>PUQB01000559.1:34601-167172 GCA_003024785.1 Selaginella tamariscina | reverse complement strand
ACACTCTTTGAAGGCACTGTTCGTTACAATCTAGATCCTCTCGGACAATACTCTGATACACAACTATGGGAGGTAAGTAGTATTATACGTTGTACGTAGGGACATACGTATCTAATACTCGTATGTATTGGCAGGCACTGGATAGTTGTCAACTTGGTGATTTGGTACGCAGTAAAGAAGAAAAACTTGAATCAGCTGGTAATTTATTAAACTGCTTAGGTAATTATCTAAATATTTATATGTTGTGGTTTTTTTTTTTATACAGTGAGTGAGAATGGGGAGAATTGGAGTGTGGGGCAAAGGCAGTTGTTTTGTTTAGGACGTGTAATGCTTAAACAAGCTCGTGTTTTAGTGCTGGACGAGGCGACAGCATCCGTGGACAGTGCCACTGATGGAGTTATACAGTCTACTATAAGTAACAAGTTCCAGGGTTGTACTGTTATCACTATTGCTCACAGGCTTCCTACTGTTGTTGATAGTGACTATGTGCTCGTCCTCAGCGATGGTAAGTTGCGTGTGCGTGTGCGTGTGTGTGTGTGCGATTATGGAATGATTCGTTTGTAGGACGGATAGCTGAATATGATGAGCCAGCCAAGCTGCTAGAAAGAAGCTCTTCACACTTCTTCCAATTGGTCTCAGAGTATTCCAAGAGGTCTTTTGGTTAAATGAACTCTTAAATGTTATTACTTTTTTGACAATATTAATGTGTATAAATAGTGTATATATATGTGCGTGTGTGTGTGTGTAAATTTATATTAAGAATTTAAATGGTGAAATTTTAAACAAACAAACACAAATTTTTTAGACTGAAATAAAATTAAGCCAGTAAATCAATTTTTGTAAGTTGAATCAGACTATAATTTGTGTGAAAGTAATAATGATAATAATGTATACAATTAGTTTATAATATTATTTTAAATATTATATAAAGTGTATAAATTTGTATAAGATTGATTATCTCAAAAAAGGTTTTAATCATATAGTAATTAAATTAATATTTTTGTCATTTAATTACATAATCCATACAAATGTGTGCATGTACAACTTATAAAAAACATGTAATAATCAAGTGACAAAAGCAATATTTAATGTGCAACTTTATTAAAAGTCTTTATTAAAATCACAAATTAAAGATGCTAAAAACAATATAATATAGTCCTAATAATAATTTAATTTCAAAAATATCACACACACACACATGTATATAATACAGTTTAAAATTTGTGTGAAACATGTATTATAGATCCATACAGTGTTATGTAATTTGTATTTTATTTATAGTTGGACCACCATTATAGAAAATTATTAAATACAATATAATCTAGAAATATAAACTATATATGTCTGAATATAATTGAAATATTTATTGAATTATATCCATATGCTCATGTTTAGTTGTATAGCATAAGGATATATACATTAATAAAACATTATCTTATTATAATAAAAACTTAAAAAAAGGCATGCATTTCTTCACAAGTGGTATCTCAATATAGAAAAGAGAATTATATAAAATGAAACATTATTTTCTGTGTATTATTCAAATCAAGTTTCCTATTGAGCATGCCATAAAGGTTTTTTAAACAATACAAAATTATAAAAACAAAACTTATACATCTTAATGTTATGTCTTAACATCAAAATTATTATTGACGCAATTTTAAATTTTAATTAAAACATAATATTATCATCTTTTAAGAAGATTTATTCAGGTTTGTTTTAAATGACTTTTGTACGAATACAGTCTACATGTCAACACTTTGTCATCAACAACATGTATAATATGTTACAAATAAATAAAATATGAAAACTAGAAGTTATGTAAAATTTCAAGTATTATATAATATTATCTCATGTTACAACACTGAGCTTCTCCCTGTTGCAATTTCTCCCACATGCACAGCATTTGTCTAGGAGACTGATAATGTGCAGTGTAATAATCCTCTACACACCCCATTGGCAAAACTTGAGGTTGTGTACGTAATGTACGGACTGCTCCAGGTTGAACTGTACGACCCACATCCCCATACTCACGTCCTCCATCTTAAATAACTGTAAAAGACATACACCATAGTGAGCAAGTGTTGTGTGTGTCGCATTACACATCATCTCTCTCATATACAGTTCATAAACATAATAATACATAAGACTTAAATCTTACTCTTAATGTATTATTTTTGTGCTGTTCCAAGATAAACTTAGCTATATCTAAAGAGATTATGTATCCAGGCCCATTTGCATAAGGAGGATATTCTTCTTCAGGCCACTCCTGTATAAACAACACATCCTTGAAATTTTAGTAACTTAATCTAGTTTAATTTTCTGTGTAATCCCATAAATGAATTGTGTGTGTGTGTGTGTGTGGTGTGTGTGTGAGTGTGGGAGAGAGAGAGAGAGTACTAGTGAACTTATGCAGAAGGTTATCAAGATATAAAATATGTATATGTAAGTGTAAAACCAGCACACACACAACACACACACACACACACACCTGATAGGTGACAGCCCATTTGCCTTCTCTAAGGGGCCTATGGAACTGGTTGATATTGCCCATGTACAAACCAGGGGCCTTTCTACTGCTTTTTAACAAGTTTGCTATAGTCTCCACTCTCACAAATGTATCATCGTCCGTCTTCATTATATGATTTGCAGATATGTTCTGAACCTGCATTGTATAACGTACATACATATCTATATCTATATATAGATAGATAGATAAACACGCAGACTAATATATATGCTTACCGCATATTCGCAAATAGCGACAGTTTTGAGGACAACGAGGTCGTAGTGATCGATGAAAGGCAAAATAACCATGTCTCCAAAATATTCTGCTTCCTCTCTCACTTGCAAATTGATCTCCACGTCAGCATGCTACATAACAACCACATTAAGCTTGTAATCATATTATTAATACCACGCACACACACAATTATCCGTGTGTGACATTTACCAAGGCGACAAAGAATCTGGCAACAACTTCCGAACTTTGTATTGATTCAGACTGCATCCACGTCTTCCTTACAGCCATACGCTCAGCAAAATGGTTGCTAGCTGAAAGAATTCCTATAAACAGATGAAGAGGACCTGGTAAAAGTATAGGAACGTCAATACATTTGTATATTCAAAGCGTGTGTGTGTGAGAGAGAGACACCTTGATGTGATAACTTTGGAGCTTTGTATTTCTCAGATTCTTCAAGGAGCTGCTCCGAGGACACCGTTGTTTGTGAAGATGGTAACGCTGTTGCTACTGCGGATCGAACCTCAACATCCCCATCAATAGCAAACCCTGTTGCTTCCTCCAATATAAACCCCTAGACATATTTACACAAAATAGTCAACACACAGACATATACATGCATATATGATAATATACTTACTGTGCGGTAAGGGAAAGATGTTATATGCCTGCCATCGACACTAACATGGTAACCTTCCCAGCCAGCTCTAATGGTTAACACAAACAGCCTCTCCTCCACAAAAGGATATAACCAGTCCACGTCTGTGGATTTAGAATCAGGATTAGGCATAAGCTTGTTTAACCACCATGATTTGGTCTCCTTTCTTCCTACACTTTGACTTGCTTCTGTATCTGTTTTCTCCAGCGGGTCTTCTCTTAACCATTTCTCACATTTAGGAAGCCCATCAACTGTAAGTAATCAGTAAGTTGTGTGTGTGTGTGCGGGCGTGCGTGTGTGTACATGCAGTCAATATATAATGTACATATTAGTGTGCTTTGAATAATATATATATCTACACATGAATGTAAACAAAATTGAAAATAGATTGTTTTATTTACAGATTCATATCTGATGCTTAATATCCACACACACACACACATATATGCATATAAGTATCTCTGTATGTGTATACATATATATGTTACCAGTTTCTTCTTCGTCAGGAGAAGTCCAGCCTTCACACCGTTGAGCACCACCCCATTGTCCTCTGTAGCAAGTATTAAGCTCAATTACGGGCCTACTACTCCAATCACCCCTTAACCTCGGATTAACATGCAAAATCCTGGGTGGATCCTCACCGTCCACCAGCTTCAATCCCCTAAGCTCCACCATGAACTGTGAAACCATAACCTCTTTTTGTCCGTCAGGTAACATCCGAATATGAGGGGTATTTTCTGCATGCGCTTTTGAGGGCCTTCCTACCACTGTTATTGATGAGCCTGATGCTAAACCGCACGGTATTAACATCACATTATTGCTTTGGTTAAGTTCTTCTCCGGATACTATAAGCACCTGTTGAAACATATTAGATTATAAACCAATGTATACATGTGCAGCTAAAATATACATCTCTCTCTCAATATGCAGGTTTTATATATACTATGACGTGTTGGAGTCTTCTTGTGCGACAGACTGTAAGCACGATATATAGATTGAACATTAACAAGTACTAAAGCATCAAAAAACTATAAATGTGGTTTATATGCTAAGCACACACATGTATGTTAAATTCTTAATATATATCATAATATTTTTTAAACATTGAGACAGATGTATATGATTGGTTTCCATGCAAAACACGTCCAAATTATATTTTATCGGATTCTAGAAATAGAGCATTCATAACTAAATTAAATAACATCTACATATGTATAGCTCTAATATGTAGCTCGTATATTTTATTTTACAGTACCTGTGGGCAGTTCGATCGTTGTTTAGATGATGCTAGAGATGAGTTCCTAGCAAGACTATGTATCCTGTTTGAAGAATTCGAAGCCTTAAACCTGGATTCAACAATCCGCCACATCTCTCTCCCGGCCGCTCTTGCTGTCTCGGCCTGATCCAAAAGAGCTGAAGAAGTAGAATTGTCCGATATGCTGTCCGGTATACCGTCCGGGCTGTCTGAGATGGTTGTAGACGGTCCTGCGGTGGAGACTGTCCTTCTTCTTCTTCAGGTAGCAGCTTTCTGGAGTTGGGATGATCATTAACGAGATTATTTGGCTCCTGTTGCTGTGATCGGATCTTCAGCTGCTGTTGGTCGGACCGAAACAGATTTGGTGCTTCCAGTGCCATGATCACTAAACAAGTCCCCACGATTCCCATAAATATCCTGAAGAATCTTACTCCCTACTCCCGCAGAATCCCATCTGCCCGACTTCTTCATTGAAGGTGTAGACCCTTAAAACCACAATAATAATATGTGGTATGTGGGCAAATCCCCGACAGGAAATCTATGTACACAAGCTATGGAGAAAGCTGAGAGAAAGAATATACAAGCTTTAAGGAGTCAAAGCTACCGAACACTGCAACCAGATCCGAGTACGAGGGCTACCAATACCTCAATGTCCGGTCTGCGATCGCACCGAGGACGAGGAAGAGGAAGAGGAAGAAGACAAAGAAAGTGCTACAGTGCATCGAAACGGGCGGATGAATCCACCCATTTCAGCTCCACAGATGGGTCATTTCTCCGGATTTGACAATCCCGGGCCGCTATTTCTGCACAAAACCTAGCTAATCCGGTGCCCTATTTTCTGCCATCGCCATTTCTATTCTCTCCTTTTTCCTTCCCCTGTTTCTATCTCGTCTCCTTCATTCTGACCGTACGCGACGCGTGGTCCAGGTCGTACGCGCCGCTCAATTATCTACATTAACGTGGCATATATCTACCACGTGGCATTGCGCGTGGACTTACTCTGTCCGGACAACGGGTCACATGTCATATCCCCTCCGGCGGAAACTTTTAACGGCTTCCTTGTTCAAAAAGGTAAGAAAGCTTTACTAGATTCTCGGCAAATGTACGTGGGGATGACCACTTTTACCCTGATTAGGTTTTTTTAAAGACTAAAGTCTGGTTTCCACGTGTCACCAGACACGAACTTCATCGCTCCATACTATCGGCCTCACGTAAAGAAGCTCCCAAAAGTAATAGCCTACACCTAAATACAAAATAATTAATACCCTACAAGCAAGGGTACATCTGCATTACATAGGCTAATCCAAGTTCTCCGTGTTGTGTTGTCGATTTAATGATATAAGAATGTTGTAACATTGTAAAAGAATATTCGAATTGCGTGATTAACATTACGAATATTATAACCGACACGGCACTCCAACCATGTAACGATGAGAAAGGAGCTAAATTAAAACTTTAATGTGTGCGTGTGCGTACGTACCTTATCACGTAATGTGTGCGTGTACATATATGTATATATATTACAAAGTGACAATGACAACGCATTTAAAATAGGCAACGTCTTCCCACCCTATTGCCAGAGCAACAACCAATTTGATTCACTAACAACCAGACATATTTGTATATTGCATTATTAAAGTATAATAAATAGTAGGAAATATAGATTATAATTAATTAAATAAGTTTAATATAGTTATGATAACGTGAAAGGCGCATGTTGTAGGGTTTGTTGTTTGATTGCTTGTCACTTTCGACTGCTGTTCTCGTATATATTCGAACGGTATGATCTGAACATTACATATAAAATAATATATTATATACATCCACGTGTTTACTAACTAGACTAGTACATAGGCATGTGTCTGTTTGATTACCAAACGCATATCCAAATGTGTTGTTGTTCGTATATTTGCGTGTGTGTGTATGGGCGTACATATACACATTGCACATATGTATATGTATGTGTCTTTAGCTCCACATTTTCTAAGTAACTTGTATCAATGACTATGTTTATAATGTATGTATGTTAAAACTTGTAATACGTATAACATATTATGTTAGAAAACCCTAAAAATACGTGACAACGGTTCATTTCTTAAAAAATATTTAAATACTAACTTAAATTTAATTTTTTAAACATATCTTTTAAAAAGGGGAAAACATTCCACATATGATATTTACGAATTACATTTGACTTTGAAAAGTTCTGCGCTAAAGTACAACGCTCGATGCTATATTTAACTGAATAATGAATTTGACTCTTATGGAAGCTAAAAGTCAAATGATGGGTTTAGGGTTTTAAATTTGTTTTAGGGTTCTAGGGGCGGAATTAGGGTTCTAAGAATGGCGGAAATGGCGATCGATGTGCCTGCGGCGGCGCCTCAGGAGCCAGAATACGAGATGTCAGAGGGAGCGCGGCTTGCGAGGGAGAGGCAGGAGCAGGACATGGAGCGATTGTTGCTGCAGCGGCGTGCAATGCAGCTGTCCGTGCCCACATCGGATGCGGCTGTTCGTGAGAAGCTGCGGGAGCTCGGTCATCCCATCACTATGTTCGGTGAGCGCGAGATGGAGAGGCGTGACAGACTCAGGAAGCTCATGGTTACTGAGAATGCTAAGAATGTTCAGAAACTGGAAGCCCGGGAGGAGTCTGTCAGACTATCCGCCGTCCAGAGGACGACATTCTTCACAGAAGGTACGTCTGTGTGTGGGTACATGTTTGTGTTCAGATTTCCTTGTATAAATTATGTATTAATATATATAACTCAAAATAGCGCCTTTCCTTATATTGGTTTATACAATATCTAGATATTCGTCTCTCCACACGTAATATGAATACGTTTTTAAACTTTAATGTATGTACCTATAATTTTTTTTCCTAGTCACACAAAGGCGGTGTTTAAAACATGATAAGCTCCATCTATGGAGTCAGACTACGATATGTAAACTCATATATTGATTATATATTTTATAAAGGTACTGCGGATTTGCTGAGGGCTAGAATGGAGATTCTACAATATCAATACCCAGGGCTGCGGAGAGACTTGCTAGGGCAAGGAGGAGGAGAGAGAATCCGGATGAAGACGACGAGGAAGAACTTAAAGGCGTGTTGAAAGCTGTTGCAAATTTCTCCCTGGATTGCAGCGAGATTGGGGATGATCGTCCGCTCACTGGTTGCTGTTTCTCACGTGATTCCAAGCTTTTAGTAACATGGTAAGTAAATATGTGTTGTCTGTTTGTTGTGGGATATGTTGATAGTAACTCTATAAGTGGACACTATGCCCAGGACATATATACATGTGAAATCATGGATAACATATTCTGACGACCTTACTTCACACAACAGATATATCTCTAGATATGGAATAGAGTAATAAGCACACATATGCTCATGCTAGTTGTTTTAAAAGTGGTTGGACGGGTGTTGCAAAGCTATGGAGTGTACCAGGCGTGCAAAAAGTGGGAATATTAAAAGGCCACACAGAGAGATTGACGGACGTTATATTCGCACCAGACGATCAAACGGTGGCAACAGCATCTGCAGATCGGACGGCCAGTTTGTGGGACCTCAATGGAAACAGGAAAATGACTTTTGTTGGCCACCTTGATCGCCTTGCTCGTATTGCATTTCATCCTTCAGGATCGTATATTGGTACTACGAGCTTTGATAAAACGTGGAGGCTCTGGGACGTTAACACGGTACGCGTGTATCTTGTGTGTATTATCATTGTAATTATATATAATCTACGAGTACACTCTCCTCTTTAAAAGATTCCATTTAGTTACAGGCAAGCACCTAGCTACACACGCATACGTAATAATAATTTACATTGCTGAGTAGAGTTATTTAATGTAGGGAGCCGAGGTCTTACTACAAGAAGGACATAGTCGGGGTTTGTATGGAATTGCATTTCAATGTGACGGCTCTCTTGTTGCTTCATGTGGAATGGATGCGTTGGGCTCGTGTGTGGGACTTACGTACAGGTGTCTGTCTGTCTCTCTCTGGTATGTTGTATGTAAGCTAAGAGCTTAATATATACAGGACGGAGCATAATGGCATTGGAGGGACATGTGAAACCTGTTTTAGGAGTGGATTTCTCGATGAATGGTTATCATCTTGCGACGGGGGGTGAGGATCATACTTGTAAAGTCTGGGACTTGAGGAAGAGGTCCACGCTGTACACCATTCCTGCCCATTCTTCACTCATCTCACAAGTCAAGTATGAACATGAGGAAGGCTATTATATCATGACGGTTTCCTTCGACAACACTGCAAAGGTAGGGATAATTACATTCATGTATTAAGCAACTTACACCTCTCTCTCTCTCTCCTCTCTGTGCATACTATATACACATTTACGTACTGAAGTGTGTAATCTGATATTGCAGGCATGGTCCGGACGGGACTTCAAGCCCGTGAAGACTCTCTCTGGACACGAGGGAAAGCTCACGGGTGTAGACATAACGTTTGGTGAGTTTGTTGACCCCTTTATGCTGCTTGTGTACGTAAGTGTTGTGTTATATGTATTAATGGTGTTTTTCTATGTACAGACAACCAGTATATAGCAACAGTGGCACACGATAGAACAATCAAAGTCTGGTCACAAAAGAACAGCCCGCAGCTGGAGCAGGAAGATGTAGAAATCCATGAGCCTGAGGAGCAACACGACCAAATGGAAATCCACGAGCCTGAGGAGCAACACGACCAAATGGAAATTGAGAATGCTCCTGCTGAGTAACATGTGAAAGGTATTCTGTATATGTATGTCCTGTTGTAGAGAGTTCGACCTACGTACCAGTTATAGAGAGATTGCATCGTTTGTAATTGATATATAGACGTACATACGATCTGTCACGGTGTATGCGTTTATTATTCTGTTTGTCACAGCCTAGCAATTGTTTGTTCAGACCATCTGTATGTCTGTATAGGTGACGACATACATTAAGTTTAGTATAAATTATCAAGTTTATTATAAGTTTATAATTTCCTTTGTTTTTGTTTATAGGCTGTTTTTCTCTCTGGCTGACATGACTCGGAAATTATAATGAAACAACAGGACATGATTAAATCATAAAGCTATGGTATGGTTTTTTTTTTTACATTTTGAATGTTACTTTACCCCTTCTTTATCTATACAGGCGCCATGGATATAACACGTTTATGTACTTAATTATATCAAGGTATAAATATTATACAGTAATGCTTATGTTCAATTAATTAGGATTATTTTCCTACATTATTTGATTTTAATTTCTCATGACTTTATAATAAGAAATCTAGGGTTCTTGAGCGGAATCAGGGTTTTTCAAAAACAGTCTCATTTTTTCTAGGGCTCTTGTGGAGGAGCGGCTATGGCGTTCATACTGGAATTCGCGGAGCACTGGATTCGGCAGGGTATGGAGGATCCAAAGGAGCGGGAGCAGAAATGGAAGGAGCGGATGATGGAGAACAAGGCCAAGAGCGACAAGAACAGGGAGTATTGGGCCCTTCCTTCCAAGCCCTATGGCTACTGGCAGGGCCCAAACACACCCGTGTTTACTACTACAAGCTGGACCGCAGTAACGTTCGCGGCCGCCAGGATCCGTACGACGTTATCAAGCCGGATCTTCTCAATTACCTCGAGCGCCCTGCATTCCTGGTGGTGTGTGTGTGTGTGTGTTTGCGATATACTCAACTATGTTTAGTCCATAGTATGAGTAATTAATACTAGGTGGGTCGGTGTGTGTGTGTGAGAGAGAGATTAGAATTGAAACGATTGAAGTATATAGATTCGTCTGTTTAGTTATGCCTGATACTAAGTTAACGAGAAAATGTTCTAGGTATGAAATAGTTAACAATCTGTAGTTGTTGGAATCGTTGTTGTGTGTGTGCGTTACTATACACACACACACACAGTTATAATATCCACAATAAACCTTGTAGTATTTTATGTAATATATATAAGTATGAAGTAAAAATGGTTAAATGTTACTTAACAGATAATTAGTCGTTTCTTAATCTAATCATTATGCGTTTTTTCTTAATTTTCCAGATCCTGATGGCAATCCTATCAAGTAAAGGCATGTAAAAGTGGTGTGTCCGTGTTCCGTGAATAATGTATGTATTTTCTACGATTACATGGACATGATTTTAGTGAATGTTCTTAAGAAATGTAAAACACAAAAGAATATGCCGCTTTACACAACATGACGTGATTATTCAAATTAAATTAATTATTTCCTGTTTTAGGGTTCTTGGCTAAACCCTAATTTCGAGGAGCTTCGATGTCTTCACCGGCAGAGTAAGTCTCTGATCTAGATCTGTGTGCGCGTGCGTTTGCAGCATGGCGATGTACGTGTGTGACAAATTGCTTCTTTGTACAGATTTTACCACTCGCTTCCGCCTGTTATCAAGTTCTATGGCACCGGTTGCTTCCTCACAACAGCAGGCTTCGCTTTGCAGGTTGTGAACCCTATGTACCTTTACTTTAGTCCACAACTCGCCTTCAAAAACCTACAGGTGCTCATTACATTGTATATATAATGAAATCTACACTATATATAATGAAATTACCCATATATACTTTAGAAGTGGACATTACGGTGGTATATCTGTGCTTAATAACTGGATATTATTTTAGAATGAGTTGTTAAGTGAGTTTCTGGTTTTTAAGTTTATTTATTTAGTACCAACTTTGCAGCTATGGCGAGTTGTTACCAATTTCTTCTTCCTTGGTCCTTTCTCCATGAACTTTGCCATTCAGCTACTCATGCTGTAAGTAGAATTGTGGTGTGTGTGTGTGTGTGTGTGTGTGTGATGTCTATGCGGCTGTTCTTTTGTATATTAGGTATGTATTGATTTTTTTGGTTTAGGGCAAGATACGGTGTTCAGCTAGAGAGGTCCTTCACCCAACGAGCTCAATTCGCATGGATGATGGTTTTGGCTATGCTCACGCTTGTGGTATTTATACATACATACATATATGTGTGTGTGTCTGTGCGTGTGTTGACAATAAATGGCAGGGCGTAGGAACGGTGTTCTCATCTAGCCACTTTATGTTGATGGGTCCAATTATCGTCTTCATGCTCCTGTATCTATGGTCTCGTGAGTTTCCCAATACCAACGTCAGCATTATGGGGCTTGTTACAATCAAGGTGCGTCCTGAATTACTTAAGTATTCACATATGGAATATACACATACAAATACATGAACAAACATATATGTAAATATTTTGCATAGATATTATAGCATATTGTGGGTGTATGCATTTCGATTAAGCTTTGTCTAACAGGGGTTTTACTTGCCTTGGGCAATGCTTTTCATTAACAAAATCTTTGGAGGCTCCATAACTGGTGATCTCACGGGCATGATCGTCGGGCACCTCTATTACTTCCTCACCGTCCTTTATCCGAGGACCGGTGGCCGAGACTACCTCCAGGCTCCACGTTTCTTGTAAGTTTATTACACGAGACAGAGAGAGATCAACATATATACATATGTATACGCACATGTATTGATTATCGTTTTTACAGCCAGAAGTTGTTAACAAGCTGGGGGATTATAGATGGTGTACCACGTAATGTGCCAAGGCCCATGCCACAGGCGCAGGTAGAGCAGGCAGCACCACCTTCTGCAGCAGCAGGGACTGCCTTCCGTGGACGGAGTTACCGTCTCGATCGTGATTAACGTGTTACTGATAATTAATTTAATTACCAAAAACATGTTCATTATTGGATGTGGGAGCATATATCTAATTAACCTTAAACTTAAATTTAATTTCTCTATTAAAAATACACACATATAATAATGCACGCATGCGCCACTCTATGTATGAAGAAGTGAATACCCGGGATAAATATTATTCAAGTTATATTTTGAGTGATAAATATAAATGTAATGGTCTCAACGGGGTTTGAACTCGTGACCTTCTGCGTGTAAAGCAGACGTGATGACCACTACCATGAGACCGTATAGAACAGTGCACTATTATTTGTTACATAAACTTATATTGATTATTTTCTAATTATTTATGTATAGACACACACAATAATAATAGAACATACTATGTATTATATTATGTTCAATATTAATAAAATATAATAGTGTTGCGATCATGTTTTAGAGAAAAAATAAAGTATATTTGAAAACTCTGTTAACCAAGGGACTTATAAAAGAATAAAAAACAAATAATATATTAATGTTAATTTTATATATGTATTCTAATATATATGAGATTGAAATAAAGAGAGTATACCATTTACCATAACATTTTTCATATTGATATGCATTTAATAATTCAGGATAAATTTTTAGAGGTTCTTCCTTAACATTCTAATAAGTGAAATAACAATTTCATTACATATGTATAAATTTAGATTGTTCTCTAGATTTTAAAAAAGGGAAAATTATCAAACTTGTGGATATATAATCTCTTTAAGTTTTGAGATTGGATATTCTCAAATTCTTGGAATATCCTGAGAGCGGTAACTAAGGATAATTTTAAAAAATATAGTTAGAATATATCCTTGAATAAAAAGGAGATCTCAATTTCCTGTGATCATGGAGGTGTTGTTCAAGGATGATGATGCATGCTGCGTTACTTTTCCACTGTATGATGGGAGGGTCAAGGTGTGCGAAGTACTCAAAGTGTTTAGCACTGAGGTACTATTCTGGAAGGATGAAGATGGCACTCTAAGTGAACTCAAAGAGATCAAGCCTAAGAGCTATTTATCCGCTCAGTTCTGACATCTTTATGGCCGGGAAGACCTATAGAGTGTTCAAGGCAGTCATCTTCTACTCCTCCCACACTAGCGGCTTTCACAAGTTCCCTTTGTTCAAGGGGAGGGTCAGAATTAGTGATGTCCTCGCTGCTTTGCAGGCTGATGCAGCGGAGGTGGAGGTAAGGAATGATAAATTTGAGCTCAAAGGATCACACAAGGTTTGCCCCTGGTAAGTATTACTTAAATCTGCTGGAGAGGTACCATGTAGAGCGGGACGAGAAGGAAGACGAGCTGACACATTCCTACGTTTTCTCCACACAAGGATTCAAGAAGGTAAGAGGTTGCGGTACAGGCCGACTGTATCTATGTTTGGCGTGTACGATGGTCATTACGGAACGGCAGCGTCCAGGTTCTGTGCAAGGCATATGTTCAAGTACTTAACACAGAACGAGTCTTTCCAGGGAGGGAAGTATGCCCAAAGCTTGCACCAGGTGTTTCTGCAGATGGACAGGCTGATGAGGAGTGAAGGAGGGCTGAAAGAGATGCAGAATCTCACACTGGAGCCCCCAGTACACAATGACACTATTCTTCTCACGGAGGAGCATGGATTAGGTGTGCACATGGTATGGCCCGAGGACCATCCCAGCTACTTTGTGCATGCCAGTCCTGGTACTTGTGCAATAGTTGTGCTCGTCCTGGAGAAGAAGGTGTTCATTGCCAACGCGGGAGACTGTTGCTGCAGCCTCTTTAGAAACGGGGAGCTAACCGACTTGACTACGGATCATTGTCCCGGTTTACCCAAGGAAAGAGAGAGGATTCTGAAAGCTGGGGGATGTGTAAGCGGTTATAGCCGGGGAAGAGTGAGCATAAAAGGGAGAGAGCGTGAGATAGGTGAGTTGAATATCTCAAGGGGAATAGGCGACCTCCACTTTAAAATGAACGACAAGATCCCTCGGAGCAACAGATAACTACGGCCGTGCCTGACATCGTAGAGGTTGACATCTCGAAAGACTGCGAGTACTTGGTAATTTACTCGGATGGGGTGAGAAGAGAGGAGTTGTCCTCTAAGTGCAAAGAGATGAGCAAGGCGCTTAAAGAGAGGGACAAGGGAGCGTTAGAGAAGATCTTTTCTCCAAATGGTTTCTGTATGAAAGAATGGAGGGCAGCCTGGGACGACCGGACTTTGTTAATAGTTGAGCTCAAACAAGCAGGACTGCATGGGCCGATGATATAAACATCAAAACTTATGATATGATAGCACTATGATTTGATTTCACCTCTTATTTTTCGGAATATTAAACCCTACATCAATTTTTATGACACTCATATATATAGATAAAGATGATTTAGAGGTCAACAGTAGCACTATGACATATATAAGAAATCACAACACATGAATATGTAAGAAATTAAAATCCACCAGTAAACATTATAATTAATTTTTTTTCCAATAGGACCTTAATTAATTAAGTTAATTATTTTAATGATTTAGAATGAGTTGTTAAGTGAGTTTATGGTTTTTAAATTTATTTATTTACAAGCGAGTTGTTACTATGGTGTGTGTGTGATGTCTATGGCTGTTCTTTTGTATATTAAGTATGTAAATAAATGTCGGTTTAGGGCAAGATACGTCCTTCACCCAACGAGCTATGCTCACGCTTGTGGTACACACACACACACACACACACACACACACACACACATATATATATATATATGTGTGTGTGTGTGTGTGTGTGTTGACGCAGGGCGTAGGACCGGTGTTCTCATCTAGCCACTTTATGTTGATGGGTCCAATTATCGTCTTCATGCTCCTGTATCTACGGTCTCGTGAGTTTCCCAATAAAATTCAAAAGTAACCAATTTAGCTTGACGATACCATATTCACATATTTCATTTATGAGATGTCATTTTCATTTACATAGCAAAAATATGGATGCTATAAGTAGTATAGAGTGAAATTAAGTTATAAAAGAATGTACCTTTAAATACAAAAGAATTATTATATAAAAATCAAAACTTACATAAAACGTTTCTATAACAGTTGCTGAAATGGTTCGTGCATGCATGCATGTGCGTGCGTGAACATACATTATATACATGCATGTTTCATTGTACAAGAACACGAACAGAGTACATATGGATTAGTGTACTGCCCATTTAACAGCTAATTAGCGAATTTAACGTCTTATACATACACATGGGTTATACACACGAGAAAACACTTAGCTTTAAATACAAGTGAGTGTGAGAGAGATATATAAGAAAATAGTGTAACTCATGTGTTAGAAATAGATGTTAAATTTGGGATTTTATAGAAATATTTTAAGTATATTTTAAGGTATATCCACGATTAGATCGAAAGTTGCATAAAATAGCATAACCTCCTTGTATAAAAAAAAAGGATTTACTAACCTTATAAGGTTGAACGTGAAAGAATCTCATACTCATTCTTTAATATTCTGAGATCGCTCCAATACAGGGTTGATAATGGAGGTGCTGTTCAAGGACGATGATACATGCGTACGTACTTTTCCACTATATGATGGGAGGGTCAAGGTGTGCGAAGTACTCACAGTGTTTAGCGCTAAAGCAGTATTCTGGAAGGATGAAGATGGCAGTCTAATAGAACTCAAAGAGATCAAACCTAAAAGCTACTATTTTTATTTGTCCGAGCAAGCCCCAGGTGAAGAGCTCAGTTCTGACATCTTTGTGCCCGGAAGGCCTATGAGGTGCTCAAGGCAGTCACCTTTTACTCGGCCGGTGACTCTCACAAGTTCCCGTTGTTCAAGGGGAGGGTCAGAATTAGTGATGTCCTCGCTGCTTTCGAGGCTGATGCAGTGGAGGTGAAGGTACCGCATGATAAAATAATGCTGCTCAAGGATGGAGAGTTCAGTCCCTCTACGTTTCGCTCTGGTTTGTATCACTTAAATCTGCTGGAGAGGTACCATGTAGAGCGGTGCGAGAAGGAAGACGAGCTGACACATTCCTACGTTTTCTCCACACAAGGATACAAGAAGGTGAGAGGTTGCGGTACAGAGGATGCATATGCAGTGGCTAGTACCCGACTGCATCTCTGTTTGGCGTGTACGATGGTCATTACGGAACGGCAGCGTCCAGGTTCTGTTCAAGGCACATGTTCAAGTACTTAACACAGAACGAGTCTTTCCAGGGAGGAAGTATGCGGAGAGCTTGCACCAGGTGTTTCTGCAGATGGACAGGCTGATGAGGAGCGAAGGAGGGCTGAAAGAGATGCAGAATCTCACACTGGAGCCCCCAGTACACGATGACACAATTCTTCTCACGGAGGAGAATGGATTAGGTGTGCACATGGTATGGCCCGAGGACCATCCCACCTACTTTGTGCATGCCAGTCCAGGTGCTTGTGCAATAGTCGTGCTCGTCCTGGAGAAGAAGGTGTTCATTGCCAACGCGGGAGACTGTCGCTGCAGCCTCTTTAGAAACGGGGAGCTAACCCACTTGACTACGGATCATCGCTCCCGTTTACCCAAGGAAAGCGAGAGGATTCTGAAAGCTGGGGGATGTGTAAGCAGCCGGGGAAGAGTGAGCATAGAAGGGAGAGAGCGTGAGATAGGTGAGTTGAATATCTCAAGGGGAATAGGCGACCTCCACTTTAAAATGAACGACAAGATCCCTCAGGAGCAACAGATAACTACGGCCGTGCCTGACATCGTAGAGGTTGACATCGAAAGACTGCGAGTACTTGGTAATTTACTCGGATGGGGTGACAAGAGAGGAGTTGTCCTCTAAGTGCAAAGAGAGAGCAAGGCGCTTAAAGAGAGGACGAGGGAGCGTTAGAGAAGATCTTTTCTCCAAATGGTTTCTGTATGAAAGAATGGAGGGAGAAAACCTCAGGGACACTAGCCTGGGACGTGCTTGATGACCAGACTTTGTTAATAGTTGAGCTCAAACAAGCAGGACTGCACGGGGCTGATCATATAAACATCAAAACTTATGATATGGTAGCACTATGATTTGATTATCTTTCGGAATATTAAACCCTACATCAATTTTTATGACACTCATATATATAGATAAAGATGATTTAGAGGTCAACATGAATATGTAAGAAATTAAAATCCAATCATTTTTACAGGGTTTTCTTTCAATCCCTCCCTTAATCATAATTAACTATTATAATATTTATTAATTAATTACCACTAATACAAACGAGGAGCTGTATAACGTAATCGGTCATCTCGTATTTATTATTAAAAAAAATTACAATAGCCTGACTAAGGTGGATGCCCAATTTAAAAACATGCATATGAAGAGTTATATATATTATTTTATTTTTATCACGTAATAAAAATATAATTTACTTTACATTAAATCCAATCATATATTCAATTCTGTTTGTGGATTAGATTTAAAGTATAATTGTGGAATGAAAATTTATCAGCTAATTTTATTAATAATATATTATTTATACTTACATATATTAATTTTAAAAAAACTTTAAAAAAATACCAAAGGCATTTGTACATGTTTTTGACAAATATTATAAATGCAAAGTTATGAATATCTGTTCTATGTAGTTATACATGTATATAATAATATAAGTATAAAAAAAATGCATTTGAAGTGTACAATGTGTATTGTATATTGTGTAATGTAAATGCAGAGACATGAACACGATTGTGATTTTTTAGAAATTATGTTCATTTTGGTAATTACTTAAAAAGTATTTATAAAGTAACTAAGGTATATATAAAGGTTAATCGCTATATATTTTAAAAGTTACTAGAGATATTAGAAATATTTATGGTGTACCTCGAATCAAAAGAATATACGAGTTTGGTGTCTTCCTGTGTATTTATTGTTGTGTTGTTCTGGACTCTGGGGATTCTCATAATTTGTTTTAGTAATTACTATGTTCAACACACACACACACACACAGTTGCATATAGTGGCATATATATACAAATCACAACTTAATACAAATTACATTTATATACTTATTTTGTGTATATCTGAAGCATCTTCAACCTTCTCTAACTACAGTGTATTCAAAATAAATGTGGATATAGTTGTTTTTAAGTTAGTATTTGTATCTATAGTATATCCTCTTATATGTATGTCTTATATGTATGTGTTGTGCATGTGTGTTAAACATCTGTCCAGATTATATTTATAATATAATTTTGTGTTGAGCATGTTCCTTACTATATAGTGAGATGTAAATAATATATGTAGATTTAGAAACTTCGTAACTATGAAGATTTTAATCAAACACATTTAATGGCTTAATAGGTTCTAAGATATGTATTTATCGGGTTGGCATATATTAGCATTTACATGAATATTAACTGTGATATGTTTAGTTTTAGTAAAATAAATTCTTTTACATTTAAATTAAAGAATAATATAAAATTTAAGTTGCTCTTACTTGACGGAAATATTAACCATAATTATCCATATTGATATGCATTTAATAACTCGAAATAAAATTTTAGAGGTTTTCCTTCGTCCTCTTGTTAAATTCCAACAAGTGAATAATACATATAAATATATATTTCAATATATTTTTTCATCCATATACTCAAATCTCTCTCTCTCTCTCTCCTCTCTCTCTTCTCTCTCTCTCTCACACACACACACACACACACACACACACACACACTCCTAAATGCTGTTTTTACATAGTATATATTCTAAGAAATCATAAATAATGTGTGTGGAGCAGACACTTATATGTTATAAGTTTTCATGGACTTAGTCCACATAAAACTTATTCATATGCTATTTGGGCATATTCAATTTACTGTACAAAGCAACCGTATATTCAAATTGTATAAAAAGTACACTTCTATATATACGGAAAGACGAAATTACAAATTTGCAGATCTTCACAACTCAAAAATCGAAACCAGGAAGTCCTGCCCAGAACAAACCATCCTCGAGACACTGTTTGAACGACGCACTTGTACTACTGGAAGATGAATTCTTCGTATCAATGCTTTCTGTATCGTTTAGAAATTGCTCGATATCAAATATAGAATCTAGATCCGACTGCAAATTCTTAGGATCTTGTTTGTCCCGCGGGAAATTCGAAATATATCTGTGACCATCTTGTGGATTATCAATAGTATAGCTTGCCAAGTTATTGTTGTAGGATCCATCCAAGGAAGAACTATTTTTTGTGCAATCTACCGTAGAAGATCCCATATTGAAAGATTTGTGCTCCTGAAAACAGTTTGTTCTTGAGGTCAAGCCTGAGTTCTTTGAACATCCCCTTATGTGTGAATTCCAGTGGTTCTTGATTTGGTTCTGTTCTCCCAGGAAGTCCTGCAGCAATTTGTGACCATCTGTAGGAAAAAGAGGTTAGGACATATAATATATGCATCACGTGTGTATACACTTGTTCCACAATTGCATGCATGTCAATAATGAACTTCTCCTCCTCCGGTAAATTCCTTGTGATTTACATCTGGTCTTAGATATTCCATCTCAATCTGCAGCTCTTTCCACATCTCTTCAAACCTGAAAGAAAGAAAAGCAAAAATTTCAGTTGAACAATTCAATTTAAATTGAAACTGCGAGGTAGAAAAGAATACTTATTAGTAAAATTCTTCATTATTATTTAATTAATTAAAAAGAAATGCAACACAATTAATAATATACATTTTTAAATTGAGATAATTTCCATGAAAACACCATACCTGCTTTGCAATATCCCTCATTGACCCGACCATATTTCTTGAGGCAATCGATCAACCTCGATCTTCATCAGAACCATAGACCCTTGTGCCGTTTATGCGCTTTGGATGAAATTCTATACCATATTTACCAAAATGTTTTATAAACACGATCATTATATCTAATATACACATTCTATTTATAGAATATTTAGAATATACTTTGAACACTGTTGCTGTCAAGTTATAATTATTTGAGAGATAGATTTATGTATTTATCATGATAACACGACTGCATAATAAAATTAAACGAATAATAAATAAAGTCTACACACGTTTATTATACTGCAGATAGTGATAGCGGAAAAATAATTATTTATAAATTCAAACCTATGGACATATATTTGACCCATTCAACAATTTTCGTGTTAGTTAAATAAAATAATTTTAATAGGAATAAATTTTAGTTTATAATTAATTTAAAGCAGATATTTTACATTAAATACTTAAAAGAATATAGACCTGATTAGTAACACTAACAAATATATAGAACATGGCATTATAGTATACCCTGTTTGATACCTTAAAAACTAAAATTAATTGTTACATCTGGAGGAACTCAAGGATGGATATATATTAACATAATATTAAATGTTGTTTTAATATTAGACAAATTGTTAATTTATATTTTTATGTATTTTATGTACAGTTGGGACCAGCATTTCATATTAATCATAATAAAGATTATTATTGTATATGTTAGCTGTACACTGACAATGGTGTCAAGATGTAATGTATAGAACTAACATTAATTATATTTAACATATAGGTGGTTCTGGAGGTTAAATAAATGTTATTAAAAAAAATCCACTAAAATCTAAATAATAGATACTTGACTTTGAGAACAAAGTAATTTAAAATTTCATATGGCAGTTATATAGGGTAGAAACTCAAGGCAGATTCAACTGTAAATGAGCCCACATATGGAACCATTGACAATAAGCATCTTATATAATTTTTATATAAGCATGATGTTTATACGTGTTCAAAGTTGATATACATCAACTGTGAATATAATTGTAAATATATCAATATATAATGGATTTGGCTCTATTAATGACATGATATGTTGAATCGCCATGTTTCTTTCAATATAATATGTTCCTTCAAAATAGGCATGAATAATTCAGTACCACCTAACCTATTCTGTATATGAGTGTGTTTGCATGGTCTATGCCCCCCATCCCCTCTCTCACACACACGGGCATCCATGTATACGATTTAATAGCTATATGATTTGTAAAAGAGGCAGCTTATAACTTATTTTGAAGGTTAAAATTGATGTGCCTTCTTATATATATATACATTAAGTACGGATGATGAAGAACTTACAAATAAATTATTTTTGCAACCTGGAGAACTCGTCATAGAAGGGATGTCGGATAACATAACATTGTGTAGTCCAACTCACTTATTCGTATCCTTGCAAAGTGCTACAAGAACACAAAGATGTGTATATATGTGTGTGTGTGCGTGCGTGCGTGTCTGTATATGATATATATATGTGAAATAACAAACGCATAAGAAAAATCAATCTCCTACTTCGAAAATACTTTATATTAAGCCCAAGGATATGTATAACGTCGCAAACTCTACTTTAATTTTAGTGCTCTTCAATGAAAACCTAACAATGTCATCCAATGTGGCATGCACATTAAATTATATGGTATTCATATCAGTTTTGATATCAACTTTGATTCTCAATTAGAGAATAATATAAGATTTATAGAAACATATCTTTATATATATTTTGGTACGAAAGAAAAATGTTGAACATGTATATTCTAATCAACTACATTATAATTACATTTATACATTAAGAATTTAATTGTTACACTATGGCCAAACGGATACTTTCAATGCGTTTTCAGTTGCAAACGTGTTTTGGAATGTCCTTAAAATCTTACAAACGCATTTTCTGATAATAAAGAAAATAGAATTAAATATTTAAAATATTTAGTGTATTTAAATATTAAAATGCTGGGATTTTAAAATATTTAAATTACATATTTAAATTAAATTTAAATAAAATAAAACTAATAGAAACTAGATAAACTCCTTATGTTCGATGTTTTCTCGATGTTATGTGTTTGTAAACATGTTAAATAAATGTTTGCAAAACATGAGAATGTGTTCTTGATGTTACGTGTTTGTAAACATTAACAAATGTTTGCAAAACATGAGAACGTGTTCTCTAGTAACACTAACTATAGCATACGAACCAAGTTATTTTGGATATAATTTTAAATTTAAAACAAAAAATTTAAAACTTGAGTTGTTATATTTCATAAGCACAAGACAATTGTGTTCACATCTCTTTGTGCAAGAAGAGTTTAATATAAATATTTATGATAAGTATTTATCCCAATTGATTTGTTGATTATTCATATATTTAAATAGTATACATTTAAAAATGAGGTTAAGGCATTTCATTAACCATTGGTTTTTAGATGATAAGTGTTATAAATAATTACTTAAATCTTAATTGAGTAATGAATAAATTTTAAAACTTCAATTATAAAATGAGGCCTCTGATATTTTAAAAAGATGCACATCAAACAAATATGCTGCAATATTATATGATAAAATTAAGAAATTGATTACACAAATTGCTTTGATATTAAAAAGAACACAAACTTTTACATAACGTCCAAATAATCAAACAAAACACATATGTATTCCTTATTATCATTATTAAAAATAAATTAGTGAGACCATACATAATCAATTCAAAAAGACGATGAATTGGGTTAGACATGAGATCAATAAAATTGAAAATTTAATTTGTTTATAACTTTGTAAAAACTAAAATGATTATAAAGGGGATCACCGTCAAAAATATTAAAAAAATGAAATATAACAAAACAAGATTATCAACTAAGGTGAGTTATATGTTTAATCAAACTCATAAATGAAAAATATCCTTAAATAATGTAAATTATGTAACATAATCCCAAAAATAAACACTCACATATGTCACCAATTCAAGAGCCTTTAAGATATTTATTATTTGTTAATTCTATAGTTTTAAGTATTGTGCCAACCCAATCTACAGAAAATTATGCAATGGTTAGTTTTAAAGATAATATAACTCAAATAACAACTGATGTACATTGATAAAGTTTTCACATTAGTCATTAAAGTACTTAGATGATAATGATTCGTAAATTGATAAACTGACAATGTTTAATGTTTATTGTGCATGTTGATCAATTATATGTTTTTTCTTCAAAATTGATTGCCCTGCAGTATGATCACATTTAACCCAACATGAAAGTATTATAAAGATAAATTTGAAACTTATAAAATGCATAAGCAATTGCAAAATATTTTTTATCCATAATTAAATAATTAAGTTCTTAATCATTAATGCTTTGACTTGCATATGCAATAGAATATCATTGACCAAGCTTTAGATTTTATTACATGAGATAAGCATCCAAACTAATATTTAAAGTCCAAAACTAGATGGGTTGATGTTACGGGTTGGGTATGGGTCGAACTTTTTTGACTCATGGTCTAGTTGAGCTGGTTATTTTAATCTATTTAATAAATGGGCTAGCTTGGAGTAACCAAGCTTGATTTGACAACCCGACTAAAATATGTGCGGTGACCTAAAGAATGTGGCACCACATGGGACAACATGGCACTGCATATGACACTTTGATTTTCATGTCCCCAGTCTAAAGTATAGTCTATCTTTTTACTCTTTTTTATATTTAAAAATACATCAAAATAATCATCCGAACTAGTTTACGAAGGGTTCCTATTGCTATATACTTGTAGATGGTCAAGAAAAATAATAAATGGGCTAAATTATTAGAGAAAAAAACATTGAACTATGTGGGACTTTGATCTAAATTTAATGGGTTGGGTTAGGCCAAGGCCGGGGTTTGCAAGCAATGAGCCATGTTGGGTTAGGCCATGATTTGCAAATATTAGAGAGTTCATTAATTTATATGAAGCATTAGGATTAAAAGGCAAGTGTGTGCATCATACACAATATAACAAAAAGGATAAACATGATGCATATGGAAGCATGATACATTATGGAATACCAAAGTTTTTTTAGGGTGAAGTTGTAATGACTACAACTTATATATGAAATATAGGCTTCCAAGCTTGACATTAAAGAACCATTAATTAAGTAATTTAATTATTTATTAATAAAAATATTAAATAAATACTAAACTCATCAAGTTAAAAATAATAATTGAATTATGTCTTGAAAATGTTAATTTATAAAGAATACACTAAAAAATATAGTAATCAATATAAACTGAGAGCCATTACTCTTATCTAAAAATCCTATATAAATATAATCTAAAATATTAACTAAATAACTATAATTATAAATTTGTAATAAAAATACTATAACTAACTCCTAATTAAATTTTAATTACATTGTTAAACACATTTAAAGTATAATTAAAAACTCTAACTAAACTTTAAATAAATATGTCTAGGAATTAAATTAATTAACTTTATTCTAAAGTTTAACCTCAACCACCTTTATTGTTAATGTATGAACCAATTGATTTATAACATTGGATTCACACGGTGATTCGTTGGAACTGTGATGGACGACCGAGTCATATTGGATATACATGATGAAATTTTAAAATCTATAAACATATCTTAATTAAAATCCTTCAATAGTGAGAAGTGTATCTTTTATTGCTTAATTAGCATTAATTTTGAATCTTTTTGAGGTAAAAGTACTGTACTGGGAAATACATGTACAGATAAGTTCCAGCCTGGGTGTATTATATAATTTTTTATGACAATCACACACATACACACAGTGATGATAATTAAAGCATAAGATACAGTACTTAAAAAAGAGGCATCCAACGATGTATTTAATTCTGCTCAGTCGCTTATATGGATTCAATTACGATCCAGTGGTTCAGATTCTAAATTACGATCGGTCTGTGTTTCTTAAAATGAAATATTATTAATTATACTATTAAATTTTACATATATTAACTTCATCATGTAGAATAAGGCTATATTAAAAAAAGGTTAAGAATTTTTTTTTAATCAATATCATAAATGCGAAGTTATTATATAAAGATGGTGTATGTAACGATACAAATCTACAATATAGTTATAAATATCTATAATAATATACGCATAAAAAAAAGGATTTAATATATTCCTTTCGGCAATTAACAGATCTGCAAGTGTATAAGGCCACTAAATACTTATGGATGTGCATGTAAATATAAACATCCATGGTTTATATCATCAACAAGCTTAACTAGTTTTACATTTAGATACTTATCTTGCAACTACTTAGTGTGTGTATCCATATTGATATGCATTTAATTATTCAAAAACAGTTTTTAGAGGTTTTCTTCTTATTCTTACTAATATTCCAAGACGTAAAATAACGATTTCATTACAAATAATATGTATAAATATATTTTTTTATCTATATTTTTAAATTTAAATATAGATAAGTAACGCTTCACGCCTCTTTTAATTCTTAGCATCTTAGCATTTTATACTCAAACTCTCTCTCTCTCTCTCTCTCTCCACATTCTCCCTAAAAGCTGTTTTACAAGTAGTGTATATTTAAGAAACGTAAATATGCGTTTGAAGCAAGTATATAGCATTGAATCGTTAAATGGAGTCTTGAAAATATCTGTACGAGGACTTATATGTTTAATGTTTATAATGTTTAATTACGTAATCGTATGAAGATTATAACACGCCTTTGCAATGGGTACATGTTTGTCATGTATGCATTAATTAAATTAAGATGCTTAATGATGATTAATTACATGTGTAATTTAGTAAGATGTGTGAAACTCCACTTTCCAAATAAAATTTGACAGTAATTACTTAATCGTTCATATGTATGTATGTATGTATGTATTTTAAATTAAATAAATCTGGTTAAGGATTTTACACACATACACACATATATATAATGCACGCATGCGCCACTCTATGTATGAAGAAGTGAATACCCGGGGGTTTATGAATTATAAATATTATTCAAGTTTTATATAATAAAAAATCTGTATCACGTGTACGAATAAAACAACGGACACCCAAACGAATTATGCATATAAACATCACTGTGTATATGTGGATTTTCTACTGATATATATATATATATATCAGTGAAAGTGTAATTTAATGGTCTCAACGAGGTTTGAACTCGTGACCTTCTGCGTGTAAAGCAGACGTGATGACCACTACACCATGAGACCGTATATAACAGTGAAATAAATAAACTATTATTTGTTATATAAAACTTATATTGATTATTTCTAATTTTATCAGGCACACACAAGAAAGATCTATAGTGTTATACTATGAAGTAAATAGAACATACTATGTATTATATTATGTTCAATATTAATATTAAATATAATGATGTTGTGATCATACATTTGAAAAAATAAGTATATTTAAAAACTCTGTTAACCAAGGGACTTATAAAAGAATAAAAACAAGATTTTAATAATAATATATTAATTTTAATCTTATATATATACACTAATATATATGAGATTAAAATAAAGAGAGTATAACAATTTTCATATTGATATGCATTTAATAATTCAGGATAAATTTTTAGGGGTTTTTACTTAACATTCCAATAAGTGAAATAACAATTTCATTACATATATATAAATTTTAGATTGTTCTATAGATTTTAAAAGGGAAAATTATCAAACTTCTCGTATTACAATTCTTAAATTGTCCAGGTAATTCTAAAAATGTTTAAATTGATAAATTTATTATTAATCAACTTAATAACACGAGTATGTATACCATCCATTGGGTATATAATGTTATAATATATAAAACAAGTAAGTTTGTGTGTTGTTAAGCTGATTAATGATACATTTAACTCAAAGTTAATTTGTTATCTGAACAATTTAAAAATTATATAATGGTTAGTTTGATAATTTTTCTATTTAAAATTCAAAAGTAAGTAACATTCCACGACTACCAATTTAGCTTGACGATAGCATATTCACACACACGCACATATTTCATCGTGCATGCATGTATGTGTGTGCGTGCACATACATGTATATACATGGGCAAGACAGACAACAATGAAACATGTTTCATTGTACAGTACATATGGATCAGTGTTAACAGCATCTGTCTGTAACATTATACATACACATGAGAGATGCACGAGAAAGAAAAAAAACACACTTAACTTCAAAATACAATTGAATATGAGAGAGATATACAAACCCAATATGTATAATGTTAGATTAATCCTTGGACATTCGAGATTGCTTAACTCAAATTCTTGGAATATTTACGCGGTATATTTAGAGTTAGAATATCCTTTTTTTTTTCTTTGTATGAGTGTTGTTATTCAAAATTAGCATCCAAGGTCGATAATGGAGGTGCCGACGATACATGCGTTACTTTTCCACTGTATGATGGGAGGGTCAAGGTGTGAGGCACTATTCTGGAAGGATGAAGATGACACTTTAAGTGAACTCAAAGAGATCAAGCCTAAGAGCTATTTAGCCGAAGAGCTCAGTTCTGACATCTTTATGGCCGGGAAGACCTATAGGGTGTTCAAGGCAGTCATCTTCTACTCCTCCTACAGTAGCGGCTTTCACAAGTTCCCTTTGTTCAAGGAGAGGGTCAGAATTAGTGATGTCCTCGCTGCTTTGCAGGCTGATGCAGCGGAGGTGGAGAGCTCAAGGATGGAGAGTTCAGTCACACAAGGTTTGCCCCTGGTAAGTATTACTACTTAAATCTGCTGGAGAGGTACCATGTAGAGCGGGACGAGAAGGAAGACGAGCTGACACATTCGTACGTTTTCTCCACACACAAGGATTCAAGAAGGTGAAAGGTTGCGGTACAGGGGATGCATATGCAGTGGCTAGTACCCCTGTTTGGCGTGTATGATGGTCATTACGGAACAGCAGCGTCCCAAAGCACATGTTCAAGTACTTAATACAGAACGAGTCTTTTCAGAGAGGGGAGTATGCCGAGAGTAGAGAAGATCTTTTCTCCAAATTGTTTCTGTATGAAAGAATGGAGGGCGAAAACCTATATGATAGCACTATGATTTGATTTCATACACCTCTTATTTTTCGGAATATCAAACCCTACATCTATAAAGATGATAAATTCACTCATTACAATCATTTTTACAAGGTTTTCTTCCCTTAATCATAGTTAACTAATTAAGTTAGTTACTTTAATGATTTTTATATATATATTTAAGAGATAAAAATGAAAAAAGACCTTGCATTTCATTTATATACATGATATGATATATAATTTTTTCTTAAATACATATGTTTTTCCTGATTTTTAATATTTATTAATTAATTACCATTAATACAAAAGAGGAGCTGTATACCGTAATCAGTCATCTCGTATTGATTATAAAAAAAACATACAATAGCCTGACTAAGGTGGATGCCCAGTTTAAACACATGAATATGTAGAGTTATATATTTTATTTTATTTTTATCACGTAATAAAAAATATTAAAATCCAATCATATATTCAATTCTGTTCGTATTGGTTGTATAGATTATATTTAAAGTATAATAAAATTTATCAACTGATTTTTAATTAATTATATTATTTATACTTACATATATTAATACTTAAAAAACTTTTAAAAAATACCAAAGGCATTTGTACATGTTTTTGACAAATATTATAAATGCAAAGTTATAATAATATGCATTTGTGCATGTATATAATAATGTGCATTGAAGTGTACAATGTGTATTGTATATTGTGTAATGTAAATGCAGAGACATGAACATGATTATCAATTTTAGTGATTTTTTAGAAATTATGTTCATTCTGGTAATTACTTAAAATATTTATTATAAAGTAACTAAGGTATATATAGAGGTGAATTCGTGATATATTTTATAAGTTACTAAAGATATTAGAGTGACTAATTTTATAATTAAAATAATTTATTATTATTTTATCAAATAGTTCAAATATAATTAAATTTTCTTTATATATATAAACTAGGACCTTGAATCCAAAGAATATTTAATTTCTTATCTTTCTGTGTATTTATTGTGTTGTGTATTGATTCTCACAATTTTGTTTGAGTAATTATTAAAAATATGTGTCTATTTCAGTCATAAATGATGTGTCATTTTCCCAATTTATTACTTCAATCCACTTCATGTTCGTGTTGTATTTACAAGCGTATGCTCTCACAATCGTCTACACACACATGCCCACATTGCATACACACACGACGCTCTCACGCACATAGTGGCAAGTGTACAAGGCCATGTGTCTCTATATGGATGTGATGTGTATCTAAATATAAACATCCATGTTTTATATAAACAAACCCCCGTTTTGGCGATGGTAACATGTATTTAACTTCCGGAACCGTACGCATAAATATAAATTAAACTATATCCAGTAACATGTTCATGTAGACAACTTAATCAGATTTGCAAGCATTCAAATATATAATATATGGGTAACTCATAGTATTGTGCCGTAGAATGCACGGCTATGTTACATTTATATTTATTACATAAGACATGTTTTATTAAAGAAATATAAATATGTATATGGACATGTTCAACACACACACCCACACACAGTTGCATATCGTGGTATATAATACAAAACAACTTAACTAGTCATATTTCTATACTTATTTTGGAACTACTTAGTGTGTGTAATCTGAAGCATCTTCAACCTTAAAACTACTGTGTATTCAAAATAAATGTGGATATAGTTGTTTTTAAGTTAGTATTTGTATCTATAGTATAACCTCTTATATATATGTGTGTGTGTGCATGTGTGTTAAACATCTGTCCAGATTATATATATATAGTTAGTTAAGTTTTTATATATGTATATACTTTGTTTATATGTATCATATATATGTAGTAAATAGATTTATATAACTTAGTATACATTTTATGTATTTAACCAGAACTTATCTTAATTATCTCTCTCTCCACCAGTGTGTTGAGCATGTTCCTTACTATATAGTAAATGCTCTATAATTAAGTATATGTAGATTTAGAAACTTCGTAACTATGAAGATGATTTTAATCAAACACGTTTAATGGCTTAATACGTTCTAAGGTCGTACTTATATGGTTTTGCAGGGTTCATCAATATTATCAAAATATTGCCGTAATTAGCATTTACATGAATATTAACTTTGTATCTCTAGTTTTATAATATATAAAATTCTTTTACATTTAAATTAAAGAATAACATGTAAAATTTAAGTTGCTCTTACTTTGACAGAAATATATAATACCATAACATTATCCATATTGATATGCATTTAATAACTAATTTCAGAGGTTTTCCTTCTTTTCTTGTTAATATTCCAACAAGTAAAATAACGATTTCATTACATTTATGTATAAATAATATTTCAATATATTTTTCACTCTCTTTTTCCCTCTCTCCTCTCTCTCTCTCTCTCTCTCTCTCTCTCTCCACACACACACACACACACACACACACACACACCACACTCTTCCTAAATGCTGTTTTTACATAGTATAATATTTTAAGAAATCATAAATAATGTATTTGGAGCAGACACTTAACGCTAAGTATGTAGAATTGAATCATTAAATGGAGCCTTGAAAGTATTTACCTTGCAATGGGCAGGGCCAACGAAGCTTAGCCAACTCCATTGAAAGACAAGTGTATGCATTAATTAATTTTAATTAGATTAAAATGCTTAATGGTGATTATTTACGTGTGTGAACGTTAAAGAATATTTTGTTTCAATCTATTCATATCATTCCATAATTCTGAAGATTTTTAAATGTTGAATTTAATTAATTAGTCAATGATCTTACGTATTTTTTAATTTCTAATTGACATGTCATCATGTCCGAATGGAAATTAAAAATAATTAATTGTAGATATAATTATTCTTAATAATATAATTAATTAAATAAGAAATTACTAATTGTAAAGTAACTATTAGGTTACCCATATACGGATGCTAATCCAATAATAAGGTAAATACATAGTTACCTTACATAATTCATATAATCGCTCTGTTCTTATGCTTCTCTCAGCTATTTATAAAGTTTTCAATGAACTCCAACTCTAATCTTTACACATAAACTTATTCATATTCTGTACAAAGCATACCGTATTGTATAAAAGTACACTTCTATATATACGGAAAGACGAAATTTACAAATTTGCAGATCTTCACAACTCAAAAATCGAAACCAGGAAGTCCTGCCCAGAACAAACCATCCTCGGGACACTGTTTGAACGACGCACTTGTACTACTGGAAGATGAATTCTTCGCATCAATGCTTTCTGTATCGTTTAGAAATTGCTCGATATCAAATATAGAATCTAGATCCGACTGCAGATTCTTAGGATCTTGTTTGTCCCGCGGGAAATTCGAAATATATCTGTGACCATCTTGTGGATTATCAATAGTATAGCTTGCCGAGTTATTGTTGTAGGATCCATCCAAGGAAGAACTATCTTTTGTGCAATCTGCCGTAGAAGATCCCATATTGAAAGATTTGTGCTCCTGAAACAGTTGCTTGTTTTTCTTGAAGTCAAGCCTGAGTTTTTTTGAACATCCCCTTAAGTGTGAATTCCAGTAGTTCTTGATTTGGTTATCTGTTCTCCCAGAAGTCCTGCAGCAATTTGTGACCATCTGTAGGAAAAAGATGTTAGGACATATATATGCATCATGTGTGTATACGAACTTGTTCCCCACAATTAGCATGTCAATAATGAACTTCTCCTCTTCCTTAGTAAATTCCTTGTGATTTACATCTGGTCTTAGATAATTCAACCATCTCAATCTGCAGCTCTTTCACATCTCTTCAAACCTGAAAGAAAGAAGAAGGTTCTGTTTGAACAATTTAATTTAAAATTCAAACTGCGAGGTAAATTGAATCATACTTATTATTTGCTAAATTCTTCATTATTATTTAATTAATTTAAACACAAATTAATAATATACATTTTTTATTAAATTGAGATAATTTCCATGAAACACCACCATATATACACTATATATCCTGCATGCTTTGCAATATCACTCCATTGACCCAGACCATATCTCTGGAGGCAATCGATCAGCCTCTGATCTTCATCAGGAGACCATAGACCCTTGTACCGTTTATTGCGCTTAGGACGAAATTCTATGTTTACCATATTTACCAAATGAAATTTCTATAAACACAATCATTATATCTTAATATACTTTTATAGAATCTTATTTAGAATATGCTGTTAGGTGTGCTCGATTATTTGAAACATAGTATTAAGCTTATATTTTATCATGATACACGGACTGCATATTAAAATCAAACGATTAATATATTACGTTTATTATACTGCAGGTAGTAATTATTTTATAAATTCCACCTAATGGAACATATATTTGACACATTCAACAATTTGCGTGTGTTAGTTGAATAAATAAAATAATCTCGTCCCCTATATATATTATATTAGATCCTTCAATCCTGTACTTTGTGCTAATAATGTAATTAAGCTATATAATTACTTAGCTATGTAATTAATATCAAATGCTGGTCCACAACTTAATTTAAATAATTAAATATCTTCCTACTAATTTAGCATTTGAATTTGCCATGCAATTTAAAATTTATTAAAATTTAATTTGTGTATGATGAGTGTCTGAGTGCTTGTTTATGATATTTACGTGCTTCCTGGGTATCATCGATGCATAGTTAAACGTTAATTTCAAAGTTAATGCGTATTTAATATTAGATATTTTACATTAAATACATTAAAAGGAATATAGACCTGATTTAATAACACTAAAAATATATAGAACATAGTATTATATATACCTTGTTTGACATACTAATTCGTACCTTAAAACTAAAATAATTGTCAGGACGTAGTACTTATAGTATTAAAATGGATATCCAGTACAGATTAATATTGTTGGGGCCAAGTTGTTTCAAATATTTAGACAGTCGAGGAACTCAAGGACAGTACTTACATATATTTAACATAGTATTAAAATGGATATCCAGTACAAATTAATATTGTTGGGGCCCAGTTGTTTTTAAAATTGTGTAATTTATATTTATATGTATTTTATGTACAGTTGGACCAGCATTTCACATTAATTAATTATTAATTATATATGCTAAGGTTTTTACAATGGTTCAAGATGTAAGTGTATAGACCTACTATTAAAAAAAAATCACTAAAATCTAAATAATAGATACTTGACTTTGAGAAACAAAGTAATTTAAAATTTCATATGACAGTTATACTAGGTAGGAACTCAAGGCAGATTCAACTGTAAATGAGGTATATATGAGACAATGATATAATATACATCTTATATAATTTCTATATAAACATTTAAAGTTGCATATACATCACATGTGAATATAATCGTAAATATATCAATATATAGTGGATTTGGCTCTGTTAATGACAAATTGAACGTCATTATTGGTGATATGTTAAATCGCCATGTTTCTTTCACTACAATAAATTCCTACAACATGAATACTTAGTGCCACTTAGCCTACTCTGTATATGAGTGTGTTTGCCCCGCCCCTCTCTCTCACACACGCACACACGGGCATACATATATACGATTTGATAGCTATATAATTTGTGAAAGAGCTTATAATCTATTTTGAAGGGTTAAAATTAATGTGCCTTCTTATATATTATACATTAAGTACCGATGATGAAAACTTATAAGGATTTAATATATTCCTTTCGGCATTAACAGATCTGCAAGTGTATATAGGCCACTATATACTTATGATTTACCATATATGATGTGTATGTAAATATAAACATCCATGGTTTATATCATCAACAAGCTTTTATAAAATATATGTAAGATGCTTTTTGTCAATCATCTCACACATGTGGACCTTTATATATACACATACGTACATACATACATACATGTGTGTGTGTGCATCTTTACAGTTGAGTCTCCCTTGAGACCTAGTATAACTGCCAGATGAAATTTTAAAATACCTTTTTTCCTTCTAAAAGTCAAGTAGGTATTATTTAGATTTTATTTTATAGCATAAAATAAATTAAACTATATCAATATATAATAATACAGTAACATGTTCATGTAGTACAGCTTAATCAGATTTGCAATATATGGAATCCCATAGTATTGTGCCATATAATGCAAATTCGTAAGTCTGATATATACATAATGACTCTGTATATGTTTACATTTATACTTTATTACATAAGAATTGTTGTATTAAAGAAATATATGTATATGGACATGTTCAACACGCATATATATATATGTATATATATATGTGTGTGTGTGTGTGTGTGTGTTGACAAATCAAAACTTAACTAGATACTTGCAACTACTTTGTGTTTGTATCCATATTGATATGCATTTAATTATTATTCTTATTCTTACAAATATTCTAAGACGTAAAATAACGATTTCATTATAAATAATATGTATAAATATATTTTTTCATCTAGTTTAAATATAGATAAGTAACGCTTCACGCCTCTTTTAATTCTTAACATTTTAGCTTGATGATAACATACTCAAACACTCTCTCTCTCTCTCTCTCTCTCTCTCTCTCTCCTACATTCTCCCTAAAAGCTGTTTTACATTTTTACAAGTAGTGTATATTTAAGAAACGTAAATATGCGTTTGAAGCAGACACTTAACGCTAAGTATATAGCATTGAATCGTTAAATGGAGTCTTGAAAATATCTGTATGAGGACTTATATGTTTAATGTTTATAATGTTAATTACGTAATCGTATGAAGATTATAACACACCTTTGCAATGGGTACATGTTTGCCATGTAGCATTAATTAAATTAAGATGCTTAATGATGATTATTTACGTGTATAATTTAGCACTCACGTTAAAGAATATTTTGTTTTATTCTGTTTTTAGTAAATATATCACAGTTAATATCTAGGATAATTCTAAAGCTGTGTGAAACTCCACTTTTCAAATAAACTTCATTTGACAGTAATTACTTAATCGTTCATATGTTTAGTAATTTCTAATTGACATAATTTAAAAATAATTAATTATTTCTAATTAAATATAATTAGTATTAAATACATGGCTCAAAAAGGCCTACAATAATATAAAACACATATATTCTAAGTGTAGAGGGATATATGCTTCTCGTTAGTGTAGTATATGTATGGATGGTACTGCCCTGGTACGAGCCAACTTTAATCCGTACACACATGACTTAATATCAATATTTATATAAAAGTGCAAGTTCTACGGTTCTGAATACAGAACATATACAATCGTACAGTACAAAGTATACAGTATATTGAATTATTGTACACAGTACACATGCCTTTCTGTATAGTCAACAAGCTGTCCAATCTACACGGAAAGAAGAATTTACAAATCGAAACCGGGAAGTCCTTCCCAGAACAGATCATCCTCGAGAAGCTGTTTGAACGATTCACTTGTACTGGAGGATGCATTCTCCGTTCCAATGCTTTCTGTGTCGTTTAGAAATTGCTCGATATCATATATACTAATAGAATTTAGATCCGACTGCAGATCTTGTTTGTCCAGGAAATTCGAATTATCGCTGTTACCTGTGTAGTTATTGTTCTCCATTTTGCGCCACATCGCTTCGGTAAGATCCATCCAAGGAAGAACTATCTTCTGTGCATTCTGCTGTAGAAGATTCGTGCTCCTGAAAAGTTGCTTGTGTGTCTTGAGTTCAAGTCCAAGTTCTCTGACCATCCTCCTTACGTGTGAATTCCAGTGGTTCTTGATTTGGTTATCTGTTCTCCCAGGAAGTCCTGCAGCAATTTGTGACCATCTATAGAAAAAAGATGTTAGAATATATATATGCATCGTGTGTGTATACTAACTTGTTGCCGACAATTGCCTGCATGTCAATAATGAACTTCTCCTCTTCCTTGGTAAATTCCCTATGATTTACATCGGGTTTAAGATAATTCATCCATCTCAATCTGCAACTCTTTGCACATCTCTTCAAACCTGAAAGACAGAAGAAGGTTGCTAATTGCGTTTGTTTTAAACATACACAATGTCTGAATCTTTGAAAATAGGATTTTGAGTTTGAACAATTCAAAATGTGAGGTCTATATACATCAAAAATTGGAAGTAGACACCGGATGAATGTATAAGACTTCAATCAATTGAAACACAAATGCAATGAAATTCTCCAGAAATTGCTAATATATGTTTGATCAAATTGAAATAATTTTTATGAAAACACACTATATATACCTGCACGCTTTGCAATGTCACTCCATTGACCCAGCCCATATCTCTTGACGCAATCGAGCAGCCTCTGATCTTCATCAGGAGACCATAAACCCTTGGTGCGTTTCTTACGCTTAGGATGAACTTCTATGTTTACCATATTTACCAAATGAAATTTCTTAACATATCTTAATATACATTGAAATAGCATATTCTATTTTTATAGAATATTCTTTAAAATTTACTGCATATTTTCGATGGGTAAATGCCCGTCATTTACTTTTCTTTTTATTAAATAAAATTATTTGCTAAATCATTTGTCATTTGAAATGTTATTCAAAATTAAATATTTTTTATAAGAAAAAAATGTGGAACAGTACATGTCAAATCAAAAGCTGTTAAAAAATATAAATTTTCTATATATATATTTTTTAAAATAATACTATATCATACGTGCCTCTTTAATATAATAAAAGTATTGTACACTTATAATACACCTCTTTAATATATATATATATATATATAACCCACTTGTCCAAATTTGTATCATTAAATAAAAATATTAGGATAAGTACTTACAATTCTAATGTTAATTTCTTTGATTTATTATTATTTTTTTTTTTAAAATATAAATACATATTTTATATATTTATTGTCGTATAAAAATTTAAAATTTGGCTTGTCAAATCAAAAGATAACTAGCTTGTGAAAAATATGGCCTGCTCTATAATATACCTCACATGTCAATTGGGTGTGTGTCAAATTATCAATTATTTGAGAGATTATCAATTATTTTGAGAGATAATCGCTTATATATTGATCACGATGCGCGGACTGCACATAAACGATTAATATAAAAAATGTCTACACACGTTTATTGTACTGCAGGTAGTATAGTAGCACAAATTAAAATAATTATTTTGTGAGACAACATAGGGAACATATATTTGACCCAGTTAAATAAAATAAGATGCATTATATATATTGTTATTAAATCCTTCAAGGTCATCTAATAATGTGATTAAGTAAATCTATTTAGCCATAATTCTTGCAATCAGCTTAATTTAAATAAATAAATACCTACTACTTTTTTTATCTTAATTATTATAAAGCATTTAAATTCACCATGCATTTGAAAATTTATTAAAATTTGATTTGTGTATAACGAGTGGCTGAGTACATAAATTTCTGACTTAGCGTCTAATATAATTTGTTTATCCGTTAATCTGACATTTACGTGCTTCCCGATGGATTTAACAATCGTCAAATAGTTATGACCGTAGATTTTATAAATAATATATATATAATGTACCGCGATTGATTAGAGCACCAACTGCATACAATGCATCTCGACCGTCAAACAGATGCAGCAGAATGTTATATATGTTCATATATATTTCAAAATTAATGTGTTTAATGTTAAGTTTCCAATTCATTTTTTTTCCTCAAAGTTCTACTAGTTAATTTTTGGTTAAAACAGATGTTTTACATTAAAAACAATATATCATATCTTATGACGTTTTTCAAATCTCACTATAAACATGTATTATAATATATTGATATAGTATTACCCTATTTGAACCGTACCTTAAAACTTTAATTTAAAGTTCATTTGGTAGTTATACCAGCAACTCAAGGATTCAATGTAAGGATGTAATATATATATATATATATTTAGACATAGTATTAAAATGGATTGTTCGGACCAAGTAGTTTTATAATTTAGACACATTGTCAATATATGAATTTGTATTTGTATGTGTGGGACCGTATATCATATTTTGCTGTACAGTGAAAAATATAGCGATGTGATGTCAACGTGTACTGTATTAAAATATATATTAATTTATATTTATGTTTCAACTAGACGGTCTTGGAAGTTAAATAAATATTATAAGAAAAAAAAGCACTACAATCAAAATAATAGATACTTGACTTTTAGTTACTTGTAGGAACTCAAGGCAGATTCAATTGTAAAAGAGGTAACAAAGGCCCACATATCCGACGATTGATAATAAGCATTTTATTTTTATTTCTATATATGCACGGATACATTTACACAATATAAAATGGATCGTTCGGACCAAGTAATTTTATAATTTAGACACATCGTTAATATAATATTATGAATTTGTATTTATATGTATGTGGGACCAAGATTTTTAATTGTATATCATATCTTAAGATGCTTATGAATTTGACTAGCTGTACAGTGAAAATATAGCGATGCATGTTAACGTGTACTGTATTAAATAATATTAATTTATATTTATGTTTCAACTATATAACATATAGGCCTGGAAGTTAAATAAATATTATAAAAAAAACATTAAAATCAAAATAATAAATACTTAACTTTAAAAACAAAGTAATTAAAATTTGATTTGACAATGGCAGATTCAACTGTAAAAGAGCCACTACGAGATGATTGATAATAAATATTTTATTTCTGTTTTTATATATGCAGGGATGTTATGCGTGTTCAAAGTTGGATATACATCACATGTGAATATATATTATAAATATATCAATATATAATGGCCTTATAAACTTGCACGCCTTGGATTTGGCTCTGTTAATGACAAAATTACACGTCATTATTGGTGACATGTTAAATCATCATGTTTCTTTCACAGCTAATGTGTTTCTACAAAATAAGCCTGAATAATTCAATTATGCCACCTAACCTACTCTGTATATTAGTTTGTTGCATGGTCTATGTCTCTCTCTCTCTTTCCCTCTCTCTCTCACACACACACACACACGGGCATGTTCTATGTACATAAGAAAATATATAGTTTCAGAATGCATTTATATTCTTATACATAATACGGTCTCAAACAGTATTAACATTAGAAATATTGTGCACATTGTCAATATAGTTGTTTAATCTATAATATAGAGATTAATATTATGATCTGTAATATGAATGTTAAGATGGTACTATAAACTATATTAATGTCAATGTCTATAGCAAATAAGATGTACGGTTTAATTCATATATAGATATGATTTGATAGCCATATGATTTTTGAAGAGGCAGCTTATAATTTATTTTGAAGGGTTAATTTAAGTGTGCCTTCTTATATATTTTTATTCAATTAATATATATAATGATATTAACATAAAGTTATTTTTACAAATTGGACAACTCGTCGCAAAAGGGACGTGTGCATGTCTTATATTTCTGTTTATATTGTAACTTGTGGTTGTAATTTCACGTCTCTCTCTCTCTAGCACACACACACACACATATACGTGTGTGTGTGTCATATACTGAACAATCTTCTCTCAAAAAATCTAATGCAATGGACTCATACCCATGTGTCTTCAAGAATAAGTTAGTGACATACAATATGAAATAATAGATAAATAAATAATGCATAATAAATAGGGATCAGTCATCACCTTGCAGAAGTAAAGAAGTTTTATGTCGAACTTATTTAATTTATATGTTTTAATTAATAATATTTATGTTATTATATGTATCTACAAAACATGTTTAATTCATTTTTGTTTTTATACATTGTGGCTAACTATTAAATCACAAGGGACCCACATTTAAAACAAGTACAAAAACATGCCTTACATTATGAAAGTTATATTGCCCATTGTATGTGTCCTACATACGTCGCAAGGCTGTGGATAATACAGTTAAGTAACATACTTTATATTGGAGTGAATGAGTGCGTAATATATACAAATAAAACATACCCATTTATAATAATAAGGGATTTTTTAAATTTGGTCCTGTTTGAGGTTTTCGTTTTCTTTAACACTTTCAATTTAGCAAGTGTACTGAGGATATTCTCGCTCTTATCAAAGACACTTATCCGTTTATTTGTATTTCATTAGATGGAGGCGCGAGAAGAGACTTCCAGGGTTCGTTGGACTTCATATACCCTGACTCAGCATTTGCGGGATTCAACAAATGCTGGAGGAAGTTGAAACCATGGATCCAACATACTAGACCCTGCCGCTTCCAGTCCCATGTTTTCTATTGCGGCTGGTATCCTTTGGACGGTTATAAGTGCAGGTCATCAAGTTGGACTGGGTTGATCATGAACCAGTCCAACATCTTTGCGGGAAAAACCATAGCTGTAGAAGTAATAAGAAAGAATGAATATTTGTATTTCCTCACTGAATCGTACAAAAGCATCCTATATATATAATCACACCTAACCTTCAACCGCAACTCGCACTTATATTTATAGACCTAATCTTCAACTAGAACATCAACAATATGTAACCCCCGACGGTCAGTTGCTGTAACGCTCCAATACTCCCCTTGAACGCAACCCAGAAACTCATTTGTGTTCATACACATAGAATTAATGTTAAGATATATATACGTGCGGCTATGGCGTATAGTTCGTGAAACATATATATACTTCCACATAATGAAACAAGTGGAGCTAGCTTAGACATATGTATATATGTGTGGTATTAGTATTACATACCTGAACTTCTGTACCCCATGAGTGAACTAATGCATGAGCCTTTTTGTCTAGTTCAACCTAGAGTGTGCCTAACAGTCTGCTTCAGAAAATCTAGCTCTTTAAGTTGCTTAGTCAACATGTCAACTGGTAATTCTGAGGTTGATCGATACTTATTTCTCCCAACTCCACTTGTTGAGTCAACTAGCACCTATGCAACATGATGTACTTGGTATGGTGCTGTTTCATCATGTTTCTTGCAATCTATGTTATGACCATTAAGAAGCTTATGCAACCAAACAACCTATTTAGTTGTACAAACATTGCATGGTACTTAACTTATGTAGTGGAAAGTGCTATCAATTAGTAGTCTCCAAGCTTGAAACACCAGCCTGTCTTGGAGGAGCTACCCAAGAAGTGAGTTGCAAAATCAACATCCACAAACATTCATAAAGCCATAGAAGAAATAAATAATAAAGCAAATCAATGTTTATTGTACTTGCAATATATCATATCAATTTATAAATAACATACCAATCCTTACATGTGGGCTATTGCTGTAGTTTTAACTAAGATTGATCACAACAGGAGAATATCAGGATGGGAGTTGGTTGTAAAATACATCCAACAACCCACTATACTTTGGTAAGATAAATGTTTTGTGTCAATCGATTCATAAACGATGTTGAAACTTATATAGTATGGTGTCAATATACTTTTGCTGGTTTCATGTAGTCTTGTCTATACAAACCTATAAACTTAAACAATGAATGAGAGGACCAAGATATGTCGTATAGAAAGTTTTCATAAACTCATTTTTAACATGTTGCATGATCTACTTACACACCAATAAAACATATGTTTATTTTTAATATATTTAACATAAATATTAAAATCAGCTTAAACCTGATATAACCGTGCAATGCAAAGTGTTTATCTATTCTCTCGTACCAAATCCAAGGGCTTCGTTTGAAATCGTATATAGACTTTGTGTATATCTCCTGGTTCACAACGCCACGAAGAAAGGCATTTTTAATATGAATTTGATGTATTTATAATTTAAACCCACAACAAGAGCTAACAATACTTTAATTTAACAACATAATAAAAGACTTTTGAATAATCAGTAGGGCTTCTTCAATAGTTAATGGTGCATTTATAATTTATGCAATGTTAGCTTGAATATCAGTGATTAAATCCGTAGTCGAAAAATGTTATGGAAATATTTAATTACTAATTTAATTATTAATTTACTAAGTACTAATCTAATTTAATTACTAATTCATAACATTTTTTTACTAACTGTTGAATATATAAAAAATATCTTTTTACTAATTTAATTACTAATTTATTAATTATTAATTTAATTTAATTATTAATCCATAAATTTTTGATTATGGCATATATCACTGTTGAATATATAAAAAATATCTTTTAGTGAGTTTCCAGGTCTCTCAAAAGCTTATCCACATGGTCAGTATGTGTAGTATGTGTGATATGACAATTTCACATGACAAGGTATAACCACAACATGGTGAAGTGGCAATTATGAAGCCAATATAATTGATGGTATTGGAGATATATTATTAAGTCATGTTCATCTTCTGAGTTTGAGTCTATAGTGGCATGTGCAAGGGTTCCTCTAAAACAATCAAATATAGGGTCTCAACACCTTCATTTCATCAAAAGACTGGAATCCTTCTAACAAAATACCTCTTCTTATGAAAAGATTACGCCCAATAACATTGTTAGTGTGATCGTGGTGACCCATTAACACACATCTAGTAGCATGAATACAGTCAGACCTCAAACACTTTCATATGGGTTTTTACTAAATCATATTATAAAGACAAACAACGTTATAAATTTCAAACTTAAAAAGTTAATAATGAAATAATGAAATGTGCAAATATGCACCAAACATCTTTTTATGCAAGTTTCATTACTTAATAAATTAAAAAGGATAAACATATGTTTTTAACACTTTTGTTTTTGGTCATCTACCTCAAAACTATATTGATAAGAATGTAAATCCATAACCTATCAACTCAAATTTTCCTCATATGAGATACAACTATAATCAAGTTAACAAAACTAATTAACTTGAACAGCACTTATGATTAATTAAAGTTTCATATTATACTTTATTCAAATAAAAAGATTTGAATTCAACAATACAATCAACTTAATATCATTTATAGCCAATGTCATTAAAATATGCAAATATTAAATAATATTTTGACTACATTGCACCTTCAAAAAGCTACTTGACATATTTATTATTTATTAATACTTGATTTTCTGTCGTATCATAAATCCAGCACCATAATTTACTTCTTAAATTACACTTTTGAAAACATGTGCCATAGTGAAAACTTATTTTGCACTTTTTATTTAAATTCAATATTCATTCTTATGTTTGAATATGCCCCTTTTTCTGAAGTTAAAGATGCATAATTAAACATAAGTCTTTCTTCGTTTGAACATTATTGTCAAAACCGATATTGAATCTTGGCCTAAACCAAAATTCAATAGACACTGTCATGTTCTCAAATCATGTGTTATCCTAAATTTAAACACCTTAAAGAAAAAAATTTTTTTTAATAATGTGTAGACTTAGCATATCACATGATTCATTTCATAAGACTTAATTTGTAAGCCAAAATAAATTAATTTTCTATATTTTGTGGAAGTGTTTGGTAAATTAACAAACATAAACATAAAGTAAAATAACTTGGGCAATCGCATAATAAAGTAACTTGACATGCAATTTGGAAGTTGCTTTCTGAGTATTACCTTCAACATTAGAATCCATAACCAAACCCACTTACTAAACATGTGTTTCTAAAGAGTTATATATCTTATGATTAACCCTTCACACATAATTCAAACATGTTATTTGAAAGTGGTAGAGTACTTCAAGAATTTAGAATTTAAACCTTGAAACACATTACACTTTAGGTAGTCTTATTGACTGCATAAAATAGGCTATAATACGAATTGATAAAGTTTTTAATCAAACGGCTAACATGTGACAATATGTGACTGTTAAGTGGCCATTCGATATTAAACATCCTATGTGAGCAACAGTAAGTTTTCCAAAACAACCCTTAAAGCCTAACTTAGATGCCCAAAGTAAGCATAAGACTTAAGTCCCACCCTAAGTCGAACCTTTGAGTAGATTGACTTGAAAAACCTACACAAGCTCATGCCCTAACCTTGCTAAGGAGACATACCTTATACATACCCTTATGACAAAGCCAAGGTATTGTGACTTATCCCTTGAGAAATCACCTCATCCGGGAGTACAACCTTTTGGTTACTTTGAACCATAATTAATCCTTAAAGATTTAAGTGGTCAAGTCATACATAATAAAGGACACAAGTGTGCGCCGTAGTGGACATGAGTGTTCTACTAAGTAAACTCCCTAAGGCTAGGTTTGAACAACCATGAATGCATAACCTTGTGAGTGCTTTACGAAAGGGCTTTACTAATGAGCTTAGGTTATTCAACTCTTGGATTCCAAAGAGGACACCCCTTAACCAAGTGTGCCAATAATTATAAGACCTAACCGGTTTAGCACCTTAATGTGAACATAAACATACTTACTTGTTAGAGTATCCAACCTGTTAATTTTTATTATGACTCGACCCTTTACTTTGAACGTTGACTGTTATTACTATGTTAATGGACCTTAGATATAATAGGAAATAGGCCCGCTTAGTGCACTTGGGTATCTGGTGATGGTCCGGCCGGGTGTCATTAGGTATTTGCAGGAAACTCTAAGCGAAGCTAGAACTTACCTTCTAGAAACCCGCCCCTAATTTTAACGTACCAGTTAGGCTGATTGGTTAATGTAGATGAGTTCAGCGTGTTTAGTAGGGTTAGGAACACCCTAGGGTTGCCCTAACCCACGCCCTAAAACCCCACCCCTTGGGTAGGGTTTTAGGGTTAGAGTTAGGATAAGTTAAACACTCTCTCACTAACTTAATAAAGGGCTAGCTAATTTCGTGCCAGCCCACTTACACATTCAGGAAAAGAGGGGGGAGGGGGGCTCCATCACATAAATAAGGTAAAGTATGTAGGAGTGAGGGTTCCTGGGTTCATGACTGAGCTCGTTACTTTTCTCCCGGTGCAAGCTTTAGCTTGTGTCGTCAAGGTACAACCCTCTGTTGTGTTGCCCTAACTTCCAGATTATAGGAGTACGTCCCACATTCGGGGTAACTTACCTTTAACGTTGGCAAATTCATGTCTGGGAGGTCTTGTTGGATTGCACGTTCCAAGAGGCAGAGGTAGAGACTTATTTCCAGCCTCCTCCTGCACGTCAAGTTAGGTGTAGCACAGGCACATTTATGTCCTTGTTCAACTGTGGGCGTAAGATCTTGTTTGACAGGTTCACGTTATCTAGTTCATGAGGGTTCACTAAGGGGTTCTAGAGTTGGTATTTAGGAGCCATGTTTGTGGCACTTGGTGCAACTCTCGAATCTAAGGGTTATGGCATGATAGCCCACATCGTGGAAGGCAAGTCTATGGAGATGTGACACTGGGCTAGATGTCACATAATAAAATGCCCAAGGCACGTCCTTTGGGGTTGTGTCATGGGCTTGTTGCAAGGGTTTGGATACTCTAGCAAATAGATATGCTTGTGCTCGCACTAGGGTGTTAAGCCTTGGGCATTTGCTCAAGGGAGGTTAGGTCTCGTAACTAGTGTGTTTAGACACACTTGGTTAGGGGAGTGTTTTCTTTAGAATCCAAGGGTTGAACAACTTAAGCTTGTTAGTAAGAGCCTTTGTGAAGCACTCGCAAGGTCATGTACTTAGGGTTATTCAAACTTAGCCTTAGGGAGTTTGCTTAGCAGAACACTCATGTTCGCCTATAGGGCACAGTCGTGTCCTCACTAAGTATTAATCCTGATTTGGCCACTCAAACCCTTAGGGGTTAGTCGTGGTTCAAGGTACCCCTTGTCGCCCTAAGGGGTTGTACTCCCGAATGAAGGTGATTCCTCAAGGGGTAAGCGACGATCCCTTAACTCTGTCACGGATGTATGTGTGAAAACACATCTCCTTTGTGGGGTTAGGGCATGAGCCTGTCTAGGTCTACTGGGACAAGATCCTAAAGTCTACTTGGGTTATCCTCTAGGGTTTAGGGGATGGTCATTCAAGGGGACTTACGATAAGACTTTAAGTCTTTTGCTTACTTAATTGGGCTTCTAAGTCAGATTCTTAGGGTTATCTTGGAAGACTTACCGTTGCTCACACAGGGTAATAACGCCGAATAGTCACTTGGCAGCCACGTGTTGGCCCTTCGGGTTAAAACTTTGACACAACCCTTTAGCATTAAGCCCATGAGACAACTCCAAAGAGCATGCCTTAAGCGTTGTACCGTGTGCTATCTAACTTAGTGTCACATCTTCAACTAACACTATTTCTTGTCATAGCCCCTTAGATTCAAGAGTTACACTAAGTGCCATGAACATGACTCTCTAAAACATGTATGTGAATTTAGAAACTTGGTATAGGAAATCTATTAACTAAGATTCCATGTCCATAATTGAACAATGACACAAATATGCCCTACTTAGTTATGAGTGCTGCATCTAGTTTGACGTGGAGGAGGAGGTTGAAGACATGCCTTAACCTTTTATTATTAAAATGTGTTGTCCAACAATACCTCCATGCATGAATTAACTAATGTTAAGGGTATGTTACTCCTAACGTGGGACATATCCAAGAACCCTTATAATTATCTAACTAATTATTTTAACCCTAATAAATTTTATTTAAATATTAATTAAGTAATAATATTATGACAATATATATATAATAACTATTTTAACCAAACATTATACTCTTGGCACTTTCAAATAGTTTTCTTTATTTTTATGTTGCATAACAATTATATTACTATATAATTATAATTAAAAAATCAGGATAATTCAATCTTTATATTTATTTATGAAATATAGTTTTTTCTTTCATTAAACATGTCTTTTTTTAATTTTATGATGATACATAGTCTGGGAGTATTATTTACATAATTTATATTTATGTGTATAAAATCTAATCAAATTTCATGATTTATACGTATAATATTAAAGCCATTATTCGTTGACTAAACTGCGCACTTGTTGAGCACCACGTTAGCACTACGCATTGTATATAAATATTGCTTGAATATTTTACATATGTCAGTTTGGTGTCTGTGTTTCGTTCAAAACACTTGATTTTCAAATTTAAAAAAATTTAAATATAATTAAAGTTGTTTTAAAAGTTCTCTTTCTTACATACTTCATATTCTTTAAGAAGAAGAAAAACTTATCACATATTTATTGATTTAAGATTATATAAATTTTGACATTTTGTTAATTGTTTAATTAATATATTTTAAATTAAAAAAATATTTTTTAATTTATTTTTCTTATATGTGAATATATACAAGTAATGCAAATTACCAGAATATGCTTTAAAATAATTATTAGTATTTATTAAACATTACTTAATATTTTATTAATAATGTGAAACTATGAAAAAAGTGTCAAATTAATGAATATGTGAGATTGGTTATTTTTACGAATGAATAATACTTTGTTAAATGATGCATTTGGACAAGTTTAAAAATAAGAAAATGACAGAGAAACTATTTGAAATTATTGTCTTCATTATACACGATGTATAGTGTATAGAAAGTGATTAATTTGTATAAAATGTTGAAAAGGTAATATTCGTGAATTTCGATTGCTATTCGATGGAAACTGTGTATGAAATTCTGTCCACATTAACCTTTTTTTTTCAATTAATGCTAACACTGCAATGGTGAAATCCCTCCGTGATTACCAAATTGTTATTTACCTAGTCAAACATTTGTGTGATTTTTAATATTTATTTAATTAATTTAAAAACTCTATATCTCATTCTTATTAATTTATTGCATTTATATTAATTAATTAAGAAAAATAATAATTAATTATGTGAGTTCTTAATTATTTATGGTAACCCGCATATAAATATATATTAGAGCATATTAAATTAAATGTAATGCAAATATCTATATCAAAAGTTAAATTAGTTAATTATTTATGATGCCTGCTCCACTGGTAATAAATTATATATAAATTAATTTGGACATCGAATTAACCACGTGGCAAATCAGATTAAACAGTTGGGTTAATTAAAGCAATAATTTAATTTTTGTATCATAAATTATGCCAATATTAAGGATTCATTATGTACAATAACTTAACTTTTATATCTAGATTGGTAAATTGTCATATAACAATTTATTATGTACAATAATTAATGGTATAAGTTATTATTTAAGTATTTGAACTCTAAAACAGGGGAGGGATTTAGGGTTCATCTGGGAGGAAAATGGTGAGTCCGGAATTTGCATTTGTTTTTGATCTGGGCTGATCTGTATTTAACAGGTTTATCATTCTTCATTTAAGGACCAATCTGGTGCAGGCCAAGCTTGCGGATGCCCTCTATTGCCCCTCAGAACTCCAATCAAAGGACCAGCTCCACTAGCAGATCCTGGTATGTATATACATGTTTTTAAATATACATAGTGCGTGTATATGCATATATATATATATATATATAGATAATAGATATGCATTATTTGTTATATTTGTTTTGGCAGTAACAGCATATTCCTAGTACTTTCAAGTTAGTCTATACATTGTTGCCTGTATACAGGTTTTCATGTTAATAACCCCACTGAAGAATATATTTACGTCATTAAGGTTTAATACATACTTCTCTGTGCGTGTATGTGTAGACTGTTCATGGGTTTGTATATATAATAACTGTAAACAACAGGACATTCCTGATCTTTTATTACGTTAATGTGATAATTCACTAATATTTACGTTATTAAAGACTTAATAGATATGTTAGAGAGAGAGAGAGAGAGAGAGTCAGAGCTGCAGGGATTCTTTAGTGATTTATGTTATTTACAGATTCCACATTATATATATAGGTTATAACATACTAAAGTAGCATTAAGGTTATGTGCATAGACACACGTATATTTTAATGTGCAAATGCATACATATTGTATAAATTGATTTGCTGATATTGTTATTGAAGGTCAGTTTGATATAATTGATGAAGCCATCAATTTCTTCCGTGCAAATGTGCTGTTCAGGAAGTTTGAGGTTAAAAGTGCTTCAGATAAACTTCTCATTTATCTCACACTATACATCAACATGGCATTAAAGCGAATTGAAACTTGCAAATCTGAAGCAGAAGGTAGCATAACGTGCCTGTGCGTGTGCGTGTGCGTGTGTGTTTAAGTTAGATTAACTTGTGTTTTACTTTTGTTTATTATAGGTATCAAAGTGATTATTAATCTGGGACTCGAGAAGTTTCCCATTCCTGGAGAGCCGGGGTTTCCCCTTGGTGGGTTGTTTAACACTCCTACTTCCCCACAAGAAGCAGGTAATACATATACACACACGCATCTATTATTATAATCTATGCATTAGTGTATGTACTTGTATGTATGTGTGTAATGTTCGTCCATATATATAGTTTGAATGCACATCAATAATCTTCTCTCCTCTCTCTCTCTCTCTCACACACACACACACACGTGAATAAGTGCTTTTGTGTGCTGTATAGAATTGTTCAGAAACTATTTGAAGCAGCTGAGAGAGGAAACGAGTGGGAGATTAATGGGCCGTGTTTATCGTCCAAATGGAAGTCCCAATAAATGGTGGTTAGCGTTTGCCAAGAGAAGATTCATGAATATTCTTCTGCCTTTCTGACGAGCCTAAATTTCTTTTAATATACCATATAAATAATAAGTATAATTAAAAAATTAAAAAGATACAACTTATATAAAAATTTCATATATGTTTCTTATAAAAATATGATACAATAAACACATTTACATGCAAATTCAAAATGATATATGTTATAATGCAATTTCATAAAATTTTGTACACATACAACTCTAATGCATGCATGCACCAAGCCAACCTCAAGAAGACATCTTGGCCACATCTTGGCCTACTCGTCTAAAGGAGAGCCTCTAACCCTCCTTGGCACTAATGATGGCTGGATCATTCCAAACACACCCATTTCCTCCATTGTTGGCACAAGGTGTCTTGGTTTGCTCATTTGAAGGGAGAGCCCTTAGACCCTATTGATATAAAGTACATATGTACAACATTAGATAGTAGGACCTCTATTCACTTAGGGAGTTGGTGGAGTTTCCATTAGGCAGAGTGTGTTGGAACATGCATAAGTTATGGGGCAATCACAATCACTAATCACAATCATATATATATACACATAATATAGAATTTTTTTTATTGCAATTCCTTTGTTTTTTTTACATGGTATCAGAGCTTAATGTTGGATCAATGACGACTTCCTCCTTGCGTGGCGATCAATTAGAGATTACAATGGCATTGGCTTCCATGGTTGGTCTCTTTCTTCCATTTCCACTTTATGGAGAAGGGCCTTTGGTAGGTAGTAGATGGAATAGAGGCTTGCCCAATTGCAAGTGTATAAAAATTGTAGCTAAGGATTCCAAGGCAATTGGCATCATGGGTAGATTAATAAAGAATTGTACCAAATCATCGACAAAAAACTGGAAAGCATTGAAGAGTGCCCTACACAAGGATAGTGTGATAGGTTCCTTAAAGGCTAAACTTTTCAAGCTCGAGCAGGCTCTAGGAGAGATAGCCATGGAGTACATTAGTCAGGTGTAGGTTGGCGTGCAGCAAGTGAGCATCATCCAAGGCACTCCATTACCCAAGAGTGACCTCAAGGCTATCCTAGAGAAAGGATCTCAAAGGCGATTTGCGCTCATGGAAATTTTGATTTGATTTAACTTCACAAACCTTATCAGCATCGACACAAGTTGCCAAGAGGAGAAGGACGATAAGAAGCTGCTTTACTCAGCTACTTAGAGTAATTCTATAATGAGTCTAAACAAGGGGGGGTAAATGGAAACATAAGAAACACTAAAAGAAATCTGTCTAGAACAGACTTGGCCCCAACCCACTACCATGTATAGATCTAGGTTTTGGAAAGCACAAGGGTCGTTGCAATAAGTGTCACGAGCCTGAGCATTATAGTTGAGAGTGCTCGAACATGAAGAAAGTCGCTAATGAAGCTATGTCCTCAACCAATTACCTCTTAATGATAAAGGGATCTTCATAGGGTGCTATGACCAATAGCTATAATCTTTGGCTTGACTCTGCAGGGGCATCATGTTACCAACTGGAAAGACATGCTATTTGACTATGCAATGCACCAAGACAAAGTCATTATCGGTAATGGTGCAACATTAGCTATTCAAAGCCAAGGACATATGAAGATTCAACTTCCCTTAGGAGCAGTCGCTCAAGTATGTTCATGAAGCTATGGAGACTCTCTTAGCCGTGGCACTTATAATGAACCAAGGCTTTGATGTGATCTTTCTGTAGGAGTTTTCTATCACATTCCAAGTACATGAGAATTTTGAGTAGGAACCTGGTTAGTAGTTGGTAATAGCTATTATACCATGGCAAGCAGAGACAACAACAGCAAATATCAACACATGGCACATGCACTACGGCCATATTAATGCACATGACTTGCATATGCTAACGAACAAAGAGATGGTGGACAATATGAAAATACTTCCCTCTCAATTAGGCTTTTGCGAGCCTTGTATCCTTGTAAATTCCCATTTAATTATGGAGTGAGCACTTAGCTTCATAATCCTTCGATTTGGTTCATTTTGATATTTGTGGACCTATGCAGACTCAAACCCTTGAGAATTCTTTCCTTTGTGGACGACTATTCCTATCACGTGGTGATGAAGCTCTAGTTCACTGGTCTAAGGCTCTGGCAGAGTTTAAGAAGTGGTAGGTAGCATCAAAGGTGGAAACTAGCAAGAGGCTACATTTATTCCATAGTGATGGCAAAGAAGAATTGCATTTACAGCTTATCACAGCGCTAGCTGATGTGCCTCGTACTTAGGAGAAGAACGGTGTAGCGGAGAGAATGAACAAGACCTTAGTGGAGTGTGCTCATAGCATGCTCCAAGATTTAGGCCTCCCCAACACATATTGGGGTGAAGCAGTGGTAACAACTGCTTATCTCCACAATTGAGCTTCAATTGTTGCTGTGGAGTAGGGCAAAACACTAAAGGAGCTATGGATTGGTCATAGGCCAAATGTCTCTAGCTTAAAGTTTTTTGGTTGCATGGCATATGCTCTCGTACCTAAGGATGTGAGGTAGAAGTGGGACCCTAAGTCTAAACTCGCCATCCTCCTGGGCTATAGTGAGGAGAGCAAGGCCTACAAGCTCCTTAACCTCACGTTATTTTGACGACTCTTAGACTTATGGCAATCGAACAAGGCAACAGAGCAAGATGTATATGAGAGTGATAGATGTGGAGTTTCTACCAATAGGACAGCCAAGGGAAGCAAGGATGAATAAACATTAGGGAGAGTAGGGTTGCAGATTGGCAATTCTAGGGATCAGCCCTCTTCTAGTTGTAATCCTCCAGCTAGTAGCAACATGCTAACAAAAGGAGCAAGGTTAGGGTTTAGGACATGAGTATTCTTGCAGCCTTAGCTCCAACACCTTGTTGTTCCTCTCAGATTCCCAATCACATGAAGAGTTGTTAATAGTACTGTGAGCAAATAGCTATGCAGACAGCCCTAGCAACATCCCATCAGAGTCTCAAAAGTGCTGATAGTTAGCACCAAGCCCACATCCAGGAAAGAGCTTTTCTACTTTGCAACAGATGGGCATTGCATGCCACAAAGTTTTTAATAAGCCATGTAGAGCCATATGCAATTGTATGGAAGGAAGCAACAGACAATGAGACGAACAACATTATCAAGAACAAGGTACTCCTCCCAATAGCTGAGCTCCTACCAAGTAGGAAAGCATTGGACACAAAGTGGTTGTTTAAGATTAAACTAGGTCTAAATGGCTAGTTTGAGAGATACAAAGCACGCTTGGTTGCACGCTGATTTTTTCAAGTGGAGGGAGTGGATTTTACATAGACTTATTCCCCAATAGTTAAGCTCATGCCTATCCGTCTCCTAATGGTGTTGGCTGCACAGTTTAATCTAAAGGTGGAGCAATTGAATGTGAAAAGAACCTTTCTATTATGGAGAGGTGTATGCAATTATGCCAAAGGGTTTCATGCTTGAGGGGTAGACAAGCAAGTATTACAAGTTATTGAAGTCCCTCTATGGCTTAAAGCAAAGTTCATGAGCTTGGTATGAGCGGATTGACGGCTTCTTCATTAAACAAGGTTCTAATATGAGTGATGTTGATACTAACATATATATTAAGCTTGTTACGGAGCAACTCTCACTGTCATAATCTATGTTGATGATTGCATTATTTTATCGATTAACTCAGTACTCATACTGAAGATGAAGCAGCAACTCAAGCACAAGTTTGAGATGACTAACATGGGCAAGACAAATTATTGCTTTAGAATTCAAGTGTTGCAAAGTGATGGGGTCATGGCCTTATCACAATAGTAGTATATTCAAGATTTTCTTAAAAGGTTTGGGTTGAATGACTTGACTTTGTCAATTTTGATGTTACAGAATGTGCACTTATCTAAGAGATGTGTCCAAAGACTGATAAATAGAAAGAGTAGATCATCAAAGTTCCTTATTACCAAGTGGTGAGCAGTTTGATCTACTTGATGGTGTGTGCAAGGCCAAATATTGCGTATACTATTGGACAAGTCTCACTGTTTATGGAGAACATAGGTTGGCATCACTAGTTAGCAGTTAAGCATATATTGCACTAGCTCAAGGGAAATGCAAATTTATCACTATTTATGAGCATTGTAAAGCTGAGTATTTCAAATTTCTTGGGTTCTTAGATGCAGACATGAGTAGATCAACATCAGGTATTATTTTAGCATGGGCAGCAATTACTTGGTCTAGCAAGCAACAATAGATTACAGTCTTAAGTAATAATGAAGCTAAGTATATGGGGATGACTTAATAGCTTAGGAGGAAATTTGGTTGAGGCAGCATTTATCAAACATGCAACTAAACCAAAAGAAAGCAACACATCTTGCTTAATAATTAAAGAGCTATTGCTATGACAAGAAGTGCTCGATATATATCATTTAAGGACAAAGCATATTTAGGTACTCTTCCATTTTATCTAAGAGCATGTGAAAGTTGGCACCTTGGAGTTGAATTATTGTCCTACATAGGCTATGGTAGTTAATATATTTATTAAACCATTAGCACCAGCTGTATTTGGGTAGCATAGAGATTCACTCAGAGAGTTCGTAAATATCTCGAAAGTCATTCTTGAGAGGGAGTGTTGATATACTACATGCATATGACATCATATAATATGATCTTTATTCACTTAGTTCCATTAGGGATTTAATGGAGTTCCATTAAGTAGAGTGTGTTGAAACATGCATAAGTTATGGAGCAATCCTAATCACTAATTTATGTATATATACATATATACATTACACCTAATATGAATTTTTTTTTTTATTGCCAACTCTGTTTTTTCTACATCCCCTTAGCAGCAAAGATGGTTGGAATGGGTGTGTCTAGACTTCATTTTAGATAGCAACCATCCTTTGTGCCAAAAACATCTTGGCCCACTCAATTAAAGGTAAAGCCCCTAGCCCTCTTTGACAAGTTAGGGCTTCATAGGATGTTCATCACTTTTATATTTTTACACATTATAATACATACATAGTCTTAAAGAATTATATGTTGTATGCATTTTCTAAGCATATATCATGTAGATATGTTACTTGATTGAGTCAAACATACATATAAGTATGCACACCACATATTTGAAAACTCCACCTTTAAAAAACAATTGCAATTTTCACAAAAGGATTGAATCATAAAAGATTCTTGCCAACACAGAACAATTTGAGATGATTTGGAGAGATTTGAAGGGATTTGTTAAGGCACTTGAGAGATTTAAAATGGATTACATGCGGATAAGCATGCACGATTTAAACACAAACCCTAAAAAATTTATATATTTCATATATAATACTTTACATATATTTTTATATAATTTTTAAAATATATAAATATTAACCTCTAAATTCATGAGATTGTCGATGTTTACTTTTAAAATGGATGATTATTGTTTCTGTTATACTTATTTTTTAATTGACTTGTACGTACCTACATATGTAGTACCGAGTATGTAGTTAATGAAGCTGAGAATTTAATCAACCCATTTATGTATGTATGTATGTAGGTACACACTCAGATATATATATATATATATGATAATCCTCTAAGACTCCTATGTTGTACATATCTAAATATGTATAAATGCACATCAATATGATAGAATTATTCAGAAACTATTTGAAGCAGATGAGAGTGGGAGATTAATGGGTGTGTTTAAGGTCCTAATAAATCAACATGAATATTTTGCTGCCTATCTGAGGCCCTTGTAAAAGAAAATTGATCTTTTAAGATGTGGAGCGGTAATTAAGTCACACACTTTATTGTAGTCAATACGTCTGTATATTAGACATCGTCAAATACGTGAGACGTTGACTCCAAATTAAATTAATAAATATGTATAGCTTATATAGAGCTTACTTACTGTATTAGAATAGGTATTAAGTAATTCATTATTATGCATTATAATGTTAATTAAAAAACTAATTATTATTAACAATAATGTTAATAAAAGTCAAAACAAATTTTATTTTAATGCTCATTTGAACTTAACAATCTATCTTTATATTTTATTACGTATTACTTTGTGTCAAATATGAAATATGGAAGAAATTAGATTCGTTGACTCAAATTATTATATATATATAAATAGGTAGATAGAGGTCATGTTTTATATTCAATAAATTGTACTTATTATATTATGTATTACTTAGAACCCGCTCTAAATTTTGTTGTTATTTTGAAATCGACTTCTTCAATTTGCCGTGTCAATGGCATTCTTTCTTTCGAATACAACTCCAGGAGCCTGTGGTATAAAAGTATGTACATCCATTGCACAACAACTACACAACAAGCTAGTTTGATGGCAGCACAAGCAGTTCTTGAAATGTTCAAGCATGTCTCAAGTTTTCATATTCCAACCTTCAACTTCACGCTGGTTCCTCCACGCATGAATCCCTTGTACGATGCCGATGTGATTGACAAGTGGTGCATCGAGTTCCTGGGTTTAAAGCCAGACAATGAGAAGGCCAAGCGCCGGCTTGTGGAGTGGAAGCTTGGGCTGCTCTCGGCAATGACCTATCCTTGCCTTTCAGCAGAGCGCATTGCACTGTTGGCGAAGTTCATTGCATGGGTTTTCCTGGCTGACGATGTGCTTGACAATCCGGAGATATGTCCTTCAGACATGAAGAACATGACAGTTGCCTACATTGAGATCTTCAAGGGATACAAGGAGGCCAAGAGTTCGATCCAAAGCAAAGAGATTCTGCGTCAGATGGACATGTTCCGTGATCTGTGGCTGGAACTTTCTTCCCACATGCCACAGTTTGCCAAGGAGCGTTTTGTCGATGCTATGGAGGAGTCACTGGAGATGGTCAAGGTGGAGTCAAGCTGGCTTCATCATAAACTATTTCCCAACGTTGAAACGTACTTGTGGATGAGAGGCTCAACTTCCGGTGTTGCACCTTGCTTTGTCGCGATTGATGGACTGCAGTCGTTGGAGTTAACTGAGGAGGTTTTGGAGGATCCACTGATCAAGAAGCTAGAGGTGGTTGGGACCACCCATATCGCATTGTCAAACGATATAGTCTCGTTCAGGAAAGAATGGGTCTGTGGTAACTACCTGAACATTGTTCCGATCCTTGCGTGCCATCACAAGTGCACCTTGGACGAGGCGCTTATAAAGGCAGTGGAGATGGTGAAATGATCTTGAAGAGGAGTACAGTGAGGTGATTAAGGCAATAAACTCTAACACTCTACTTCTCTCTAAACAAGGTGTAAAGGAGTACGTTGACGGGATTGGGATATGGATGAAGGGGAACTCTGAGTGGGGATGGATAACTGGCCGTTATCACGAGGACGCTTGCACAGACAAGTTTGGTTTGCATAAGAATTGAAATATAATTTTAATCAATAAAACATCATATATGTACCATATCCAAGAACCCTTAATATGCATATAATTATCTAACTAATTATTTTAACCCTAATAAATTTTATTTAAATATTAATTAAGTAAAATATTATGACAATATATACAATAATACTATTTTAACCAAACATTATACTCTTGGCACTTTCAAATAGTTTCTTTATTTTATGTTGCATAACAATTATATTTACTATATAATTATAATTAAAAATCAGGATAATTCAATCTTTATATTATTTATGAATATATTTTTTCTTTCATTAACATGTCTTTTTTAATTTTATTATGATACATAGTCTGGGGAGTATTATTTACATAATTTATTATTTATGTGTATAAAATCTAATCAAATTTTCATGATTTATACGTATAATATTAAGCCACTGTTCGTTGACTAAACTGCGCACTTGTTCAGCACCACGTTAGCACTACGCATTGTATAAAATATTGCTTGCATTCTCATAGTACTTCATATTCTTTAAGAAGAAGAAAAACTTATCACATATTTATTGATTTAAGATTATATAAATTTTGACATTTTGCTAATTGTTTAATTAATATTTTTAAAAATATATACTTTTATTTATTTTTCTTATATGTGAATATATACAAGTAATGGAAGTTACCAGAATATGCTTTTTAAAATATTATTAGTATTTATTAAACATTATTTAATATTCTATTAATAATATGAAACTATGAAAAAGTGTCGAATTAATGAATATGTGAGATTATGAATAAATAATACTTTGTTAAATGATGCATTTGGACAAGGTTTAAAAATAGAAAATGAGAGAGAACAATTGAAATTGTTGTCTTAATTATACATGATGTGTATAGTGTATAGAAAGTGATTAAATTGTATAAAATGTTGAAAAGGTAATATTCGTGAATTCTAATTGATTAAATTCTATTCGATGGGAACTGTGTATGAAATCACCTTTATTTACCTAGTCAAACATTTGTGTGATTTTACGTTATTATTTAAAAAAATAAATTCAAACTCTATATCTCATTCTTTTAATTTATTGCATTTATATTAATTAATTAAGAAAAACAACAATTAATTATGTGAGGTCATAATTATTTATGGTTAACCCGCATATAATATAAGTTAAATAATAACTTATTCCATTAATGATTGTACTAATAAATTCTTTATGACAAGTTAATTATTGAATAATAATCCTTAATACTTGGCATAATTTATGATACAAAAATTAAATTATTGTTTTAATAGGAGTTGTACCCATTTAATTAAGGAAATAATGTTTAAGTGCACTACGGAAGAGCATCTCCACCGGTGGTAATTAAATAAGTGAATAAAATTTATTTTCTTAAAAAAATATAAGTTTTTTACTTCCACCGGTGTAAGTATATCTGAAGTAAATTTAATTAAATTTAATTTATTGCAACATTATACCCAAACTGTTTAATCTGATTTTGCCACGTGTTTATATATAATTTAGTTGCAAATAGAAGTTAAATTTTACATTTAATTTAATACGCTTCAATATTATATTAAACTAAGAACTCTAAAACAGGGGAGGGATTTAGGGTTCATCTGGGAGGAAAATGGTGAGTCCGGAATTTGCATTTGTTTTATGATCTGGGCTGATCTGTATTTAACAGGTTTATCATTCTTCATTTAAGGACCAATCTGGTGCAGGCCAAGCTTGCGGATGCCCTCTATTGCCCCTCAGAACTCCAATCAAAGGACCAGCTCCACTAGCAGATCCTGGTATGTATATACATGTTTTTAAATATACATAGTGCGTGTATATGCATATATATAGATAGATAGATAGATAGATATGTTATATTTGTTTTGGCAAACATATTTCCTAATACTTTCAAGTTAGTCTATACATTGTTGCCTGTATACAGGTTTTCATGTTAATAACCCACTGAAGAATATATTTACGTCATTAAGGTTTAATACATACTTCTCTGTGCGTGTATGTGTAGACTGTTCATGGGTTTGTATATATAATAACTGTAAACAACAGGACATTCCTGATTTTTATTACGTTAATGTGATAATTCACTAATATTTACGTTATTAAAGACTTAATAGATAGTATGTAGAGAGAGAGAGAGAGAGAGAGAGAGAGTCAGAGCTGCAGGATTCTTTAGTGATTTATGTTATTTACAGATTCCACATTATATATATAGGTTATAACATAAAGTAGCATTAAGGTTATGTGTATAGACACACGTATATTTTAATGTGCAAATGCATACATATTGTATAAATTGATTTGCTGATATTGTTATTGAAGGTCAGTTTGATATAATTGATGAAGCCATCAATTTCTTCCGTGCAAATGTGCTGTTCAGGAAGTTTGAGGTTAAAAGTGCTTCAGATAAACTTCTCATTTATCTCACACTATACATCAACATGGCATTAAAGCGAATTGAAACTTGCAAATCTGAAGCAGAAGGTAGCATAATAATAACGTGCCTGTGCGTGTGCGTGTGCGTGTGTGTTTAAGTTAGATTAACTTGTGTTTTACTTTTGTTTATTATAGGTATCAAGTGATTTATTAATCTGGGCTCGAGAAGTTTCCCATTCCTGGAGAGCCGGGTTTCCCCTTGGTGGGTTGTTTAACACTCTATTCCCCTCAGAAGCAGGTAATACATATACACACACGCTTCTATATATTATAATCTATGCATTAGTGTATGTACTTGTATGTATGTGTGTAATGTTCGTCCATATATATAGTTTGAATGCACATTAATCCTCTCTCTCTCTCTCCGAACACACACACCACACAATTGAATAAGTGCTTTTGTGTGCTGTATAGAATTATTCAGAAACTATTTGAAAGCAGCTGAGAGAGGAAACGAGTGGGAGACTAATGGGCCGTGTTTATCGTCCAAATGGAAGTCCAATAAATGGTGGTTAGCGTTTGCCAAGAGAAGATTCATGAATATTCTTCTGCCTTTCTGACGATTTGTTTCCAGCGTAAATAAATTTCTTTAGGTAGGATTTAAATGTAGGAGTACAACGGACCGTCTCAAACAAGGACCAGAACTTGAGTCTGGGATATTTAGACCACAGTTGACTTAAATATATTCTTTTATGTATTATGTAACCATGTGAATGTCCATTTATTCATTTATTTCCATCATAATTTATGTCTGTTGAGTGAACATGAGAAATATATGTATGCCCATCTTGAGAAATATATGTATGCACGTGTGGCCATGTACGTGTGTTTACAATTATAACAGTGAAATTTACACACTTAATTTATGATACTGCAACTGTGATGGGACAAGCGCAACTAGTGTGTGTTCTATGATGTGTCATCTTATTACCATCAGTGTCCCATTCTAAAATGCAAATTCCAAGCAATTTACAACTTTGCACATGCTGCATAACGAACACAATGCAACTGTCCCTCCAATAGGAGACATGAAAGCTGGTGTAAAAGCTCTAGAGTGCATAATGTGAAGAAGGAAGAAGATACAGATATTAATCACAATTCAAATGTGAATAACATATGAAAGAAAGATTTAGTGGAATGTCTTGTTTCATAGTAAGAGTCTTTTGTCTCATTTTTCAATATATAGTATAAATATTCGACTATATAAATGAGGAGTCCCCATCAAAAGGAGGTTTGGGCTTAAAATATATTAAATCTTTATTGAATATTTCTCGGTCAGCAAGTGTTGAATAGAATATTCTTACCCCAAGGAGAAGAATCTTTTGTGGTTAGTAATTATTAGTAAAAGGATCTTACTTCATTATTCCTTAATATACCATTATTATTGTGAATTAGTTCATCATGTAGATTACACAAGAAATATGTATGCCTTCACCTAAACAAACATCTAACTACATGTTACTCTTTTTTTCCAACATTGCACAATCGTTGATTTATCAATTTGGTGCTCATACCATGGTTGTTGAGTTAGTATCTCCTTTGGGCTAATGTCCTTTGCCACTCTAGTGTTGACAATCCTTGCAACCTCAAAAGATTTCTTTGTTCTCAACATGTTTTTGTCCAAGTCTATGGCTGCAACAACAGATGATTATGTCCTTGATCCTATATCCCAGACAAGGTTACAATGTTTTATAATTCATTCAATCACAGTTGCATAAGTCGCACACTCTTTAACTGTAAAGAAAGCCTACAAGATTCAAGTTAGTTGGGAACATTAAAAGAGGATTTCTTACCATAATTCCTAATAACGATCCAATGTAAGGGGATTAGCGGCATGTGAATTTCCAACGGCTTGAAATAAAATAATGACTAACAAAGATTCTTAAAGAACATAACTCGTCAATGAAGATAAATATAATGAATTGAGCAGTACCTTTTATCATATGGTGATATTCCCAACCATGACCAAATAGACATAGTATGTTGATGTAAGTTGGGAATCATATCAACTATAGCAAAAACCACATGGAGTCTTTGAGGCCAAGTGCATGCCTACAAATTGAAGGGCCTCATCAAATTTAATCACTAGGTGCCTATGGTGGTACAAGATAGAATTTAAGGGGTTCAAGTCAATGGGGAGGTCCAAGATTATCAGATTGAAGCCAAACTACCAGCCTTTTCTTAGAAATATGTATGTGAATTTGGGGTGTGATGCTCGTTTAGAAGGGGATCCTTAACCTATTGTACGCCTCATGCTGCTTCACACCTTTGTCAAAGAAGGATTTATCCATTTCCTCAATATCATAAACAACCAAGTCATAATTTGCCACGAGAAAGATGTTTAAAGCTAGGATGTACAACATCAGGTCAAACCTCTTGAAACAAGGTAGTTATGGTGATGAAAGCACTACTAGTTACTAATGAGGGACCCCACTTCCTTTGTAGGAGTTGCAAAGTGCTTTCTTTGCCTTTGTTTTCATTGGATCCTTTACCTTCTTGCTGCCACAACAACAATGTCAAATCACTAGCATGCTGGTTGTGAAGGCTTGTATCCACAATATGAATTCTCCCTTTAAAAGGTCTAGCTAGAAAGGGACAAACTACTGCTCAAATGGGATTGAGGAAGACATCTTCTTGAAAGAAGATGGTGTGGTCATGCTAGAGCTAGGTTATGCAAAGCTAGAGATGCCAAATTAAATAAAATCAATATACCTTTAAATCATCTTTCTATTTTTTTATTTAAAAATTCCTTGACTCTATAGAAAAGGTGATTTGAACACACTCGAACATGGATTGAAACATTGACATCTTGCATTTGGCTCTTATCTCGTTGAATTAAGTGTAGAAATCCTCTTTATGCTGAGTTTGTCACTGTCCTATAGTAAGTTCTTTAAGATATCCACGGCCTTGTCTTGAACTGCTCTTCAATATAGATCTATGATAAACCACTTCAAACCACTACTTGTCTTGAATTCTAGGCAAGCCTAGAGTTTGCTACTCATTCTTCTATTCAAACAGCCAAGCTTGTTTATATATCATATGCACAACTTTGTTTATGATACAGGCTCTAGACAATGCGTAGCTTCTCTAACCCTAGATGCTAGTGACCCTCTAGAACCAATCTTCACCTAATGTTGGAGTGCTTCACAGCTTTGTTAATGTCCCTCTTTAATATCATTTTGAAAATGAATATGTTTATGTTCCACACAAAGGAAAATACTAATGATTACCTTAAACATCACACATATCATATTCAACAAAGGATGCCATACTGACTTGCCAGCTATACTTTCCTCCACCTTTGAATGTTTGTGTGATCCATGTTAGGTGGTGGATGAATTACATTAAGTAAATTAGTACTGTTCATGGATACAAGCTAAATCATTTACCTATTTATATATTTGATAGGATTTGTGAATGAACTAGCTCATCCATTGCTTCCTTTCCTCCTCTATTTCTTTCTGTATAGCCTCTGCAGAGCATGGAACATGTGGTTCCCATCCCATGTAGTAAAGAACTTCATTGAGAGTAATGGAGCCCATCCTTGGAACTTGGGATCTGTAAGGTCCCTTTCAAAAGACTCATGTAAAGTGAGTAGATCATGATTTTTAGCTAGCTTTGCCAAGCCTCCTTTGTAACATGCTTACCAACTGAAAGGATAAACTGAGTAGTGTTATGGAGTATTCGCTTGCTACTTGAACTGTCATTAACTAGTCCAAGTCCTATGGGTTTTATGCAATGGACCCACTTTGTTTGAATGGAACCAGCACACATGGACATTCGGGGGATCTCCCAAGTAATTGATGGAGATTCATTGAAGTTGGTTGGTTGAACTCTTTATTTGTAGACTAATTGAAATGTTGTGCACCTCTTTTTCCTCTTTTAGTACTCCTTTCTTCTTCTTTTTTGAAGACTTGGCATCCTATTTCCTGCCATGGCCCCTCCTTTGAACCAGTACATGGGACGCTGTGACCTCCCTTGCTTCAATGTTGTTCTCTTCAACATTTGTGTGGCACTTTTGGTTCTTGCAAAATGGCAAGTATGGAGTTGTAGCGCTTAAGTCAACAACGTGTTGTTGAACAATCGCTTCTATCGATACAATCAGTACCGCAATTGCATGTGACACTTTGACTAAAACCACACACTCCAATGTTGTCTCCATAACTTGAATTGGAAGATTGGTTTTTTTGACCTTGTATCAATTGTGTAGTGGCGGCGCTAGTTTTGCCCCTTTGTTTTCTTAACATTATACTTGTTAAAGTCACTTTTGCCAAGGCTTCATGCTTGGATGGTTCATGAGTTTTTTTTTTCCTTGCAACCTTCGAGAAGCTCTTATCTACATCACATGCAAAATATAAAACAATAAACAAAGTGATAATATATGCCGATTGGGGCAGGTATTGCCAAACATTCCAGTCAACACTGAGAAGGTAAAAACTACCTAACTCGAAATTCTACCGATTGGGGGTAGTATTGCCATCAGCAGATATAATGACGATTGGGGCAAATATGCTGATTGGGTGTTATTGTTGAACCTCCAAGTTGATGCTAAACAAGATGTAAATATGGGTATAGATGGTGTACAAGGGGTTGTTATAAGAGATAACTTTGAGTCTAGAGGGTGTATAATGTTAGGTATTGCTGAGCTTTTCAGTTGGCCGAGTAAGAGATATATATACGTGGGATCTCATGTTTGCCACTCCATGCCGGCTTTTCAAAGGAGAATAAGAAAGGGACATGAAACAAAATTGACTTAGGAATGGAATTATGAAAATGTAGAATGTCTTTGTTAAGGGCAATGCCAAAAGAGAAAAAAAGGAAAACAAACTCACCACAATGGAGGGCAATGAAGGAAATAAGATGATAGAAGAAGAAATGAAGAAAGAAGAAGGCAATCCTAATAAGACCTCCAAGACTCATGCACTACAATCTATTTCTCCTTTTACAAAAACCCAATACCCTAGCAACAGTGGTTAGGGTTTCTTTATATGATGTGACTAAGATTTGAACTAATATTTGTGATTAAGATTTTATTTAGGATTCTTCATTTGACAATCATGATATGGATTTGTTTGTTTTACGATGACATGGATTTATGTGGAATGTGCAGTGTCACGAATTTTCTAATACCCACATGTTCCTCCGACAAGTTTCAATGTAAAAGAACATACTTCAATCGTAGTTACATGCCTTCATGCATATGTATTATGTATTTGTCTACACATTGTTATTCTTGATGCCGAGAGTATCTTCATATACACTAAGGATATCTTTATGGTAAGAAATATTTGATACACAATTATATTATGGTGGTAAAGGTATTTTTTTATGGTGAAATCAAATTTAGCACAATATATTCATTCTTGTATATAAAATAAAAAGAATGCTTATATAAACAATACTTAAAATAAATTTTCTGTTTTATTTTATTATTGATTTTGTGTTTGTAAGTTTTTGCATTGTAAATTGAGGATGATGGTGAATGCATTTATATGAAGTCCATTTTGACTTTATAAAATTAATTAAATAAAGATTTCGGATGCACCAATTTATAATTAAATTTCATATTTAGAAATTGATCACCATCTTTGACATCGATCCTCAGACATCAAAGATGACGATTTTTTAAGGACTATACAATATTAATTATATATTGAAAAGAAATTAAATTTGCAATCTTCTTTAACCATCCACCATCCTCAATGTTAAAGATGGTGCATGATCTCAAAAGAGGCTATGGAATTTAATCATAAGTCTTTTGGGTCATCTATCTTTTGGCACTCCTATATTAAAGTCATTTGTGTGTGTCCCATTGATTATATATATATATATATATATATATATATATGAATGCATGCCATGATGTATATGTACATATAGCTAATATCAATATATGAATTTCAAACACATGTATGATGTAAGGGTACAGTTGGGATACCATCACTTGCAATTTTCTTCTGGAAAAACAAATTATGAGCTTAAGAAAGTGTGTACCAAAACTATTAAAGAATTCAATCGATTATGAAAAGAGACAAAAGGAGTTACATGCTTGCTCCTATTCCATGTGATGAATTTACAACATTGATGGTTGGACTAGAAATTGAGGAGAGCATATGAGAGGTTATTATCATGTGTGTGTGTGTGTGAGGGAGAGGAACAAATGATATATGTATATTAGGTATGTGGAGAAGAAAGTGTAGTTCATCACACGCTTATATGAATTATGTTATACGAAGCTTAAAAGTGTAGAGTTTTCAAATTCCAAAATATGGGTTTCCCTCAAGACATGATGGATGGGACTAAGGGTTCTATGCTCTTTAATTTTTGTAGTATTATGTGTTTAAGGAAATGGTAGAATGAATTATTAAGTAGGTGGGACCAGCCTTATAAGACATGGTGTTCCAAGTGCATCAATATGCATTCGAGGTGTGTGCATACATTGTGGGTGTGTGTATGATTGCATGTTCAATGTGTACATGTGTGTCATTTATACATATAAAGCACATGTAGTGTCTCCAATTATTGTTATGCATACACAATGGCACCCAAGATTGCATGCACTATACAAGAAGATGCAGAAGGTGCTTAGTGAATCCATAGTTACATATGAGGAGTTTGTGCATCCCAAACTTGAGAATGAAGCAACCATAGTATACACTTAATGAACTTTATATGGACACTAAACAATGCACAAAAGTACATAGTTTTTGAGAGAGATGATATATAATATGCAATTGTCCTAGAGACTATGTAGCACCATAGCATACAAGACTAAGAACAACCTTGAAGCTTACTAGAAGGTCGTGCAAAAATAGGCTAGCATGCTGGATATGTTTAAATATGAATAATGAAGAGTTTAGCAAGTGAGACAAGGTCTTAGAATTAATGATGGGTTCACCAGGTAATGTATGTGTGTATACATGTATATTATGTCTATATACGTACACACATAAGAAAACAATTGGACAATATGTTCACAGCCTTCTAGAACCATACACATCCTCAACATTGATGGGTTTTTAACTCAAAACTTCAGGTTGGTGCAAGGCCCAAAAGGCTATGAGGTTGAACCTCGTTGGCATTGGAGGATGGGATAGGCACCTGATGGCCCAAACTCACAACCTTCTAGGGTCATGCACCATGCTTGGCCCCAAGAATGGGCATGGACCAATGAAGCTTAAACTCATAGCCTTTTAGGGCCAAGTGTTCACAGTTGGTATAGGAAATACCATATAAGACCACCCAAAGTTCTAGTATGAGGTTGTCTAAATCCCATAAGTAAAGCGTGTTCATGCATGAACACACAAGTGACCTCCTAGATTGAAAAGGGACTAAGGATAGCACCTCGGTTGGTCAATAAACACGGCGAGGTTGGCAACTACTATGTGGGTCCCAATGGTAAGTGGGGTGGCTTATCGTGAACATTTATAATCTAGGAGCAGACTAAGGATAGCACCTCGGGTTGGTCAATAAACATGGCAAGGTGGTAACTATAATGGGTCCAACGGTAGGTGGGGTGGCCTATCGTGAACATTTATGATCTAGGGGCAGACTATAATAGATGGTATCAAAGCTAACTCTAACTTGGGCTAAGTAACGCGATGGCTTAGTTGAGAGCCAACAACAATCTGGTGAGTAGCCAGTTAGGATAGTGGGGCAAGGGCCCCTTGGGCTTGTTGTCCATGAGAACGCGGACTTGAGCATAAGCATAATGGATGTTACACACAATGGGTAGAGGAATACTAGATATAACACATGACATAAGGGCTTGTATAAGTGATTGCCCCTTTTATTAATTTGCCCTTTTTATTAATTTGATATGAGGTTGCCTAAATCCCAAAAGTAAAGCATGTTCACTCACAAACACAATTGGTTTTGGGTGACCTCCTTGGCTAAAAAGGGACCCATGATAACACTTTGGGTTTGGGTGACCTCCTAGACTAAAAAGGGACCCATGATAACACTTCGGGTTTTGGGTGACCTCCTAGACTAAAAAGGGACCCATATAAACTTCGGACCAACTCGGTGGAGCAAACAAGGTGGTGCCCCCCAGCCGCGGGTCGAGATTGAAGACGAGCTCTTTCGCCCCCCGCTGCAATAGATACAATGGGGGCGTAGCCAATGTGTGGGTCTAGTAGAGGTGGGGTAGCCTACTGTGGATAGATTGAGGATGGTGCATGACTCTAGAAAATTTTGAGTTGATAGTGCATGGCCCCAATGAGGTTCAAGCAATTTGCTTAACTAACTACTCTGTCAAGCCACGACTCAAGAACAGGATAGAATAAGAAGCTTGATTCAAGAGCAAGGCAAAAGCAAGGAATAAGACAAGAAAAAGAACGGACAAGAATGATCATAGAATGACTGGTGTTAATAGTAACTAATGTACAACAATTAGGTTGTACTCACAACTCCAAGATCTAATTTAGGCATAAGCTAAAATAATACTTCAAGAGCTAATCTAAGCATGAGCTAAAAATAATGTCCTTTATTATGTAGGTATATTCTATAAGCATATCCTATAGTATATCCTGTAGGCATATCTTATATCCCGTATCTTATAAGCATATTTTGTATTCTATATCCTGTATTTTATAAGCATATCTTGTATCCTGTATCGAGTCGTGACAAGAACTCTTCCCTAAAGACGAGTTTCACGAGTCCTAGGACCTGTTTTAACATGATAAGCCGATGGAAAGCAACAACCTTGGAAGAGCATGGAGTAATCGGATGCAAGTTCCCAGTGCGATCGGTAGGAAAATAACCTTTCCAATCCACCAAGTATCGAAGTTGGCGGCAATGAAGAGAATTAAGGATGGCTGCAACTTCGTACTTAGGTTCATCGTCAATGACCACAGGAGGGGGAGAGAAAAAGCACGACCATGAAGAAAAGAAGGATGGTATTGTCCAACAAAAAGGTGTGAAACACATGATGAAGTTCACAGTAGATGGTAGCTCTAGTCAGAAAGCTACAAGATTGACATCAGCCACAATCTTGTAAGGGCCCAATCGTTGAAAATCCAACTTAAAGAAGGCATGTTAGTGCGAATATGCCGACGAAGAATCCACACGAGATCACCAATCTTGTATGTAGGTGCGGCTGATATGAGCATTAGTATGATGCTTATACTGTTCATGTGCTTACTAAAGATGAACTTGAAGTCATCATGTACTTGACAAAGATGTTGGAGACGATCCTATACTGCAAGAGTGGAAAAATGAGAAGCATGAGGAGCAAAGTCAAACGTGGATGGTAGCCTGTAAGAGTAAAGAAAGGTGTCTAGCCTATAGATGCTTGAACGGAGTTGTTATAAACAAACTCCGCCATAGGAAGAAGGTCAACAAATTGTCCTGTTGGTAACTGATGAGCAGTGAAGATACTACTTTAAGGTTTGAATCGTGCGTTCTGATTGCTCATTAATTTGTGAAAGATCCGCTTTTAACTTGTAGACTCCGTAGAAGCTTTCGCCAAAATCTAGACATGAATTGTGAGCCTCAATTAGAAACAATGCTCTCAGGAAACCATGATGTCGGAACACTTTGCAGATCACAACTCAATAGTTGTTTTGGCATGTAGCCGTCTTGTTACATGGTAGGAAATGAGCCTGTTTGGTGAAACGGTCAACCACCACAAGAATTGCATCAAATCCTGTTAGGATTGTAGTTAGACATTTAGAAGATTCCTTGATATGTTTATTTCATCAACAAATATAATGTGAACACCAAAAAATAGTATATATTGTGAAAAACCGAGAGTAGGATGGATATATCGAGTACGAGTCACTAATGTAATATGGGTGAGTCACTACCGCAATACAATGTTTAAGGCGGAGTACAACATACTTGGATAAGGATAAGGAGGAGTTATAGTAAATGAATGGATAAGGCTAAGAGGTAGTTATTATAATTGCTAGTACGGGACCAAGAGTACAGGTATAAATAACCAACTAGGACTAGAAAGTATCCCGAGTATACTGTAATTTTGTACTATGTGCTGTGTGCAGACATAATATAAGTTTCCTTTCACTCTTTACATGACTATCTTCTTACTCGTTTTTTTTCTTTGATGTATACTATTCATTTCTCAGTATTGTGACAGGATCCATAGTACTGCTGCATGCTACATACCTTGCCATCCTTACCATTCCCAACCTTCTGAAGTCTAATCTATACTCTATCTTATTCCTTCTTTTTTTTGATAGACCCTTAATACGAGTATGTCAGTGGCGACCACTACTACGTCTTATTTTGTAGAAATTTCTATGTTTAACATATGGCAACCACAGAGGGATGGTCGTGTTAGCAGGTAACTGACAATGTGTTTGTAGAATGTACCAGGATGGGTAGACTGATACCCAAAGAAGTGTTGGAGTTTGAAGAGAAATTATGGCGGAAGAAGAAATTTGAGGCTTTTCATAGGCTCAGGAGTGAGTACTTAATACGATCATGACAGCTGTCACGACCCGATACAGAATACAGGATTCCGGATACAGGATATGGGTTGCAGGATTTCCTACAGGATATTCCTACCAGGATTCCGGACACAGGATTCGGTTGCAGGATATTCCTACAGGATATGCCACAGGATATGCCTAGAGGATAAGGGACATGTGGACTCATCTTAGCCTCTGCATGCATGCAATCACTTTTGCATGCATGCAACCACTTTTGCATCATGCCTAGATTAGCTCTTGGAGTTGTGAGCATAAAAGCTCCGACCTAATTGTTGTACAATCAGTTACTATCAACACCAGTCTTACTACGATCAATCTTGTCTCTTGTCTTGTCTTGTTCTTGTCTTGTTTCCTGTCCTTTCCTGCTCGCTCCTGTTTCCTGTCCTGGATCCTGTCCTGCTCCTGGATCCTGTCCTGTTCTGTCTTGTTCCTGGATCCTGTCCTGTGCTTCCTGTCTTGCTCCCGGATCCTATCCTGATCCTGTCTTGCTCCTAGATCCGTCCTGTTCCTATTCCTGTTCCTGTCCTGCTCTCGGTCCTGTTCCTGAGTCAAGCCTTCCTGTCCTTGGAATCCTGTTCTTTCCTGGTTCCTGGATCGTGGCTTGACAGTTTGATAGTAACTGCTTCATAGTTCTCCGTTTTCCAGCTACTTTTTCTTGATTCTTTTCCTTCATTTTCCTCCTTTTTCTTTCCTAGATCATGGCTGATTTTGAGCGCTTTCAACGCGAGCACCAAATGTTACTTCATGAGCTGGCCACTTTGCGCCAAGTGGTCACCGACCTGCAAGGTTCCACCACTGCGGCACATGCAGCTGCTGATGCATCCTCCAAGGCTGCTGCGCAGGCTCTCTCCCAGGCATCGGTGGTTCCCTCTTCATCAACTTTTCTTGGAGCCCGAAGGTTTTAGCATGCCAGAGAAGTTCAGTGGCAATCGTGCCGATTTCCAAGGTTTCCTGAATCAGATCCGGCTCTTGATCCGTATGCAACCACGGCGCTACTCGACTGATGCTCAAAAGGTGGGTCTTTTGGCATCCTTACTAAGTGGATCTCCACGGGCTTGGGTTGCCCCCTTGCTGGAGCGTGACGATCCATTGATGGAAGACTTTGAAGGTTTCGTGGCTGCCTTTGAAGCCTGTTTTGGAGATCCTGATAAGTACCGTTCTGCATGCACGAAGTTACGGAAGCTCACTCAAGGATCCCGACCAGCTTCCGTCTATGCATCCGAATTTCAGCAACTTTGCACGAACATTCCATGGGACGAGACTGCATTGATCGAACACTTCCGTTTTGGGTTGAGGGACGACGTGAAGGACCTTCTCCTTACGTTACCGGATGCCCAAACATTAGCGGAGATCATGCAACAAGCTGTTCGTTGCGACAACCGTTTGTTCGAGCGTCGTCAGGAAAGATCCCGTCAGCAGTTCCTGCAAACCAATCCTGCAGCTGTGGTACATGTTCCTGCACCACCTTCTGGAGTAGTTCCTATGGAGGTTGAGAAATCCAAGCGTGGCTCTCTTTCCGCTGCTGAGAAGCAACGTCGTCGCAGTGAGAACCTGTGCTTGTATTGTGGTGGAGCAGGACACAAGGTGGCAGATTGTCCTATTAAAGCCAGGAACTTCAAGACGCGTGAAGTTGAAGCTGAAGTTCAGTCGGAAAACTCCAATGTCCACTTCGTCTAGGAGCCGCGAAGTTGGACGTAGGTGCAGGCTCCATTGGTGCTGCTCATACCATCCATCACTTAAGTTTCCTGTACACATTCATCTTAATAATCGAGAGCTCATGGAGTTTGCCTTGTTAGACACTGGTGCAAATGCATGCTTCATGGATGACACGTTTGCAACTCAACATGGCATTTCGGTGGTGAAGTTGAAGCGTGCAGTTCCTGTAGAGGTGGCCGATGGGCGTCTAATTGCTTCTGGCGCAGTTACCCATGCTACCGAACCTCTCTCCTGCAGTATGGCACATTCAACTGTTCAATTTCCTTCAACTTGATCAAGACTCGGTCGACTCCCATCATTTTGGGCATGCCATGGTTCGTTGTTGCAAATCCGCAGATCGACTGGAGGTCTAGGACGCTCACGTTTTCCTCTCCAACAGCTAGGATCAATCCTGTACCTTCCTGTGTGCAGGATACATCCTTAGTATCTGAGGCAGTACAAGCTACAGGATTGACCGTGCCTGTTCCTGTACCAGTGTTGAAGACTCCTCCTCGACAGGATTCACCTCATGTCAGTTCCTCAGCACATCCGCAGGCTCTCTCCACTCCTGTAAGTTTGCGGTGTCCTGTACAGGGTTCTTCCAATCCTGTATCAGTGTCGAAGGTTCCTCCTCAACAGGATCCACCTCCTGTTGATTCGTCAGCACATTCGCAGGCTTCTTCCACTCTTGCGCAACCACGGACTCCTGTACAGGATTCTTCCAATCCTGTACACTCATCAACAACACAGGTTTTTCCAATCCTGCTCTTTTGTTACCTGCTGTTACTGCTCTGTTCCACCCCCAAGATCCTTCCTCTTTTTCAGTCACAGCTCCCTCCTTCTCCTCTCCGAGTTCTTACCACTACCATGCATGAACTCGCCACTGATCCTGCTCCTTTCCACCTTTTTGCCTTTCAAGTAACTCCTACGTCCTCTTCTACCTTTCCTGTATCCGACTCCCTGTTTTTTCTCCTTCTCCTTCTCCTTCTCCTCCTTCTTCCCTACCATCCAAGTACACGACTTTAAGGACGTTTTTGACAAGCACAAGGCTGCAGTTCTTCCTGTTCACAGGTCCTACGACTGTCCTATTGATCTTGCGGAAGGAAAGACTCCACCATTCGGACCGATTTATGCATTGTCACCCACAGAGTTGGAGGTTCTTCGTCAGTACATCGAGGACAACTTGGCATCCGGCTTCATTCGTCACTCAAAGTCCCCTGCAGGAGCTCCTATCTTCTTTGTCAAGAAGAAGGATGGGAGTTTACGTTTGGTTGTGGACTACAGGGGTTTGAATCAAGTCACCATTCGGAATCGGTACCCGTTGCCATTGATCCCGGAACTTCTCGATCGGCTGCGAGGAGCAAAGGTGTTCACGAAGATCGACTTACGAGGGCCTACAACCTTGTACGGATTCGTCCCGGCGATGAGTGGAAGACTGCCTTTCGTACAAGGTATGGACATTTTGAGTACACGGTAATGCCTTTCGGCCTTACCAATGCCCCAGCTGTTTCCAACACATGGTGAACGACATTTTCGTGACTTCTTGGACCAGTTTGTGGTGATCTACCTCGACGACATCTTGATTTTCTCCAAGGACCAGGCGGCACATGACAAGCATGTACGACTAGTTTAGAGCGGCTTCGCGAGCATGGCCTGTACGCGAAGTTGGAGAAGTGTTTTTTCGATAGGGATTCGGTGGAGTTCTTGGGCTACATCGTCTCTCCTGCTGGCGTTTCCATGGACATGCACAAGGTGAAGACCATCGTGGAGTGGGAGAGGCCCAAGTCGGTACGAGATGTACAATGTTTCCTTGGCTTTGCAAACTTCTACAGGCGGTTCATACAGGACTTCTCCAAGCGTGTACTTCCACTCACAGAACTCACCAAGCGCACAGGGTTTTCTCTTGGTCCGACAAGGCGGAACACGCGTTCACAACACTCAAGGACGTTTCACGACAGCTCCGATTTTAGCACATCCTGACCCTTCTCATCCTTTCTTCATTGAAGCAGATGCCTCGGATTTTGCAGTAGGATCCGTCCTATCGCAAGTTGGAGAGGACAAGTTGCTTCATCCTGTAGCTTTTCACTCTCGTAAGTTCCTGTCGGCGGAGATCAACTACGAGATTCATGACAAGGAACTCAAGGCCATTGTGGATTCGTTTGAGGAGTGGCGGCATTTCCTGGAAGGTGCTGCACATCCTGTACAAGTTCTTACGGATCACAAGAACCTGGAGTACTTTCAAACGGCTCGGTTCTCAGTCGGCGACAGGCTAGGTGGGCAGAGTTCCTATCACGTTTTGACTTCGTCATCGTCTACAGGCCCGGTTTTCGGAATGGCAAGGCGGACGCATTGTCTAGGCGCTCTTACCTTGCACCAAGCCCGGGCGATCCTGCATTTGACTGTCAAAGGCAAGTGTTGTTGGGTCCTGATCGTTTCCGGCTTGCGGCACTGCAGGTTCATCAGGCTCCAGCAAATTCAACACTCCTACAGGACGTCCGTTCGCAGTTGGCTACAGACGACTTGGCAAAGAATGTGTTCTCACACATTCATCCTGACGTTGCAAGTTCCTCTTCCTCCAGTTCCCGTCCAGACTACAACCTGTTCACCATACAGGATGGACTCCTGTACCGGGAAGGTCTCCTGTACGTTCCTGTTGGTATTTCAGGACTCGTGTGGTACAGGATTGTCATGATACCCCGGCTACAGGACATTTTGGTGTGGCCAAGACAGTGGAGTTGGTGACTCGCAACTATTGGTGGCCTGGGTTGCGAGGTTTTGTGGAGAGGTTTGTACGGAGTTGTGACACTTGTAGCAGGTCGAAGATGCCTCATCATGCACCCTCTGGTCTTCTTCGTCCTCTTCCTGTTCCTTCTGCTCCTTGGAGATCCATTTCTATGGATTTCCTCACAGATCTTCCTCCTTCTCGTGGATTTGATGCAGTTCTTGTGGTGGTTGACCGTTTCACCAAGCAGGCTCATTTCCTACCCTGCAACAAGACAGCTACAGGTCAGACAACTGCCGAGTTGGTGATCCGCGAGGTGTTCCGACATCATGGTCTTCCTGAGAGCATTGTTTCCGATCGAGGTCCACAATTCATGTCCAAGTTTTGGCGAGAGCTTCTTCGGAGTCTACAGGTTAAAGCGGATCTTTCTTCAGGATATCACCCACAAACCGATGGGCAGTCCGAACGCACAATTCAGACCTTAGAACAGTATCTTCGTTGCTTCATCAGTTACCAGCAGGACAACTGGTTAGACCTCCTTCCAATGGCGGAGTTTGCCTACAACAACTCCATCCACGCATCTACAGGACAAACACCCTTCTTTGCTCTTACAGGCCACCATCCACGTTTTGACTTTGCTCCTCCCGCTTCTCCTTCTTCTCGCTCCTGCAGTACAGGATCGTCTTCAGCATCTTCGGCAGGTACAGATGATCTCCAGGTTCATCTTCAACAGGCACAGGAACGATACAAGCATCATGCTGATGCTCACCGTCAGCCGGCACCTGCATACAAGATTGGTGATCTCGTGTGGCTTCTTCGTCGACACATTCGCACCAACAGCCTTCTTCTAAGTTGGATTTTCAACGATTGGGCCCTTATAGGATCGTGGCGGAGGTAAATCCTGTAGCTTTCCAACTCGAGTTACCATCCACGGTGAAACTTCATCCTATGTTTCACACCTCTTTGTTGGAGCCGTATCATCCTTCTTCTCTTCCCGGTCGTGTTTCTTCTCCTCCCCCCTGTGGTCCATTGACGGAACTGAGTACAAAGTCGCAGCCATCCTTGACTCTCGTCTTCATCGTCACCAACTCCAATACTTGGTGGATTGGAAAGGGTACCTGCCTACTGATCGCACTTGGGAACCTGCATCCAACTTACTCCATGCTTCTTCCAAGGTTGCTGCCTTCCATCGGCATTATCCTGCTAAACCAGGTCCCAAGACTCGTGGAACTCGTCTTTAGGGAGGAGGTGCTGTCACGACTCGATACAGAATACAGGATTCCGGATACAGGATATGGGTTGCAGGATTTTCCTACAGGATATTCATACCAGGATTCCGAAACAGGATTCGGTTGTAGGATAATTCCTACAGGATATGCCACAGGATATGCCCTAGAGGATAAGGGACATGTGGACTCATCTTAGCCTCTGCATGCATGCAATCACTTTTGCATGCATGCAACCACTTTTGCATGCATGCCTAAATTAGCTCTTGGAGTTGTGAGCATAAAAGCTCCGACCTAATTGTTGTACAATCAGTTACTATCAACACCAGTACTACGATCAATTTCGTCTTGTCTTGTTCTCGTCTTAATTTTCTGTCCTGTTCCTGTCTCGCTCCTGTTTCCTGTCCTGCCCCTGGATCCTATCCTACTCCGGGATCCTGTCCTGTTCCTGTCTCGCTCCCGATCCTATCCTGATCCTGTCTTGCTCTTAGATCCGTCCTATTCCTATTTCCAGTTCCTGTCCTGCTCTCGGTCCTGTTCCTGAGTTAGGCCCTTCATGTCCTTGGAATCCTGTTCTCTTCCTGGTTCCTGGATCGTGGCTTGACACCTGCACTCAAATGGTATAATGGATTGGCTGTAGAGATTTAAGCCAATAGTAATCAATTGACAGAATGCCTCAAACGTATATTTGGCAAAAGTTGAAGACTCAGATGATGCTTTTCAACAACTGCATGCAATACGACAACACCCTAGTGAGTATGTTATGCAATTCAGTATTAGGTTCAAGGATTTAGTTCGGCGTGCATATCCTAAATGCATGAGCCCATTAAGCTTGGTATGTTATGGCCAACTATGCGACCCAAACTCGTTTTGATTCATTCTGGCTCTTCGTCCGACCACATTGGAGGAGGCTTTTGCACTACTCAACGATTTGAGTTGGTGCCTAGTGAGGACCATGGTCCCCCTTGGGTTACTTGCTCCTCCTTTTTTAGCATGCTGATCCAATGGAGGTTGACGTTACTGCATATGTGCCCACACGACAAGCCCTTTGTGGTCAACCTCTTACACATGGGCCACCTTAGGCCAACTCTGTGGACCACCTCCATGAAATCCTCTTGCACTTGCTCTAATTCCTGCCCATGGTGGTTGAAATCCACGGATTTCGTGACAGGAGGAATTGGAACAATGCAGGTCAACCTAATCAAGTTCATTGTGGGCATGTTGGGCACCTGGACATACTTGGCAGGCATGTGATGTGTATCCTAATTGGCGTCCACCACATCCAGGCTAGTGACCATATGTTTCGGATGGTGTGCTTGTGGTGGCCATTATGTCTAATGATGAGCTTCAGATAAAAAGCCTCTTTTGCAGGTGGATCTATTGCAAAAAATCAGTAATCATACGGGCAACAGAGGGATCTTGTGGGATGGAGACTTCACCTCCATGCTTTTTTCGCTATGCATATCAAGGATTGCAAGTTCCACTAGATCATCTAGTTTTTACATTTTCTGCATGGATGAATGAGTTTTCAGTCACAGTGCTTGTGGATACAAGATCCAATATGTTTTTGCATAACTACTTTTCTGGCGCATCGGTGCTCATTACCCTTAAGGCGTGCAGATAAGGTCTTGCACATTTTTATATGGTAATGGGCAGTCTCAATGCAGTATCACAGTACACACTTCGACTATGCTGGTTATGGGTGACAACCATAAGTTTCCCTCTGGGTCTCTTAGGGTTGTCCCTTTCAGGTCTTTGACATTATTCTGGGATGTGATTGGTTAAAGCAGTCAAAAGGTATGTGTGATCTTTCACTCTCTCCTCCCGTATTACACTTGGAGTCTGTCTCTACAATCTGTTCCTTTATGTTTAGAGAAGCTTGTTACTGTTTGTATCACGCATATAGCTCCTTTGATTTCGGTCTTGGGGTGGTGTTCATCTCAATAGGTTCAAATGCCAGATCCGTCACCTGAGTATCGAACACACTACATCAAACAACTTAAGCAGCAGTATGCAAGTTTGTTCGAATTTGATCTGTCCCAAGGTGCACATGTGAAGACTCGATATTGTATACCTACTGGCAATGCAAAGCCTTTCAAATTGCCGGTTCAAACGCAGGTCACCAAAAGAGTTATGAGTCATGCGAATAGCTATTACCGATATGATTGGTAAGTGAGTGTGTCGTCCATCACGGAGTCCATGGGCATGTGAACCTTATTTAGTTCCCAAGCCTGATGGATCTTTACGATTCTATGTAGATTACCGACCTCTCAATGATGTTACCGTCAAAGATGTTTATCCATTTTCAAACTCTGCCATATTAGATCGTTTGGGTCAGAATTGATGATTTATTGGCATCAGAATATTGGCGGGTTCCTATGGCTAAGAAGGATATTCCAAAAAACGGCCTTTCGGACACCATTTGGCCTTTACGAGTTTTTGGTCATGCCCTTTGGATTGATTTTAGCTCCTGCCACCTTTCAACACATGATGGATGAGCTTCTTTCAGACATGCTTGATATCACTGCTGATTTTATTGATGATGTGCTCATTTATGGGTCTGGTTCTTGGGAGGATCACATTCATGATGTACGATGAATTCTTGATTGATTACGAGAAGTTGACTTGAAGTTGAAACTTGAAAAGTGTGTGTTTGATTCAATCGACACCACTTACTTGGGTTTACCATATATCTCAAGAAGGTTTACATGTGGATTTAACGAAGTTTGAACTGTTCGGAGTTCCCTCGTCCTCGTACGGTACAGGAAGTCCAGCATTTCTTGGGCAAGGTGCAGTACTTGAGTTGATTCATCGATCATCTCGCTGCCCCTCTTTGGGAGTTAATTCGTCCACATGTACCTTTCAAGTGGACTCATAGGTGTCAACATGCATTTGACCAATTAAAGGAGTTCTTAACAACTGCACTACTACTTCAATACCCAAATTTTACTCGTCTGTTTATTTTACGAGTAGATGCGTCAGATATTGGTATTGGTGCTGTGTTGATGTAAACCGATGCTGCGGATTCTTCGATTTGACATCGGTGGCTTATATTAGTCAAGTACTCCAGCCTGCTTAGCGGAATTATTCCACTACTAAAAAAGAATGCCTTGATGCTATTTGGGGTTTTGAACGACTTCATGCCTATTTACATGGGAGTGAAACACTTTTGAAGTGTAATCATGATGCTATTACTTCCTTATTAAAAATGAAAGAATTTAGTGGGTTGTGTAGCCAAATGGCATTACATCTTCAGGTATATAACTTTAAGGTGGTGCACATGCCTGGATGAACACTGGTGGATGCAAATGCACTTTCTCGAGCACCCCTTTTCGATTCCACTTTGCCTGCTCATGCAGGAGCTGCGGCGTTCGATTTGATACAAGCCTCAGGTATTCGATGCTGACTTACCATCCTTGGAACAGTGGTAGGATGCCCAAAAACATGAAATGTGGACGAGGCAATTACGGGATGCGTTTGCAAATCCTTCTTCCGAACCTCGATTTGACAATATCATACTCAGTTCCGACTTCAGGATGGTTTATTGTATTTTATTGGGACAAATCTAGAAGATAGATGGCGTTTGGTTGTACCCTTATATATGTTCTACACCTTCTTTGAACATATCATGATTCGCCTATTGTTGGAGGTCATATTGGTCACCGACGAGTGTTGGAGAAGCTCTGTTGATCTTTTTATTGGCTCAACATGCGTGCTGATGTGATCAAGTATATTCCCGAGCTGTCCCATTTGTCAAACTCGGAATTCCTTTACGACTCGGGCCATGGGGTGTTAGAATCCATCAATATCTCTCGCCCTTTTGAGTTAATTGCAATGGATTTAATAAGACCTTTTCCACGTTCTTCTCAAGGTAACAGTCAGCATTATCGTATCTGATTATTTAACTCGTTGGGTGGAGGTTGGTGCTCTTTCGGATGCAACTGCCCTGTCAATAACTTTGTTTTTGTTCGATAATGTGGTTTTGCAGCATTCTTGTCCAGAGCGGATGTTATCAGATAATGGCCCCGCTTTCATTACAGAGGTATTCCGAGTGTTGTGTGAAAGGTTAGGGGTAAAATACTCATTTGCCTCTCCATATCATCCACAAACTGATGGTTTGGTGGAGCGATTGAATCGGACTTCAAGGGTATGATCTCGAAGTATGTGAACTTCAATCACACTTACTGGGATTGGTATTTGCGATGCTTGAGATTTTCTTATGTAACAGGCATTCAGAGTTCGATTGGTATCTCTTCATTCAAGGCATTGTATGGATATGATCCTAAGTTGCCTAGTAAATTGGGGTTATCATTGAATCTACCACGTGCTAAATATGCAAAGATGTGGGCTCAACATTTGGATGCTGTCTTGTTTCTTCTGCGTGTAAAGTCTACTAAACATCTTGGTCGAGCTCAAATACAGCAACCAATCTTCTTACAATGCACAACATCAAAATTCCACCAAATTATGCTGATAGTGACTTAGTACTGGTACGCTTTCCTAGGCTGATTGCACCTGGGCTTGTAACTGGTTTATTACATAAGTGGCTTGGTCCCTACCGAGTACTACAAAGGGTGGTCCTCAGGTGTATCAAGTACAATTAGTGGGATCTCATGAGGTTAAGATAGTTCACGTAGTTCGAATGAAATGATTTGTCGTTCGAGACTCGTTGAGTACATTCGATCATACCTTAAAGAGCCAACTCACATAGATCCAGGACCATTAGATCCATCACCATCTACACAGTTGCAAAGGGGAGGATAATGTAAGATACTGTATATATGCATGTGTATATACACACATGCATAGTGACACATTATAGCTGAATAAAGTATTGCATATTTATCTGTTCTTTCATATATATATATATATATATATATATATTATGAATTTACATTTTATTAATTCTTTATTGGGCAGGGAATGTTTCAACAGAATATGTGACGACGGATCTCAATATCGTTCGATGTGAGGATTGGGATTATGCTAATTGGACATGAAAAGTAGGTTCTCTCTCTCACGAGCACACAATATTCAATATATGCATCATATTATTGTACAATTGTTATATATGCATATCTAATAGTATAAATATTAGGCAATTAAATTATAATAAATTATTTATTCTATTGGCAATTCATTTTCCTACATTCTACTTATTTAAAATCCACGATTTACTTAGCACTTACTTGGCACTTACATGGTTTTTTGATACTAATCAAACAACCAGGCAATTTTGCCATGGTATATGGCTATCGTGCAAAAATTGACAACATGTGTATAATTTATCTTGCTAGCTATTAAGTTTTTTCTTGTTTTTAAGAATCATTATAATGGATGCAACATTTGCAAGTTTGTGGAGGCTTCTCTAAGGTTATAAATGATGATACCATTCAAAGCACCACAACATGTGGTAGCTACCTTTTGATCTCCTCTACCCCGATTCTTTAGCAACTTATGAACAAGTTGTAAAATTGTACTTTGTTTTACAATATAATTTTGACCAGGTTTTATAGATTTTAAATGTCATGTATTTGGACACACACTTCTAGTGGGATACAACTAGACAATATTAGGTATGTGTGTGCACACATGCACATAACCTACAATATCAAACATATGTATGTATGTACTATTTTACGTCTTTTGACGCCTATTCAGAGACATGAGATGCCAATTAGGTTAATATTCTACCATAGTGAGAACCCTTAATTGGATTTTATGTGTGTGCACATATAACATACATGCATATTTATCTTAATAAGAATCATTAAGCAAGTCAAACAAAAGTGAAACATGTATGGGGGAGTTTCTCCTAGTTTATTGCCAACATGTTATTACATCCATAATCCTTGATTAACATGTTTGTTTGATGCGATCATATGTACGCTTATTTAGACTGGACATGGTGCACTCTACATTGATTCAAGTATAACCAAGCTTTGTTACAGAATCCGTTTTGCATTTATTGTCTCCACTGCACCCAAGCTATTTGGACTTAAATACTTTGGACTCATCTATAACATTCTCATTATTAAAAATTCACTTGGCTCCTTCCTCTTCTAAGGTATCTCTTCTATACATGTGCATAAATGATAATCTCTTTCTTCAACCAGATGTTGTTTTGTGGACTTCTATGTTGGTTGCTTGTGGTATACATGGGAACTTGAAGCTTGGTGAACATGCTAATCTTGATATTGATAGTGAAGATGAGGGCACTCATGTTGCACTCTCCAAGCTATATTCTTCCATTGGACAACGCATATAGGTATATTACTCTCTCTATATATTTATATAAACTTATATTAGATTCATACAACATGCATATGTATACTATATGCATTTACATGTATATACCTATGCTTTTGCAGGCGCACGAGAGCAAAAAAAACACAAAGCAGGGATAGTTCGTCGTGTGAAGCAAAGCAAGAAACAACAAAGGTGAAAAATGCAAATGCAAAGTAAAAAACTTCAAGTGCCTACTTAATTATTATACAGGTACATATGTTTATATACATGTGTCTGTTGATCTCATATAAGCATATCAGTTTAATTATGTATGGACACACAATATGACTATTATTAATTACATGTTATTGCAATTAATATCAAAACCTTGATAATTTGAGTTAAAGGGAGTCATGTTGAATATTTTGAAGTGCACAAATCATTGCTATTTGCATGGCATTTGTATTACAAAAGTACGACTGTATTGGGTTAATGTTAAGACAAAAGGTTTACAAGGTGCTATGAGAAAATTGTAAGTTCATATAGTGTTAATAAATGTGTTAAATTGTTTTTGCCCCTGACCATTCCTCATTCATTTTTAATCAGAAATAAAAGACACTTAGTTAATTCACTTCACTTGATTAACCAAAAAAGTGCATAAATAAATCAGTTTGAAGTCATGATTAAGGTTTACAATCAGTAGATGGTTGTGGTACCACAAAGTTTCCTTTGGTAGTGATTGTTTTCTTTATTTAAATAATTCTTGGTATGTACCTTCTATTATTCATTTTAGTCTGAAAACTATATGATAAGGAAATGATTATCTTGTAACATTCATCATGATTCAAAAGTAAATATAGTCACACAAGGGCACAAACACACATACACGTATTAACAAAATCTTCAAAAGTATTTAGATCGTATAGAAAACCCCACTCGAGTTTTTGTAGTATGCTACCATTCACACCTAGCATATGCCCAATTGTGGCATTCATGGTTAGTGCACACAAGTTATCCAACACTTAGATATATGCAGTTACATAGTTTTCTAGATGGCTTATATACCCTTGTTCAATTTAGATCCCAAAATTGCTAAGAGTGTGTACTTGATAAATAGACTAGAAGGTGCTTCTCTTCCTCTAAAACTCAAATGAACACAACATTAGAACTTGTTTCCTTAGACATTTGCGGGCCTACGATAACACAATCTATAATATTTTATAACTCTCATTGACGACTTTAATAAATGAATTAGTGTTTTCTTTTTACAATGATAGCCACAAGCACTTTCAGTCTTGAGAGAGTCTGTTGTAGAGGTAGAAGCACAAACAAGTAGAAGAATGAAGGTCTTGCAAATTGATTTTAGTAGAGAGTATGTGTCAACAACATTTAAAGACTTGTAGAAGCCCATGCACAAGACACTAGTAAACTTGCTTGTACACACCACAATAAAATGGTATTTTCTAGAGGAAGAATCAATGAGTACTTTAATCTTTTTAGGATTGTCAAACTTTATTTGGAATGAAGTAGTTCCAACACAACTCATGTGAAAGGATTCCTGAAGAGATTTAGTCATCTCAACATGCAAATGTCTCTAAGTTTAGGTAATATGAATGTGTTGCCTTTGATCTTCAAAGGAAAACCTGAAAAAGCTTTATGCTTGCAACACTAAATGTTTATAATGACCATTTCAAGGGTTTTTGAGTTTACAATCCTATCACAAGAAAGGTTATTATCTCCACTAATGTAATTTTTGACAAACATGAGCTGTACAAGCATTGACAATCTCAAGTGGAGTTACAAATAATAGGTGAACCATCTGATTCAGATTGGGATGATGAATTTCTTCAAACAACCATCCTGAAATCTTAGAGTAGTGTAATAGCATCCCTTCTATAACTAAAACATTTTCAGAACCAGCAAACTCAAGGCTCTCATTAGGTGAACACATACAATCAAAACACATGGAATATTGGGGAAATGTGAACTGCTTTAACTTAGGAATTAAAACAACTAATCATGGAAGCTCCTTTTGATGTAACACAATATGATTGAGATGCAGATGAAAGAAGCACACATAGACCTTATTAAGTGCTTTATAGTGCTACACACTCGCTTATAACTATCATAAGGTTGTTTCATGTTTTATAGAGTAATGTAATGAAGAATGAGATAGTTTCTTTCTATGGGACATATGACTTGGTTTATTTGCCAATGCCTATTGGGTATTGTTGGATGTATAAGGTTCAACACAATCCAAATCAAAACATAGAATGCACACTTGGTATATAAGTTCTACGTTTGAATTATGATAAAACTTTCTCTACAATTTTCAAACTCACAAGATCCAAACTCTATTTCCATTTGTTGTTGAGTATGGTTACTAGTACACTAAATTGTCTTTCTTAATGGTGATTTTAATGAGGAGATTTACATGAAGCAATCTTCAAGATTTAAAAATGGAAGACTTAAGAAAGCATCAAAACAATGGTACCATTGTCTCCACACATTCCTCATTTGTAGTGGATTTTTTAGGCTTAATTCGAATGACAACATTTACTTGTTAGAAGAAGGTAGCAATTTTTGTATAATTGTAGTATATAAAAACGATTGCCTACTTGTAACAAATTAGACTTTTGAAAGAGAGTTAAGTCCTTACTTAAGTCATAATACACTACAAAAATCTTAGTAAAGTCACACAATTACTATCGCATGTTATAAAAAGCTCACACAAACATGTTATATTAATCTACTTCTTCTCACATTCAACATGGACAGCTATAACTATCTATCAATTCTAATGGTACATGTTTGAAGAACTTTAAGAATATAGAAATACCTTTCACTGATGTTTGACTCTTTCATTCTCTCATTGGTGGCCTATTATATGCTTTCACATCCACTTGACCAAACATAACATATGCAATGGGCTTCTCAATTATTTTTTCAAAGGAGCTTATTATGGCACATTGGCAAGTTGTGAGCATGTCCTTAGGTACTTAAAAAGGGATAATAAAGATGTGGGCCTTATGTACCAAACTAATGAGGAGCACAAGATGCAATTTTCAACATACTCAAATGCAGATTAGAATTCTCTCTAGCATAGAAGTTGTGTCAATAGTTTTTACTATGACTCCCCTTTACTTTGGACGTTGACTGTTGTTACCTACTGTACTATGTTGATAAGCCCTAGGTGTAAAGAAACAGGCCCGCTTAGTGCACTTGGATATCTAGTGATGGTCCGGCCGGGTGTCATTAGGTATTTGCAAGAAACTCTGGGAAGCTAGCACTTCCATCTAGAAAACTCTTACCTTGGTTTTCCGTGTCCCGGTTGGATTAATGGCTAGTTCCGGTGAGTTCGGCATGTCGGATATGCTTAGAAATACCCCAGGTTTGACAGGTTAGGGTTTAGGGGTCGATGGATAACTCACCAAGTATGTTCCCTCTGGGAATGAGATTTCAGTGCTAGCCCACTTATGTAAACAGGAAAACAGGGGGGGGGGCCTCTGTCACATAAATAAGGTAGTATATAGGAGTGAGGGTTCCTGGGTTCATGACTGAGCTCGTTACTCTTCTCCCGGTGCAAGCTCTAGCTTGTGTCGTCAAGGCACAACCCTCTGTTGTGCCGCCCTAACTTCCAGATGCCAGGGGTACGTCCCACCTTCGGGGTAGCTTACCCTTAACGTTGGCGAATCCATGCCTGGGAGGTCTTGTCGGAATGCACGTTCCAAGAGGCAGAGGTTGAGGCTTGTCTCCAGCCTCCTCCTCCACGTCAAGCTAGGTGTAGCACTCACGGCCAAGCAAGGCACATCCGTGTCCTTGTCCAACTGTGGCGTGGGATCTTGTTTGACAGGTTCACGTTACTGTTCCTGAGGGTTCATTGAGGGGTTCTAGAGTTGGCATTTAGGAGCCACGTTTGTGGCACTTGGTGCAACTCTTGAATCTAAGGGCTATGGCATGATAGCCCACATCGGGGAAGGCAGTGTCACATGGAGATGTGACACTGGGCTAAACGTCACATGGTACAACGCCTGAGGCACGCCCTTTGGGGTTATGTCATGGGCTTGTCGCCAAGGGGTTGGATACTTTAGCAAACAGACATGCTTGTGCTTGCACTAGGGTGCTAAGCCTTGGGCATCCGCTCAAGGGAGGTTAGGTCTCATAACTAGGTGTGCTTTGGCACACTTGGCTAGGGGAGTGTTCTCCTTGGAATTCAAGGGTTGAACAACCTAAACATGTTAGCAGGAGCCCTTTCGTGAGGCACTCGCAAGGTCATGTGCTTAGGGTTATCCCAAACCTAGCCTTAGGGAGTTTGCTTAGCAGAACACTCGTGTCCGCCTACGGCGCACACTCGTGTCCTCACTAAGTACTAGCCCTAGGTCTAGGGTATAACTTGGCCACTCAAACCCTTAGGGGTTAGTCGTGGTTCAGGGTACCCCTTGTCGCCCTAAAGGGGTTGTACTCCCGGATGAGGGTGATTCCTCAAGGGGTAAGTGACGATGCCTTAGCTCTGTCCAGGGGTATGTGTGGAACACACGTCTCCTTGATGGGGGTTAGGGCATGAGCCTGTCTAGGTCTTCTAGGGCAAGACCCTAAGTCAACTAGGGTTATCCCTCAAGGGTTTTGGGGGCAGACACTCTAGGGAGACTTAAAACCCTAAGTCAACTAGGGTTATCCCTCAAGGGTTCTGGGGGCAGACATTCTAGGGAGACTTAGGCTAAACCCTAAGTCTCCTGTCCACTTGGGCATTAGAGTCTAACCCTAGGGGTCGTTGGGGTTGTTCTGGGAAACTTAGCGTTGCTCACACAGGGTGATGACGCCGAATGGCCACCTGGCAGCCACGTGTTGCCACGTGTTGGCCCTTTGGGTTAAAACTCTGGCAAGTTGACCCTTATAAGCATTAAGGGAAATTGTATGGCTTAAATGAATATTGCAAGACCTATAGTTAAATTGGCTAGGGTCAACACAACTCTTTTATGACAACAAAAGTTGTTGAACAATGACACAGAATCCTATCTTTCATTCATGTACCAAATATGTGAATGTCCAACATCACTTCATTCAAGAAAAGGTTGAGTGAGCAGAGGTTGTACTAAAACATATTCTCAGTCAAAAACAACTTATGAATATCTTTATTAAAGCCTTATCAAAGAGTAAGTTCTTGGTTTTATAGGTGTAACAGCTTGAGGAAGTGTGGAAAAATCCAAATTCCAAACAATAAGATATATATTAAGTAGGCTAGGTGAGGAGGAAGTATATAGAGGTGCATAGTTGTAAGAGAGCATTTTTAAAATTTTTAAGTTTCTTTTAGATTAGATCATTGGAGCCCATGCTCTTTAAGGTTAATGTTCTCATATGGATTATTTAGGAGAGAGAATTAAATGATGTCTATGATTATTAGCAATAGGTTCAACATAGCTAAAGTAAATCTATTAATATCACATAAGCTATTTTCTCTAGAAATATTGAACATCTTAAAAATGACATTTGTTTTTAGAGAATCTATACATCTCCTTTATTATGGAATGAAGGAGGATAAAATTTATTTTTTCATAATTTTCAAAAGAACACTTCTAAAGCTAGCATTTACCTACTTACAAATATGAAACTTATAATAAATAAAAGTACATTAAAAATGTTTGTCCATGTTGAACAAATCATGTTTTTAAAATCAGCCTCGTATAAAACATATTATTCAAACCTATGTGTTAAGGCACTACAACATTCGTATTGGTGGTCACCATCGTCAATATGTGATATAAGTATAATGGAAATTGTTAGATAGAGAAAAGAACTAAAAATCAGGTTGGTATATAGTAAAGATGGTAAAGATATTTAACAGGTATTACTATAGATCCCAACACAGTGTAGAAGAGACAAAGATACTATGGAATGAAATATAAAAATACAATAAAATTGAGTGATAATTATAGAGCATAGAGCAAGATTCTATATTGAGAGTAAGAAGAAAGTATATATTATATCAATAAAGAAGTATATCAAATAATATTTAAGGAATGCCTTACTACTCTTGATTTTGTTTATTTATACCATTATTTCTAGTCATGTACTTCATTGATTTCATTATAGTAACTGTTTTTGAGGGTGTAGTCCGTTAAAATTTTCAAATGCATACTCCACCACTCCTATCATATTATGATTGTGCCCATACTTCTGTATGCCTCTTCGATTCTCATATTTTCACCATATATGTTGTTTTTGTAATTTTTCCATCATATACTCCACATATAAACTTAGAATTCCTATGTGTACTAACTATTACTCTAACACCATGTTACACATATTTTATAATAACCTTATAAAGGATTATCTTTATTCTAACCCAAAACACTCTTTATCATAACATTAATAAATTTAACATCAATAATAAAGATTTAACCACCATTTGAAAGTGCATAATAATAGAATTTTTTTTTTCTTATTTTTTATGTTTTTCATAATATAAGCATTAAACACATTATTGTAAATCCTACATCTACATCATAATCTCCAATTCCTATTATCATAATAGACGCACATTCACATCACAATCTCAAATTTCTGTTATAACAAATATTTTTAATATTTTTATTTGTTTAGAATTGATACACTTTTACTTCTTAAAAACTATAGTTTCTTTCTGTATTTTATTAACTTGTTAATTATAAGTATATTCTTGTCAATTCAATATAAGATTAAATATTTAATTACTATGCAATCCTCTCAATGTAAACTTCAGCATTAACAGTGTAAACGTTTAACATTAACAATTTAAACTTCAGCATTAATAGTGTAAACTTTAACATATGTAAACAATCAACATTAATAGTGTAAACTTCAACATTAACAATGAAAATTTACCATGTTATGCACATTTTATATTTCATCTTAAATGTTAGATCTTATATTAATATTATTAGTATAAAATTTGCTAGTCCAAGGTCATATAAAGGTTCTTAAGAATATTTATAGAAGAAATTGTAAAATTCCAAGGTCCTTAAGAATATCATTAGAGAAAAGTTTTAAGATTCCAAATTCTAAGGTTAATCCTAAAAAGGCTAATCATTTGAAAAATAATTCAAGACTATATATAGATAGATTTATTATAAAAAATAATTTATAAGATAATTCAAGACTATATAAAAATAGGTTTATCGTTATATCCTTAGTTTGTTCTTGTCCTTTGTTCCAGGCCCTTCACGCAAGCAGTATTTCTATGTTGAACTTATCAAGTGAAAATAAAAACCCTTTCATTTAACAAGTGAAATAACATTTAATCTGTTTCAATATTACTTGGTCGTTTAGCTTTTGAGTGTCTCTAAATCTTGTGAACACTTAACCAATCCACTATTTTGGGATCAAAGCTATTCACTTTTACCATCATCAGTGCATAGAGTGTGTCCAAGTGCAAGATGGTTCTCATTTCTGTTTTTAAATCATTCTGTAAGGAAAACCTTCTTTCACAAGCAATAGTGTTGGCTGGAACAACCATACATGCCTATCACAACTTCATTAAACTTGTTACAAAAAATATTAATGAAATAAGGAACAAAATCAAATATAACTATTACATGGAAAAAGTTCCCACTAGATTTGTTGATTGCTACATATATTCCATGCTTGATTGCATATTGTAAGTTGAACAAGCCTTGGACAAGTAGCTAACAAAGTCCTCCAATTCATTGTGTCAAGCTCCCAGATTAACTTCAAATGAATCAAAATTTATCTTGTTAAGTGAGCCAATGCCTATTATAACTTGTTGATCTTCAAAGCTCTTATTAGAATAAAAACAAGGACTGAAAAGCTTCATACTGTTGAAGAAGCTTACATTTGGAAATCCCTCATTCAGAGCATCTATTGTTTAGAAATTGAATCGTCAAGAGAACATGGTTCTATTCCCACTATATTTAAATCAATCCCTGCTTCAGGAGCTATAGCTAACCTTCATCACACCATTAATGTTGTTGAATGATAAAGTACCTTTTTTGGTTTTCCATAGAAAATTGATAAATGTGGAGAACTAGCTCCAAATGTTGGACCTAAATATTTGTGCTTTAGCCTCTTCACTAAATAATCTCCAAGCTAAGCGCAATCAATAATATCTTTTTGTAATAGAAGGCTGAAACTTGTTCAACTCCAAAAGCACGTCTACTAGCAAATGAATAAAAATTGGACTTGAAAAATAAACACAGTAAGAATAAAGCTATTAATAAAAAATAAATACCTGAAATATTGTTAATGTCTTGTACTTTATTTCTCAGCTCCCTATTAGTGCTCTAATAGAGCTGGCATAACTTGAATTATATGTTGCATGATTGTCCACTAGATAACCAACACACTTCATATAATGACAACATCTTATATTTCTTCAATTTGTAACTCTCGAGTAACTGGTTCAGCTCATTATGGTGTAAAACACTTCTGCCCAACCAAGTGCTAGCTTGTCAATTTCCTCGAAGATGTGTCGATTATATGCTAAACCATCTATAGCCACAAGTGAGCGATGCAATGAACACCAAGGATCTTAGGATACACTTCCGTCAAACGCTGTAACACACATGTCCTGCATCAACCATGGATGAAGCTCTATCAAATGTAAATGTTACAAGCTTCTTGAAATCCAATTGAAATTGTAATAAGAGAACTTCTAAAGTGGTGAAAATCATTTCAGTTGTGCCTACTTCAATAGGAAAAAGCCTGACAAACCTACAAATCGGTTTTTCCTGACCTCTAGTTCCAAATAGATGATGTAAACAATCAGGTATTTTCTAAAGCCTTATCAGTGCTCTCATCAATCATGAAGGGGCTCCTTCACATTTCAGCATATAGTTTCTCCTCTGTATCTTGTGCTATTGTCATAAGAGACTCTCGAGCACTAACGGGTTGACGTAAGAAGAGTAATCCTCCCCATTGGAAATTTTAGATATGTAATTTTAAACTGAGAGGGAGATTGTTGACTGCAAGATGGTGAACCAGCTTCATCAACTGAAGAATCCTTTCTTGTTGTTGATCCAACGTTCTATTCTGAGCAATATCAAGGGGCCCTTTTCAAGTTCTCTTCTCAGACGATTGCTGTTGCAAATAATTTGAGCATCTTTGTGGCCAGCAGTACGAAGATTGTCATTCAAAGTTGAAATTTAAAAATTGTTGCTCCCTTCTTTAGTATAATAATTTATCTTCTTTGCCTCTTCACATATAACAATGGATGACTAGATTGCCTAATATTAAAAATTAATCTATTAGTTAGATCAATCACAGAAATGAATAAAATATATATACATATCTGAATCACCAAGTATGAATTAAACTCCAATGATTTCTCCAATGCCTTAACATTTTTTTTACTGCAGAATCTTGATAAGTTGTGTTATCTCCATTATAGCAATAGTTTCAATAGTTTCAGTATACGTTGAACCACCTTGTTTATTATTTCTTTTAGCACCTTTAAAAAATATATCCAACGTGACTTCTTCTTATACCACTATAAAAAAAATACTAAAATGACAATGGCTTAGCTTACCTCTCTTCTGCCTTAGCTTTAGTGTGCGCCTCCCTCCTAGAGTCCTGTACGAATAGCACAGTAGCATGATAGCACCCGCCTCAAACCCTAAAATATTCATAGTATATATTAGTTACAATTTAAAACATGGTATATTCTAGATAAATTATTAGGGATGATGGAACACTAAAGCATATACTTAAGAATCTTGAAAATCCTAAGTTGTTCTCTATAAAACCCTTTAAAACCACATGATTAGATTAAGCAAGAGAATTTTTTTTTAACTTTAGGGTGGGGGAGACTCGGCGCTAGCTATGCATATTTGACAAGAAAATTATCTCAAAACCGGCTACAGCCAATGAATTTTAGGCCTGCTTTGTTCTTAGTTATTGTTTCTTAAACAGGTACTTAAAATTTAATAGTGGCTCATTTAATTAAAAATTCTCAATAAGGCAAAATAATAACTTAATTGGCGAACCGAACAAGACCTTAACTATATACATACATAATGTATCCTAAAAGAACTATAAATAATTAACATAAATAATATATACAATTCTCCAAAATATGTAAATATTTATTTTTAAACCTTGTACAGTAAAAGAAGTATAACAATTAACATAAAATATAATATACAATTCTATACAAAAATATGTAAATATTTATTTTTAAACCTTATAAATCTATCTTAAAACCCTGGTAAGTAGCTCAGAGAACCTGAAAACATTTAAACCGTAGACCACAACCATTCGTAGTCCTAGCCTATCCAAGTCATACACTCTATCCCTTAATATCCAAATAAGTCCTTAGTCTATATAAACATCTAAAACTGCATGGAATAAGGCATAATAATATCTAATTATTTTTTACATTTTAATACTTTTTTACCCTTAATCTCTTAGCCCTATATATAAACCTTTTAATTAAAGAATATATTAATATATACTGAATAAAAAACTAACTTAAGACCCAATAAAATAGTCCCGGCTAAAAATTTCAGATCTCACAACTCACATAACGTGTGAGCACATACACATGATAACTTAGAGATATATATAAACATATACATATATAAATATATGTTATATAAACGGTTTTACTAGGGAAAATTACATTTATTTTAAAAAATCAATAAAATTTTATAATTAATTTATATTTTATTATATTTAGGTTCAAATACAACTATTAAACATATATATCACAATATATAATATATTATTAAAAACTATTCCATTTTTTACTATGAACATTTAATAAACTTCAATTTTTCATTTGTAATATATTGTGAATTAAAAAAATATTTTTAATTAATATTATTATTTTAAAAGTCAAAATATTACGATTGAAGTTTTTAAAAATATATATGTAAATTTAGAATTTTTAAAAGGGTATATATGTAAAATAATACTTCTAGGGGATATATACGTAAATATGATAAATTTCAGGGTATAAATGCAAGTGTACCAGTCGTAGGTAGAATGAATATAAACTTATCAAACTTAAATAAAAGAATGGTATTGAAAGAAATAAAAATAGCTTGGCACTTAAAACATACATACACACTTATAATATGTTTATTACACATCCATTATTATATATAATGGACATGTACACACATACTCACAAATATACGATTAGATGCTGGATATATTTTATATATAACTAGAATAATACCAAATATAGTACAAATGTATTAAAATCTATCAAGATTAATTATTGAAACCAATCAAAATAACTCAAATTTGGCTTACCTAACCCCATCTAAAAATCGCACTGGCCCAAGTAAGACCTGCTCCAAACCCAGCTGAGGCAACAATATGCCCAGGCTTAACCTGCCCACTCCGGACAGACTCGTCCAACGCCAAAGGTACAGATGCTGCACTCGTGTTGCCATAGTTTGCTAAGTTCGATATGACCCTCTCTCGTGGTATACCAAGTCTCTCTGCAACTGCATCTATAATTCTCTGGTTTGCCTATAATACAAAACATCAACTCATTAATTAGCATTCATGATAATTTATCACATACATTACAAAGATAAAGTTAACCTCATACTATATGGTTATACATATTTGTCTATATCTTGTTCAAAGTCTGTGTGTGTGCAAGTATGTGTGAGTGTTACCAGCCACTAGGTCTGTATATGTATATTATATTATCCGGATATTATGTAAATGCTTTATGGACTTAAATAAGTATATAAATATCTACACAAGAAAATGTTATTATAAAAATGCACAGCGAGAGAGAGATATAAGAAACACATATACTTCCACCAAATCTTATATATGAAAAGCATCTTGTAAATAGAATAAATGTATGTAATAATACCTGATGGAGGAGCAACCAGTCAATATTGTGACCTTGAAGGCCAGCCTCTTCCAAAGCAGCTTCAACAACCTGAGGCACAGATCGTACGGCAAAACGAAACACTTCTTTCCCGTTCATTTCCAGGCATCTGTACGATGGCTTCTTAGGTGTATTCACACCTCCATTGTGAGATTCCGTCGCATCAATATCCTCTATCTTGGCATGTAAAAACCTGAAAAATTATATAAGATATATAAAACCTGAAAAAATTATATAAGATATATACACATTTATGTACCTTATGTATAATAAATAGCAAGCTGTGCGTGCGCGTGCGTTGTGTATATATGCATACCTTATAAATGTGCATGCGTAGTAAGATATGTATTTAGCTATGTGCAAGTAGCTTTTTATGTATATCACCAAATGCACAAGTATAATATGATATATACAATAGTGTATTTCATTAATTTTACTGTACAGACATATTCATATTGTGAATGTAGTAAATGTACATACATCTTCTACACAATACATATCGGCTACAGTATTATTACTCATAGCATTATCCATCCTGAATATGACCAGTATATACATTACTATCATACATGTATACACACACACACACACACTACATATCAGTATTCTGTAAACATGAGCTATTTAGTATATAGTATAACATAAGATTGTTATTGTTGTTGCTGTAGTTAAATATTAAAATGCACACACACACATACTTTTGGCCACCTCCGTCTGTGTGCATGTCGAATCCTAGCAAACCATCTTGATCTTCATTGCAAGACTACGAATAAAAACTAATAGAGATTAGAACAATATTAGCACTTGATAGGGATTTACCTGCATTACTACTGCACCAGCAGCATCTCCAAATAAAATGCAAGTGCCTCGATCCTTCCAGTCTACATATCTCGACAAAGTATCAGCACCAACCACCAATACTGTTTTAAATCCACCCCTACAAAATATGTATTAATTAGTATATCAAATAACATTGATTTGCTCATTAGAAGATTTTATTTACGTCATTCATGTTGTAACTATAAATGTTCTATACAAATATATATTAATTTATACTTTGCAAGTTGGAATAATAAAACGTTGCTATATATGTCCCTGCTTCTTAGAAGTTAAAACAAGTAATATAGAACCTGTGGAATAAGGACAGGAGGTATTTCCGTATCTACACATAAATATACAATATAATGTGTATGATTTTGTCTAACCCTTGATGAAACGTGTTGCAGTGATAAGGCCCAAAATAAATCCACTGCACGCAGCTGTTATATCAAATGCAATCGCATTTTTGCAACCTAGTTGACTTTGCACCTATAAACGTCAAGAGAAGTCAATTCTTTAACACACAGATATGAGCACGCCCACATGCACACACACAGAGTTCTAAGCGGCCGAGAAGATCCAGGGAGAGATGCGACGGAACTTCTAGGTTCTAGGTGGGTCTAGAAAATATAATACCTCTGGAGCAGTACCGAATAGATCTTCGGGAGTGGATGAACATAGTAAAAGCAAGTCAACATCTGCAGGTTGTACACATGCCATTTCTAAGGCGTTTCTGCATGCTTCCACAGACAATCCTGCAACTCTCACCACCTGCAAACTCTCTAAATTAGTGTACACGCATGTTACCTATATACATATATAGATGTGTATACTTGTTACAAGAATCTCTATTGTCTTACACTAAATCTTGCCTGAGAGCACACGACGCCTCTCTATGCCCGTTCTTGGGAGAATCCACTCGTTGGAGGTATCCAAAAATGTAGACAAATCGTCATTGTGTATCACTTGCTTTGGTACTGCAGATCCACATCCAATCAACTTTGTCCCACTCCCAACGAGCCTGAAGAAATACATACATATAGACACATGTACACGAGAATAAATATACAAATAAATACAGTTTGAACTTTAGTCTTGTATCCAAAACAATAGTGTAATTATGTATATATGCATATGCATGTACTTCTAAGCGAACAATTTGAAAGAAAGTCACAAGTCATATTTAGACGACTTAAATGGCTAAGATGCGTCCGATGAGTCTTATCTGAACATATATAATTTATAATAGTTTTTGGTATCTTTATATTGTGAGTATGAATAGTATTTATGTGTATATATATATGCACACGCATTTGACAATAGTCATACTTACATAAATATGTGGATGTATATGTATATGAATTAGTCTTATATCTGAATCTACAGAATCTAGCCACACACAAAACATGCGAATACATACCTCTTAGATCTTCGAGTAACGTCGGACGAATCATTAGACGGCTCCCTGAGAGCAGTAATAGCAAAACATCTAAGAGAGAAACTGTTTGCCTGGGAGGAATCTGGCGGCTGAAAAACGAGATTCTACCGGAGATCTTCGGCAGATGGGACGAAGATGGCAAGCCGCTGAAACAAGCTGACTGCGCTGTCGCCATGGCGCTCAAGAACCCTAAACCCTCTGCTCAGAAACAGAGCATCAAAAGTGAACTTTTGAGAAGAATGAATGTTTCCGAGACTAGAACAGATCAAAATCCGGTAGAATCGACGCTTCCGAGCCTCGAATCGGACAGAATACTCTTGAATCAATGAAAATCCGAAAGCTTTGAAACTATGAAAAATCGCGCCTTTGTACAGCAAGAAGTGCGGATTCCTGCGGATTGGGGGAAGAAATGCATGCGAATGCGGCTAAGGAAATGAATACCTCCAAGAATCTAGAATTTGCCGCCCGCGATCTCGGCAAAGGCAGACATTCGATGCAAAGAGCATGAATCAGCAACAGTACACACGCCCCTTTTTTCTAGGCATCTTAGAGCGTTCTCCAGCATTCTCCCCAGGCGCATTGTACACCATCGCTTTTTTGCCTGGGGCCCTAGCCAGTTAATCTCGCCCTTAACCATGATCTATCATTAGTTATTTACATACATAATCATTCGTATATGCATCCAGAATACAAGATCTTTTCCAAACATATCTATTGTGTGTATATGGTTTGCATCTTCGTGTAAACGTGTATGTATTAACCTTTCTAAGCAAGCGCACGAACTTTTTCGTCAATGTTCCACCAACTACCCACATGGACTCTGTATACTGATGTATATTGTGCGTGCGTGCGTGCGTGCGTGTGTGTGAAGAGAGAGAGAGTTTTTAAAATATAAAAATGTGCAGTGTTATGCTATATATATCATCCAGCTCATCCGATACAGCTTTATGTACATTGCACACACACACTACACATATAAACATTTATAAATGTTTAATTTCACAAATCTTAGAATTATACTTATGTATTATATAATTATTATTATTTCTTAAACAGCTTTTATGTACACATAAAACACATATATTTAAGTGTAACATAGTTCAATTTTAATACAAATATGTTAAATATTTAAAAAATTTCTACACCTATATATAATATATAAGAATTTAAATAAACACTTATACACATGCACATATCGAATAAAAACTTAAAGTATATATTGAACCGATATAGACTTTTTTATTTTAAACATTACTATATTTAATTTTTGTATAATAATTTCTTTATTAAATATTATTTTAAATCTAATCATTCAAATAAAGTAGATTTTTTCATATATTACATCAGTAAAGTAAAAGAAATGTATTTTTATTATTTTATTAAATAATTTAATCCACGTACTAAATAAGCTTTCATTGCTTAAATATAATATATTACTATATGTGCATTATCATATATTATATAATATAAATAGAAAGATGTGCATATACATATCATATATCTGTGTGTGTGTGTGTGTATGACATGTGTACATACAGATCGCCAGTATTTTTCATAACGCGTTCGTACAGAGAACATCCTACAATTGTGGCATATGCTATCTGAATGAGAATATACAATAAATATCCTAAAATGTACAGAATATCCTATCTGGGATTAAGCATATACCTCTTCACTTTTAGCACAACACGCGGCAGAAGCACGAGGAACCTGGTTTAGGGTTTGGCGCAACCATGGAATCCGGGAGCTCTCCACGCCTCATGATCGTCTCCGATCTCGATCATACCATGGTACGTACTCCTTTCTCCCTTCTCCATTGCCCTGATTCATACTGCCCTTTTTGTTGTTTTTGATCGCATTCTGCCCTTTTTGCATTCCTACTCTTTCCGTGCCCTTTTTCTCATATTCTGTCAATGCAGATATATCTGACTGTATATACATACGAAAAACACTTAAACATATATTTTTATTGCATTTTAGTGTATCTGTAGATAATTGTAGATTTCTTGCCTTTTTTTGCATGTATGGATATGTTCATCATCTGTTGTATATGGTGTATAAATGTCTCTCTCTATATATAGAGAGAGATGTAGTATGTACATATATGTGTATTACACTTGGGGAAATTAAAGCTGTTGTACAGTAATTATTTTGTATTATATGGGTACATACGTATCTATGCGTGCAGAGAGAGGGGGGAAGGAGAGAGCACCACACGTTTAATTTATGTTATGCTTGTTCTAATGTAGGTTGATCATCACGATCCACATAACGAGTCTCTGCTGCGATTCAATGCATTGTGGGCAGCGAGTACAGTCAAAACTCGTTCCTGTTTACTCAACTGGTCGGTCTCCGACTCTTTATAAGGAGCTCCGACGTGAAAAGCCCATGCTTACACCTAACATCACTATCTTGTCTGTTGGCACCGAGATTATGTATGGAGACGCAATGGTACAGTATATGTATATTTCATGTGACTGTATATGTCTGTAATACGTGTATAAGGTGCGTTTGTGTGTGTAGATACTAAAGAGAAACTCAGACATACACCAAAACTTATATAGTTTTACGGTCTTTCGTTCTACACATATGCGCACAGACTACATATAAAATGCTTTTTTTTTATTCAAACACATTCCGGACGGCTGGGAGAAAGAGCTTGATAATGGCTGGGATCGTTCTGTTATTATTGAAGTTGCCTCGGAGATCCCACAACTCACTTTCCAGGTACTCTACACACAGAGACACATGTATGGGCATGTACATATAACACACACACACGTAGTTTATGCATGCGTGTGTATGTAATGAAAAGAAAATTTGCGTTACAGAATGCTACTGAGCAAAGGCCACACAAAGTGAGCTTCTCGGTTGACAAAACACAAGCCAGAGATCATCAAGGTTCTCAATCACCGCTTACAATCTCGGGGAGTAAGTATTTCTTTTATTTTATATAAAGGACGCGCGCAAGCACGTATTGATCGTGATTGTCTATTTGAATACAGCTGAACGTGAAGCTTATATACAGTGGAGGACAGGACTTGGATATCCTTCCCATAGGAGCAGGAAAGGCCATGCATTGTCTTATCTTCTGAAGAAGTTTCAATCAGAGGGAAAGGCACCAATGAAAACTGTGTGTGGTGACTCTGGTAACGACGCAGAATTGTTCGCTGTACCGGACGTCTATGGTGTAATGGTATGATTTGTGTGTGTGTGTGTGTGTGCAGGCATATGTACACGCTCACGCACATGCACACATAGTACAGGTGGGAAATGCACTAGAGGAACTGGTTCACTGGTACGAGGAAACGTGAAAGACAACCCCAAGATATTCCGAACTGAACGATGTGCATCCGGAATCATTCAAGGACTTCAACACTTCGATTTCCAGCCGAATATCTCACCCCGAGATCTCAATCTGGACAACGGTGTGTGCGTGTGTGTGTGAGAGAGAGTAAGGTGTTATGTGTGTATGTTTTTTATATATATATTATATATATAATATTTGGTGAAGGCCTTGTTGTTGGGAAAGATGGAGCTGCAATTGCACGTGAGATTGTTATTCATCAGCTTCTGTGCGAGAAGTGGCTTAAGGGCGAGGTTGAGTGCAGTGACAGCGTTTTTCAGCTTTTGAAAACCCCTGTTGTAAGTACGCACGCGCACGCGCGCAGTTTAACTGTTTTTGGTGTAGGCCCCGCATTCGGCGTTGGTCACTGCGTTGGGTGTTGAAGTTCTATTGAATAATGGGATTGAGATGCTGTATCCGCTTCACGGTCTTCACAAAGATAAGAAGTTCTGGATATGGGTGGACCGCATCCGCGTGACGAAGATCGGTGATAACACCTGGCTTGCCAAGTTCAAAATGGCAACATTTCGGTAAGTATACATGTATATATTATATACATATGCATGTATCTCTAATGTATACATACATGCGTATATATCGTTTCGTAGATCCACACACGTCACTCTGTGTGTGTGTGATGTACGTAATTTCAGTTCGTGAGTTAATGAATTTATGAGTGTAAAATTATGTGTTTTATATGCAGAAGGAGAACTAAACTGTCGTATAACTACGGCCGTACTGCAGTTCAGGTTGATAAGCCGTACGCAACAGTGTTACAGATACAGGAAACGTGGAAAGAAGGGTATGCTGGTAAGCCCTCTGTCAAGATGTGAGCACATATATTATCACTTCTATTCTTTTCTAATCATACACTAGTGAAATAAACTTACTTTCATTATATTCTTTTGTTCTCTTTTAGGATAAAATAATGTGTGTGAGAGAGAAGAGACATTGTTAAGATAACCCTTTACTTTCAGATATATTTATAGTCATTTTCTAATAATAAATTTCATATAATGATTTAAATATTGAGTTAGACTGCGTTTAATTTTTAATTAAAAATGGGTAATATTAAATTCATTGTATTTTAGGATGGGCCAGGGGAAACACTGGCAAGAAATACATTATGAATATTGAAACTATCAAGTTAAATTATGTATTGTAAAGCAGCATACTATATGTATGTGTAAACTGATGCAGTATACACATGCATATGGAACATGGCATGTTGCGTGTTTTATTTCTATTTCTCTTTGTCACTTGAGTGCTTTCTGTCTTCATTTCTTTCCCTTTTTTTTGGATAAAGATGCAAATCTTTGTCTTGGTATGCACAAATTAAATTATTAAAGCGACTTGTCTATGGCAAGTTGTTCCACGTCTTCTACTTTGCATTATGCTGATTTTACAAATCTGAAAATTTCTCTGCTAATTTTTGGGTGATTCAATAATGATATTTACTATTGGTTATATCATTTTCATGTGACGATCAGGCGCACTTTAGGAGTTTTTGCACATTTGAAGGGTGGCTCTCAAGTGATACAATAGTTATATGCAATTTAATAATAATTTAATAATTTAATAGTATACATAGAATATAGTAGTGATACAATAGTTGTATGCAATTTAGTAATAACTTAATATATATACAGAATATAGTGTTGACCACATAGAAGAGATGGACACACTTGAGTATGTTATAATTATTAAAACATTGGTGATATTGATGTTAATAAGAGAGAAAAAAGGGTTGAAGTTTATTATTGATTTAGTAAAAGTGTTTGATAATGCATAAGTTACTAAAGCAACATAAGTCGCAATACTAGGTATGAAATGGTGTAAGTCTTCGCTGCATTAGATGCATCTCTAAATATGATGAAGGATATGTCTAGCTTAACTAAATGGATTGTGTAAATGAAGTAGTTTTTTAGTGGGTTGTCATGCCATTTTATTAAAACTTGTAGTAAAATACCAAACCCATGCTCATTAACCACAACATAAACCATTTTATTAGAAGTTTCACATTAGACCATAGCCAACGTCACACAATTACTACATACTTAAGATTATATACCAAACACTACACTACAAACCACTACAAAAGTTATAATTCCCATTTACCATAATAAAAAACAAAAACTAAACAAAAGTCATTGTGATTGTATGATGAAATGTGTGATTAATTACACCAAGAGAAAAACCACACTTGTCGTCTCCTTATGCCTCGGAGATTGTTCAATGCACCTTTTGGTGGCTACACATATGACAAGACGTTGAACAATTTGTTCGCACATTTAATCTATGTCTTGGACTTTCTCATCGACCTCTCACCATCACATGAGTTTGATATAATTTTGGTTAATGACATGGTGGATAGATTTTCAAATATGAAATAATTTTCAAATAGATTTTACATGTCACAAGACCATCACATGCTTGAGAGTGGCTAATTTTGTGTACCGTGATATCTTTTGTTTGCATGGTCTTCCAAATGAAGTCATCACTGATATAGGTCTGTAATTTATCTTTGGGTTTTGGTGATGGTTCCTCATGTGCTTCCGCATCAAGGGGAAGCCATCTACTGCTCATCATCCACAAACAAATGAACAAAGTGAACTCATCATTTAGATTCTTGAACAATGCCTCTGATGTTTTATCTCTCATTAATAGGACGATTGGGTTGATCTGCTTCTCGTTGCCAAATTTGCATATAACAACTCCTAACACAAAACAATTCGTGAGTTGGTTAACATGTTCATCATCAAGCACCATACATCAACGATATACCACAACGGAATGGACAAGCAAAATCTATTAACAAGACCAACACTTCTTGACAACAAGGTCATGTCAGCCGGCGATTCCTAGAGAGACTAAACAGTGGGAGTTTGCACTGGAAGAGCATGTAGGCTCCTTCTAGGAGGTGTGGTAGAGGGCACCCTCTAGGCGCCATGGGTTTTTTGGGTGTATTGGAGAAGAAAGATCCGGTGATAGCACAATAGGGGAATCTAGGTAGATTGAGTAGCTGGGTAGGACTAGGATCACTCAGGGAGGGGAGCCATGGAGACTTCAGGCAAGATTCGCAGGTTTCGCCAGCAGATTGAAGTGGTGTGTGTGGGTGGCGACACTAGGGAGAGGTTGAGGTTTTGTGCAGGTTCAAAGGTCTTCAAATGCTGAAATTGAAGGCGAATTGGGAATTGCAGATGAGTAGGTGGTTTCAACTCAGTTCTGCATCGGATCAATGGCGAGAGGCAGATTTGGCAGACATGTGGTTAAGGAGAAATTAGGTTCTTCATTAGGAAATAGGGTTCTTTAGGAAACAGGCTTTAGGTTAGGGCATAGAGATAGGGGAGTCGAGCTATAGAGTAGGGAGGAAGAGTGTGAGTGCTGAGGAATCAATGTCTCAGAAGGAAGGCTTGGTGTTTTCAACACGGAGAAAGGGTTAGATAAGGTGGACGAGCAATAATCGAGCGAGAAGGGGATGGACTGGTACGTACTTCACAGAGATGGTGCAGCCAAAGAAAATCTGAAAGGAGTGGCGGGGGCATGAGCTACATTGAGTCGGGAAAGGAGGCGAGGTGGTTAAGGAAACGGTACAAGGACTAAAGCGTGCAACCAATAATCAGGCTGAATATTGGGCACTTACGATTGGACTCATGATGGCTCGTGAAGCGGGGGTAAGGAAACTCAAGGTAAAAGGGGATTCCAAGCTGATGGTACAACAAGTCAAGGGGAGATCAGCGTGAGAACGGCAAGTTTGCAGGTTTTACATGAGAGAGTGTGCGTGCTTTTGGATCACTTTCAGGAAGTGGAGATTGATTACGTGCCGAGAGAACAGAATGAGCGGGTGGATTTGTTATCGAACATTGCAGTAGCATTGGCTATGCAAGCACTGGGCAAGGCGGAAGAAGACATCCCAAAGTATGAGGTCAACCTAGAGAAAGTTAAAGTGCAATCTGTGTTGCGGACTCCTTCGCAGGGACTTGAAAAGGAACTCTTGGGATAGAACGATGAGAGGTCTGAAAGGACGATGATGGGAAAGAGTGCGATGAGCATGCAGGAGCAGCCGGTATGGCTAATGTGGATGGATGAACAGAGCAAGGCACGGACACTTATGCAAGGCAAGGTAGATGGAGGCTGGAAACTGCTTACTGTCAAGCCACGATCCAAGAAATAGTGGAGCAGGATTCCAAGAGTAGGAAGGCTTGACTCAGGAGCAGGATAGGAAAGAAGACAGGAACTAGGAACTCAAGAGCAAGACAAGACGCAGGACAGGATCCAGGAGTAGGGCAGGAACAGGACTGGATCTAGGAGCGAGATAGGAACAGGACAGGATCCAGGAGTGAGACAAGAGCAGGAGGCAAAGGAGCAAGACAAGACAAGAACAAGAATGATCGTAGAAAGACTGGTGTTGATAGTAACTGATTATACAATAATTAGGTCGGAGCTTTTATGCTCACAACTTCAAGCTAATCTGGTCATGAATCTAATCTAGTCATGAGTCTAATCTAGTCATGAGCTAAGAATAGTGTCCCTTATCCTCTAGGCATATCCTGTAGCATATCCTATATGGCATATCCTATAGGAATATCCTATAGGTATATCCTGTAGGAATATCTTGCAGGCATATCCTGTAACCCGTATCTTGTATCCTGCATCCTGCATCCTGTATCCTGTATCCGGAAACATGTATCCTGTATCGGTTGTGACGGCACCTCCTCCCTAAGGACGAGTTCCACGATCTTAGGACCTGGTTTAGCAAGATAATGCCGATGGAAGGCAGCAACTTTAGAAGAAGCATGGAGTAAGTTGGATGCAAGTTCCCAAGTGCGATCGATAGGCAAATAACCTTTCCAATCCACCAAGTATTGAAGTTGGCGGCGATGAAGACGAGAATCAAGGATGGCTGCAACTTCATACTCAGGTTCACCAGCAATGACCACAGGAGGGGGAGGAGAAGAAGCACGACCAGGAAGAGAAGAAGGATGATACGGCTCCAACAAGGAGGTGTGAAACACAGGATGAAGTTTCACCGTGGATGGTAACTCGAGTCGGAAAGCTACAAGATTTACCTCTGCCACGATCCTGTAAGGGCCCAATCATTAAAATCCAACTTAGAAGAAGGCCTGTTGGTGCGAATGTGTCGACGAAGAAGCCACACGAGATCACCAATCTTGTATGTAGGTGCCGACTGACGGTGAGCATCAGCATGATGCTTGTACCGTTCCTGTGCCTGCTGAAGGTGAATCTAGAGATCATCCTGTACCTGCCGAAGATGCTGAAGACGATCCTGTACTGCAGGAGCGGAAGAAGGAGAAGCGGGAGGAGCGAAGTCAAGGCCTATAAGAGCAAAGAAAGGTGTCTGTCCTGTAGATGCGTGAACGGAGTTGTTGTAGGCAAACTCCGCCATTGGAAGAAGGTCCAAAAGTTGTCCTGCTAGTAACTGATGAAGCAACGAAGATACTGTTCCAAGGTCTGAATTGTGCGTTCGGACTGCCCATCGGTTTGTGGGTGATATCCTGAAGAAAGATCCGCTTTAACCTGTAACTCCGAAGAAGCTCTCGCCAAAACTTGGACATGAATTGTGGACCTCGATCGGAAACAATGCTCTCAGGAAGACCATGATGTCGAACACCTCGGATCACCAACTCGGTAGTTGTCTGACCTGTAGCTGTCTTGTTGCAGGGTAGGAAATGAGCCTGCTTGGTGAAACGGTCAACCACCACAAGAACTGCATCGAATCCACAAGAAGGAGGAAGATCTGTGAGGAAATCCATAAAATGGATCTCCAAGGAGCAGAAGGAACAGGAAGAGGACGAAGAAGACCAGAGGGTGCATGATGAGGCATCTTCGACCTGCTACAAGTGTCACAACTCCGTACAAACCTCTCCACAAAACCTCGCAACCCAGGCCACCAATAGTTGCGAGTCACCAACTCAACTGTCTTGGCCACACCAAAATGTCCTGTAGCCGGGGTATCATGACAATCCTGTATCACACGAGTCTGCAAACACCAACAGGAACGTACAGGAGACCTTGGTACAGGAGTCCATCCTGTATGGTGAACAGGTTGTAGTCTGGACGAGAACTGGGAAGAGGAACTTGCAACGTCAGGATGAATGTGTGAGAACACATTCTTTGCCAAGTCGTCTGTAGCCAACTGCGAACGGATGTCCTGTAGAAGTGTTGAATTGTTGGAGCCTGATGAACCTGTAGTGCCGCAAGCCGAAATCGATCAGGACCCATAACACTTGCCTTTGACAGTATGCAGGATCGCTTGGGCGGTGCAAGGTAAGACGCCTAGACAATGCGTCCGCCTTGCCATTCCGAAAACCAGGCCTGTAGACAATGACAAATCAAAACGTGATAGGAACTCCGCCCACCTAGCCTGTCGTCGACTGAGAACTCGAGCCGTTTGAAAATACTCCAGGTTCTTGTGATCCGTAAGAACTTGTACAGGATGCAGCACCTTCCAGGAAATGCCGCCACTCCTCGAACGAATCCACAATGGCCTTGAGTTCCTTGTCATGAATCTCGTAATTGATCTCCGCCGAAAGGAATTTACGAGAGTGAAAAGCTACAGGATGAAGCAACTTGTCTTCTCCAACTTGTGATAGGACGGATCCTACTGCAAAATCCGAGGCATCTGCTTCAACGAAGAAAGGATGAGAAGGATCAGGATGTGCTAAAATCGGAGCTGTCGTGAAGGTGTCCTTGAGTGTTGTGAATGCATGTTCCGCCTTGTCGGACCAAGAGAAAACCTTGTGCGCTTGGTGAGTTCCGTGAGTGGAAGTACACGCTTGGAGAAGTCCTGTATGAACCGCCTGTAGAAGTTTGCAAAGCCAAGGAAACATTGTACATCTCGTACAGACTTGGGCCTCTCCCACTCCACGATGGTCTTCATGTGCATGTCCATGGAAACGCCAGCAGGAGAGACGATGTAGCCCAAGAACTCCACGAATCCCTATCGAAAAAACACTTCTCCAACTTCGCATACAGGCCATGCTCGCGAAGCCGCTATAGAACCAATCGTACATGCTTGTCATGTGCCGCCTGGTCCTTGGAGAAAATCAAAATGTCGTCGAGGTAGATCACCACAAACTGGTCCAAGAAGTCACGAAAGATGTCGTTCACCATGTGTTGGAACACGGCTGGGGCATTGTAAGGCCGAAGGCATTACCGTGTACTCGAAGTGTCCATACCTTGTACGAAAGCAGTCTTCCACTCATGCCTGGACGAATCCGTACAAGGTTGTAGGCCCCTCGTAAGTCGATCTTGTGAACACCTTTGCTCCTCGCAGCCGATCGAGAAGTTCCGGGATCAATGGCAATGGGTACCGATTCCGAATGGTAACTTGATTCAAACCCCTGTAGTCCACAACCAAACGTAAGCTCCCATCCTTCTTCTTGACAAAGAAGATAGGCGCTCCTATAGGGGACTTTGAGTGACGAATGAAGCCGGATGCCAAGTTGTCCTCGATATACTGGTGAAGAACCTTCAACTCTGTGGGTGATAATGCGTAAATCGGTCCGAACGGTGGAGTCTTTCCTTCTGCAAGATCAATAGGACAGTGTAGGACCTGTGAACAGGAAGAACTGTAGCCTTGTGCTTGTCAAAAACGTCCTTAAAGTCGTGGTACTTGGATGGTAGAGAGAAGGAGGAGAAGGAGAAGGAGTAGGTGAAGGAGTTTGAAAAACAGGGGAGTAGACACAGGAAAGGTAGAAGAGGACGTAGGAGTTACTTGAAAGGCAAAAAGGTGGAAAGGAGCAGGATCAGTGGTAAGTTCATGCATGGTAGTGGTAAGAACTCGGAGAGGAGAAGGAGGGAGCTGTGATTGAAAAAGAGGAAGGATCTTGGGGGTGGAACAGAAGCAGAGTAACAAAAGGAGGCAGGATTGGGAGAAACCTGTGTGGATGTTGACGAGTGTACAGGATTGGAAGAATCCTGTACAAAAGTCCGTGGTTGCACAGGAGTGAGGGAAGCCTGTGAGTGTGCTGACGAACCAACAGGAGGTGGATCCTGTTGAGGAGGAACCTTCGACACTGATACAGGATTGGAAGAACCCTGTACAGGAATTCGCAAACTTACAGGAGTGGAGAGAACCTGTGGATGTGCTGAGGAACTGACATGAGGTGAATCCTGTCGAGGAAGAGTCTTCAACACTGGTCGAAGATGCCTCATCATGGCGAATGTGTACAGGAAACTTGAGTGATGGAATGGTATGAGCAGCACCAATGGAGCCTGCACCTACGTCCAACTTCGCGGCTCCTAGACAAAGTGGACATTGAAGTTTTCTGACTGAACTTCAGCTTCGGCTTCACGCGTCTTGAACTTTCTAGCTTTATTAGGACATTCTGCCACCTTGTGTCATGCTGCACCACAATACAAGCATAGGTTCTCACCCCGACGACGTTGCTTCTCAGCAGTTGAAAGTGGGCCATGCTTGGATTTGTTAACCTCCATAGGAACTACTCCAGAAGGTGTCGTAGGAACATGTGCTACGGCTACAGGATTGGTTGGCAGGAACTGCTGACGGAATTTTTCCTGACGGCGCTCGAACAAACGGTTGTCGCAGCGAACGGCCTGTTGCATGATCTCCGCTAACGTTTGAGCATCCGGTAATGTAAGGAGAAGGTCCTTCACATCATCTCTCAGTCCAAAACGGAAGTGTCGATCAATGCAGTCTCGTCCCATGGAATGTTCGTGCACAATTGCTGAAATTCGGATGCATAAACGGAAGTTGGTCTGGATCCTTGTGTGAGCTTCCGTAACTTCGTGCATGCAGAACGGTACTTATCGGGATCTCCAAAACAGGCTTCAAAGGCAGCCACGAAACCTTCAAAGTCCTCCATTAATGGGTCGTCACGCTCCAGCAAGGGAGCAACCCAAGCTCGTGGAGATCCACTTAGTAAGGATGCCAAAAGGCCAACCTTTTGTGCATCCGTCGAGTAGCGGCGTGGTTGCATGCAGATCAAGAGTTAGATCTGATTCAAGAAACCTTGGAAATTGGTGCGATTGCCACTGAACTTTTCTGGCATGCTGATCTTCGGCTCCGAAGAAAAGTTCGATGGAGAAGAAACCACTGATGCTTGAGAGAGAGCCTGCGCAGCAGCCTTGGAGGATGCGTCAGCAGCTGCATGCGCCGCGTTGGTGGAACCTTGCAGATCCGTGACCACTTGGTGCAAAGTGGCCAGCTCGTGAAGCAACATTTGGTGCTCGCGTTGAAAGTGCTCAAAATCGGCCATGATCTATGAAAAGAAAACAAAAGAGGAAAACGAAGGAAGAAAACCAAGGAAAAAAAAGTAACTAGGAATCGGAGAGTTATGGAAGGAGTTACTATCAAACTGTCAAGCCACGATCCAGGAAACAGGAAGTGAGCAGGATTCCAAGAGTAGGAAGGCTTGACTCAGGAGCAGGATAGGAAAGAAGACAGGAACTAGGAACTCAGGAGCAAGACAAGACACAGGACAGGATCCAGGAGTAGGGCAGGAACAGGACTGGATCTAGGAGCGAGATAGGAACAGGACAGGATCCAGGAGCGAGACAAGAGCAGGAGGCAAAGGAGCAAGACAAGACAAGAACAAGAATGATCGTAGAAAGACTGGTGTTGATAGTAACTGATTGTACAACAATTAGGTCGGAGCTTTTATGCTCACAACTTCAAGCTAATCTGGTCATGAATCTAATCTAGTCATGAGCTAAGAATAGTGTCCCTTATCCTCTAGGCATATCCTGTAGCATATCCTATATGGCATATCCTATAGGTATATCTTGTAGGAATATCCTGCAGGCATATCCTGTAACCCGTATCTTGTATCCTGCATCCTGCATCCTGTATCTTGTATCCGGAAACCTGTATCCTATATCGGGTTGTGACACTTACAATCCCAGGATGCACAAAGGAGAACTTACAGGAGGCACTAGAAGTGTGCAGGGTGCGTTTTGGTTGGCAGCAGGCGGATTTGTGTTAAGGGACTGGACGGATGGAGACTTTGAGGTATTATGACTGGGAGAAGGCATTCTGTCATTACCATCAAGAGTGGTTTGGAGTCTCACGGAGGACCCGGAGGATGCTGAACAGGAATGGAAAGAGAGAGGATGGGCACAAGGCATTGTGGCGGACGATCAAGTGTGGGAAGAGCTACTCAAGGAGATGGAGGATGTCTCGGCTTGGGCGTCAATTGGCTCCCCACGGAGTGTGGATGTTGAGAATGAACAACCAAGCATGGAGCTCGGACAGATGCTCGGGGAGTTTGCAGCGACTAGTGACAAGCCACTATCGAGCGGGGGTTTGACGAGGAAAGAGTATAGAGCCATGGGAGGTAGCCAAGACACTGCGCAACAGGAGGAGGAAATGGCTGGTAGTAGCACAAGATGGAGCTCAGGCAAGGCAGACGGATTGTAGAGGATGCTCATGAGGATGAGATCACGGTGTTGAACCAGATGGGGGGGCTAGAGGTGATGGATAGAATGAGGAGTAGCACGTAGGCGAATCATGAGAAAGGTATAGGACGGGTGAGTGCGGGTTTGAGTGCAGGTAAGGAGTGGATGGATGGGGTGGACAAGGAGCAGTTTGTGGAAGGAGGAGAGCGTACCTTGGCGTTAGAAGAGAGGCAGACCGTAGTCAACGTAGGCGGTGACAAGGTGGTGCAAAATGGTGTGAGTCCATCGCGGAGTTGTGCTGAGGGCTCGAAGAAGGAGGCTGCAGTTGGAAGCAGTACGAAGGCGAACCATAACAAAGGTAAAGAACGAGTGTGTGAGGGTTCGACTGTAGGTAAGGAGCAGACTGCTGGGTTGGATGGAGAATGGGGCAAGGAAGCAAGGGAGGTGGGCATCGATGCTGGAGTGGGAATGAGGACCCAAGAATCAAATGGAAAGCGAAGTGGGAGTGCGAGGTTGGGTGGGGAAACGGATATGCTTAGGGAATGGTTGAGGATGTGTCCCGATGGAGTTGCAAGGGTGTTACAACATGATTCAAGGAGTACGGCGCTAGTGGAGGGGGAGGTAGTGACCCCGTTGCAAGGCGAAGAGATTCGCACGGACTCACCAGGAGTAACACGGACACCACAACATGGATCGAGTGACATGGCATGGGAGGAAATGGAAACGGTGGTCTCTTTAGGTGACAAGCCAGCTGAGCTCACTGTGGAGACAGTCCAAAAGAATGTTTAGAAAGGGAAAGATGCATTACCTGACTCGCTAAAGGTGCGAATGCCGATGCTGACAGGAGTCACCAGGGTGGAAAAGGCAATTAGATCAACATCTTGGATGGAGGAACTGGAGGGGGACATCGCTTGGTACTAGACTTGACTCAAGAGGAAAAGTTCGGCGGTTGAGATGGAACGTCAACAAATGGAATCCCAAGGTACAATGTTCACCATGATTTTTGGAGGTCGGATTCCACCTACACTGGAGATGAAGAACTGGATCAATGCGTCGCTAGGAGATCCTGGCATGCAATGCTCCGTGATGGCGATGCGCAACTTGGGTCGGGGGTGCTTTGAAGGAGAACTCAATGATGCATCATGCTTGGAAGCCTTTTTGGCATAGAGGTTGCTGCGTGCACAACCATACTGGGCTTGAATCTTGAATTGGATTCCAAAGTGTTGCCCGGAGGACAATGAGGAATACTTGGCTCGTGAGGAAGACCTGGAAGTTGAGATGTGGGATATTCTGACGTTCTTCTGCAGATTTGACGTATTGATGTGATGACTGGCCGAAGAAATAGGGGCTTATGAATATGGATTTGTGGAAACGATACCGGGTATGAAAGGCCCCGTAAGGATGAAGTTGCGAGGCACGACGGTAAATATGTACCTAAGGAAGTGATTGTCCACGAGGTGAATGTTAAGGTCATCTTGCGGGGGGGGTGCCTTGCATGCCGCTTTTGCAAGGTAAATGGACATGTGATTGCCTCTTGTCTAGTGTTGGCGGCCAGGAAGAAAAGACAGGTGTGGGGGAAGGAGAGGGAGCTGGAGAAGGCCACAGAGGAGGGGGGAGCATGGACCCCGGTCCCGAAAAAGCAAAAGGCCAAGTCGGTGACACAGGAGACCCCAATGCAGCGGATCAAGACAACTGTAGGGGGCCGATTTAGTGCCCTGTAGCAAGCTGAGGTGGATGATGGAGAGGAGAACACGGGAAAGGTTACTCAGCAAGAGGAGCCACGCACAGTTCCTTGGAAGGATCGACAGAAACGAACAAAAAGAGTTAGGGATAAAGGTGGCGGCTAAATTTGGCACACAAATCCAATGGACAGGGACAGCCAAACTGGCACCCCCCTCGAATGTACCAAAGGTTGTGGAGAACAAGGGTCCAACCTCGGACCAAGTCCATGTTATTTTTAATCACCTCACACCGGAGGAACGGGAAGCTCAGGAAAGCTTAGAGAGAAGGAGGCTCTGAAACGTAGGGAGGCAGCCCTGGGCCCTACTTGGCCCTCCAAGCCATGTTGACTATACCTGTTGGCAAGAAGCTGTTGGTAATGAGGCTACTAGATGGCACCTCATGGCCATTACTGGCACCTGTGTGCGGTAACCGTCTCTTGACATCTCAACTAGTCCCTTTCTTAGAGAGTGCATTACAGGTGCAGTCGGGAACTTTGGTCGTCAAGCCTGAGGGCAAACTGCCAAAGCAAGACTTTGTGGTTGCTGAGCTTGCGGCTACTGGATACTTTAGGCTACCGGACTCGCTGGATTGGATTAAGGAAATGGGTTAGATCCTTGACCCAGCTTCCCCTTAGATTGAATGATGGATATTCATCTGCTGATGTGGAATGTCCGAGGTTTGGCCAACTCGAATACCTATGGTCAATGCAGATGTGAAAGACTCGGACTATACTTGGTGAAGATTGGGATTCAGTCTTCCAAGGTGGATATTTTGGTGGTATAAGAGCATCACATTTCGGCTACGATGCGGGGAGAAGGGTGATGGCTTCTCCCAAGGTATACGAGGCTGTGGAATCCGGCGATAGGGAGAACAGGGGACACGTTGTTATGTGTGAGCAAGCGATGGTCAGGGCTAATTAGGCGTTAGGGTATTATAGCTCGGGGCAAGGCACAGTTTCTTGTGCTACAACTTCAGCAGACTCGTATTGGGGTTATGAATGTTTATGCTCCGAATGAGGACCTTCAGCACACCCAATTCTAGAAATCCTTGCAGGAAGCTTTGCCGGACCAAGTGGATGAATGGGTACTCTGTGGGGACTTCAACATGATTGAGACAGAGGCATATACTAGTGCACCTGAAGGGTCTAAGCAATACGCAAACTCAGCCCAAGGACAGGCAGAACAACATGCTTGGAGGACGTTATTGGTTGCCATGGGTCTTCGAGATATGTTTGAAGCCCCAACGTTTTGAGCACATTCCCCACACTTCACTTGGGCAGGCATTGTACCCGGAGGCGGGCTGTTGCAGAGAAGGTTGGACAGACTGTACGGATCTAACTGGATGTGGGAAGAGTGTGGATGTGAAGGTGGGAGGGCTTTCTGTTCGGACCATGCACCGGTTTCCCTCTTTATCCGGATTGTGGCAAGACCAGACTTGAGTGCAAGGCCTACATCAATCACCAGTAGATATATTACATCCCAGGAGGTCATGACACAGTTGGAGGAGATGTGGCGAACACGGGACCTTAGTGAAGGCCGACCCCTAAGTGAGTATCTGCAGAGGTTTCCGCTATTGCAGAGAAGGACAGAAGGCGAGACACATGGCTACTTTTCGGAAGGTCAGAGCAATCCGTGGGAGTTTGGTGGCGTGTGAAAGGTTGCTGCGAAGGTACTCGAACAATGAGTGGTGTTGGCTTGCAAAGACATCGTGAAGAACCACTTGAGGGCTTGGAGAACCTGAAGGTCTGTGACTGCATGAGGCTTCGTATGCAACGCTGGTACTCGAACAAACGGCGACTGAATGCAAAGTTCTACCATGCAATTCATCCGACGTTGAGCTGGGATTACAGGATGAGAATGGCCAATTGCAAGAGGATCCACAAGGTATTGATGGGGGTGGGTATTAACTACTTTGAGAAGCTGTTGTAGGAGAGCCGTGGACACCTAAGCGTATGCGCACGTGTGAGCTAGTTTTGGCGGCTAGAAGGCAATAGAAGCTAGTGCAGCCATTCACAGAAGAGAAAATGCGACTCGCAATGAAGGAGTTACGAGGGGTGACAAATCGCCAGGACTTGATGGGATTCCAATGGCTTTCTTTGTAGGCAAACTCCGCCATTGGAAGAAGGTCCAACCAGTTGTCCTGCTGGTAACTGATGAAGCAACGAAATACTGTTCTAAGGTCTGAATTGTGCGTTCGGACTGCCCATCGGTTTGTGGGTGATATCCTGAAGAAAGATCCGCTTTAACCTGTAGACTCCGAAGAAGCTCTCGCCAAAACTTGGACATGAATTGTGGACCTCGATCGGAAACAATGCTCTCAGGAAGACCATGATGTCGGAACACCTCACGGATCACCAACTCGGCAGTTGTCTGACCTGTAGCTGTCTTGTTGCAGGGTAGGAAATGAGCCTGCTTGGTGAAACGGTCAACCACCACAAGAACTGCATCGAATCCACGAGAAGGAGGAAGATCTGTGAGGAAATCCATAGAAATGGATCTCCAAGGAGCAGAAGGAACAGGAAGAGGACGAAGAAGACCAGAGGGTGCATGATGAGGCATCTTCGACCTGTTGCAGTGTCACAACTCCGTACAAACCTTTCCACAAAACCTCGCAACCCAGGCCACCAATAGTTGCGAGTCACCAACTCAACTGTCTTGGCCACACCAAAATGTCCTGTAGCCGGGGTATCATGACAATCCTGTACCACACGAGTCCTGCAAACACCAACAGGAACGTACAGGAGACCTTCCCGGTACAGGAGTCCATCCTGTATGGTGAACAGGTTGTAGTCTGGACGGGAACTGGAGGAAGAGGAACTTGCAACGTCAGGATGAATGTGTGAGAACACATTCTTTGCCAAGTCGTCTGTAGCCAACTGCGAACGGATGTCCTGTAGGAGTGTTGAATTGCTGGAGCCTGATGAACCTGCAGTGCCGCAAGCCGGAATCGATCAGGACCCAACAACACTTGCCTTTGACAGTCAATGCAGGATCGCCCGGGCTTGGTGCAAGGTAAGAGCGCCTAGACAATGCGTCCGCCTTGCCATTCCGAAAACCGGGCCTGTAGACGATGACGAAATCAAAACGTGATAGGAACTCCGCCCACCTAGCCTGTCGCCGACTGAGAACTCGAGCCGTTTGAAAATACTCCAGGTTCTTGTGATCCGTAAGAACTTGTACAGGATGCAGCACCTTCCAGGAAATGCCGCCACTCCTCAAACGAATCCACAATGGCCTTGAGTTCCTTGTCATGAATCTCGTAATTGATCTCCGCCGAAGGAACTTACGAGAGTGAAAAGCTACAGGATGAAGCAACTTGTCTCTCCAACTTGTGATAGGACGGATCCTACTGCAAAATCCGAGGCATCTGCTTCAACGAAGAAAGGACGAGAAGGATCAGGATGTGCTAAAATCGGAGCTGTCGTGAAGGTGTCCTTGAGTGTTGTGAATGCATGTTCCGCCTTGTCGGACCAAGAGAAAACCTCTGTGCGCTTGGTGAGTTCCGTGAGTGGAAGTACACGCTTGGAGAAGTCCTGTATGAACCGCCTGTAGAAGTTTGCAAAGCCAAGGAAACATTGTACATCTCGTACAGACTTGGGCCTCTCCCACTCCACGATGGTCTTCACCTTGTGCATGTCCATGGAAACGCCAGCAGGAGAGACGATGTAGCCCAAGAACTCCACAGAATCCCTATCGAAAAAACACTTCTCCAACTTCGCATACAGGCCATGCTCGAAGCCGCTGTAGAACCAATCGTACATGCTTGTCATGTGCCGCCTGGTCCTTGGAGAAAATCAAAATGTCGTCGAGGTAGATCACCACAAACTGGTCCAAGAAGTCACGAAAGATGTCGTTCACCATGTGTTGGAACACGGCTGGGGCATTGGTAAGGCCGAAAGGCATCACCGTGTACTCGAAGTGTCCATACCTTGTACGAAAGGCAGTCTTCCACTCATCGCCGGACGAATCCGTACAAGGTTGTAGGCCCCTCGTAAGTCGATCTTCGTGAACACCTTTGCTCCTCGCAGCCGATCGAGAAGTTCCGGGATCAATGGCAACGGGTACCGATTCCGAATGGTACTTGATTCAAACCCCTGTAGTCCACAACCAAACGTAAGCTCCCATCCTTCTTCTTGACAAAGAAGATAGGCGCTCCTGCAGGGGACTTTGAGTGACGAATGAAGCCGGATGCCAAGTTGTCCTCGATGTACTGGCGAAGAACCTCCAACTCTGTGGGTGACAATGCGTAAATCGGTCCGAACGGTGGAGTCTTTCCTTCTGCAAGATCAATAGGACAGTCGTAGGACCTGTGAACAGGAAGAACTGTAGCCTTGTGCTTGTCAAAAACGTCCTTAAAGTCGTGGTACTTGGATGGTAGAGAAGAAGGAGGAGAAGGAGAAGGAGTAGGCGAAGGAGATTGAAAAAAGGAGAGTCAGACACAGGAAAGGTAGAAGAGGACGTAGGAGTTACTTGAAAGGCAAAAAGGTGGAAAGGAGCAGGATCAGTGGTAAGTTCATGCATGGTAGTGGTAAGAACTCGGAGAGGAGAAGGAGGGAGCTGTGACTGAAAAAGAGGAAGGATCTTGGGGGGGAACAGAAGCAGAGTAACAAAAGGAGGCAGGATTGGGAGAAACCTGTGTGGATGTTGACGAGTGTACAGGATTGGAAGAATCCTGTACAGAAGTCCGTGGTTGCACAGGAGTGAGGGAAGCCTGTGAGTGTGCTGACGAACCAACAGGAGGTGGATCCTGTTGAGGAGGAACCTTCGACACTGATACAGGATTGGAAGAACCCTGTACAGGAATCCGCAAACTTACAGGAGTGGAGAGAACCTGCGGATGTGCTGAGGAACTGACATGAGGTGAATCCTGTCGAGGAAGAGTCTTCAACACTGGTACAGGAACAGGCACGGTCAATCCTGTAGCTTGTACTGCCTCAGACACCAAGGATGTATCCTGCACGCAGGAAGGTACAGGATTGATCCTGGCTGCTGGAGAGGAAAACGTGAGCGTCCTAGACCTCCAGTCGATCTGCGGATTTGCAACAACGAACCATGGCATGCCAAAAATGATGGGAGTCGACCGAGTCTTGATCAAGTTGAAGGAAATCGAACAGTTGAATGCACCATGACTGCAAGAGAGAGGTGTGGTAGCGTGGGTAACTGCGCCAGAAGCAATCAAACGACCATCGGCCACCTCTACAGGAACTGCACGCTTCAACTTCACCACCGAATGCCATGCTGAGCTGCAAAAGTGTCATCCATGAAACATGCATTTGCACCAGTGTCTAACAGGGCAAACTCCTTGAGCTCTCGATTATTGAGGCGAATGTGTACAGGAAACTTGAGTGATGGAATGGTATGAGCAGCACCAATGGAGCCTGCACCTACGTCCAACTTCGCGGCTCCTAGACGAAGTGGACATTGAAGTTTTCCGACTGAACTTCAGCTTCGGCTTCACGCGTCTTGAACTTTCTGGCTTTATTAGGACATTCCGCCACCTTGTGTCCTGCTGCACCACAATACAAGCATAGGTTCTCACCCGACGACGTTGCTTCTCAGCAGTTGAAAGTGGGCCACGCTTGGATTTGTTAACCTCCATAGGAACTGCTCCAGAAGGTGTCGTAGGAACATGTGCTACGGCTACAGGATTGGTTGGCAGGAACTGCTGACGGAATTTTTCCTGACGGCGCTCGAACAAACGGTTGTCGCAGCGAACGGCCTGTTGCATGATCTCCGCTAACGTTTGAGCATCCGGTAACGTAAGGAGAAGGTCCTTCACATCATCCCTCAGCCCAAAACGGAAGTGTTCGATCAATGCAGTCTCGTCCCATGGAATGTTCGTGCACAATTGCTGAAATTCGGATGCATAAACGGAAGCTGGTCTGGATCCTTGTGTGAGCTTCCGTAACTTCGTGCATGCAGAACGGTACTTATCAGGATCTCCAAAAGGCTTCAAAGGCAGCCACGAAACCTTCAAAGTCTTCCATCAATGGGTCGTCACGCTCCAGCAAGGGAGCAACCCAAGCTCGTGGAGATCCACTTAGTAAGGATGCCAAAAGGCCAACCTTTTGTGCATCCGTCGAGTAGCGGCGTGGTTGCATGCGGATCAAGAGCCGGATCTGATTCAGGAAACCTTGGAAATCGGCATTGCCACTGAACTCTGGCATGCTGATCTTCGGCTCCGAGAAAAGTTCGATGAAGAAGGAACCACCGATGCCTGAGAGAGAGCCTGCGCAGCAGCCTTGGAGCATGCATGCAGCCGCATGGTGGAACCTTGCAGATCGGACCACTTGGCGCAAAGTGGCCAGCTCATGAAGCAACATTTGGTGCTCGCGTTGAAAGTGCTCAAAATCAGCCATGATCTATGAAAGAAAAAAGAGAAAAACGAAGGAAGAAAACAAGGAAAAAAAAAGCTAGGAAACGAGAGCTATGAAGCAGTTACTATCAAACTGTCAAGCCACGATCCAGGAACCAGGAAGAGCAGGATTCCAAAGAGGAAGGCTTGACTCAGGAACAGGATAGGAAAGAAGACAGGAACAGGAACAGGAGAAGACAGACGCAGACAGGATCCAGGAGTAGGACAGGAACAGGAAGGATCCAGGAGCAGATAGGAACAGGACAGGATCCAGGAGCAGACAGGAGCAGGAGGCAAAGGAGCAAGACAAGAACAAGAACAAGAATGATCGTAGAAGACTGGTGTTGATAGTAACTGATTGTACAACAATTAGGTCGGAGCTTTTATGCTCACAACTCCAAGCTAATCTAGTCATGAGTCTAATCTAGTCATGAGCTAAGAATAGTGTCCCTTATCCTCTAGGCATATCCTGTAGCATATCCTATAGGCATATCCTATAGGAATATCCTATAGGTATATCCTGTAGGAATATCCTGCAGGCATATCCTGTAACCCGTATCCTGTATCCGAAATCCTGCATCTGTATCCTGTATCCGGAATCTGTATCCTGTATCGGGTTGTGACACTTGGGAGTTTGTGGTTTTTTCAGGTGCCTGGAGTATTCAATGCGGAGACGATGCGCAAGATCGAAACCTTGATATGAGTGTACATTTAGAAAGGAGTTGGAATACGGACAAAATACCAGGCGCGTGTGAGATGGGAGTCTCTTACTATGCCGAAGGAAGCAGGAGGATTGGGATTAATACCCCCAACAGAGGCGGCAAGAGCACTATTGGTGAAGCTGGTTATTAGAGGGTTGACCCCAGGGCGGCAACCATGGAAGGTCATGTTGAGGGACGTGTTAGCACGGATACAGCCGGCTAGGGGTTCGGGACAGATGGCATAGTGGGCAAAGGATGACATGTGGTTTCTGGTGGCTTTTGCACTTAAGCTTCCAATATTACGAGAGTCATTTACGAGGAAGATTCTGGGAACGTGGGAGAAGTTGAAGGACGCACTACAACCAATGGCTCCGAGTTGCCGAGCAGAGTACATGAGGCACCCGTTTTCTTACATGATCTGATGCGTTCAGAAGAGGGCTGGACCCTTGGTGATGAAAGGATGGCCCATGCAACTCGTGACTGCTTTAGGAGGTGGCATAGAGCTGGTTTGAGGACGGTTCAACAGTTAGAGGACTTGGTGTTGGAGGAGGACGAATTGTTGAGACGGTGGATTCAGCGGTGGGAGGAACATCCACTCAAATCAATTTTAGGCTTGGTCCAACAGGCAGGAACGACAATGGTATATGCTAAGAATAGGTTAAAAGCAATGGGCAATTGGCAGTTTCAGGAATTTTGGACAGGTGATTGGCTGATGTTGGAGGACGAGGTATGGTTTGTATATGATGTGGAGGGCAGGGAAGGGGCAAGGTTTCGGTGTTCCCAGGATGGTCTCCTTCAACCACACAACGTGGCAATTGGGAGCCTTCCCAATCTGGATCAGGGCCGGTTAGCACGGGTTGTGGATATGGAGCATAAGTGCCCGGTGATAGATCCGAAAGTTCGGCATGGGGAGTTGGAGGATTCTCTATCTATTCTGCAAACAGCCAGTGGAGGAGTTAGTGTTTGACCCCAAGGCATGGAGATGGGGTACGGGTGAGAATGGTAGCAGTCTCTTCAGCTATGAACCACGCATGGGGAGGAGGCTTCTGCTGGGATGAAGGCCAGTCTCTAAGCTGACTGACCATTTGCATGCAACAGGGCTGCCACGTGCACTAAGTAAGGAGTTCGGTAGGGAGTTGTGGGCTGGACCATGGCCTTCGGCAATCAAAGTGATGATGTGGTTACTCTTGCAGAATAGCCTGGCGGTGAGAGGTAATGTATGGGGGCTGCCTTATCAGGGATGTGATGCTTGTGGGATGTTAGAGTCAGAGAGACACTGTTTCTGGGAATGTATTTGCGCGCGAGAGATATGGGCACATGTGATGAGGTTGGTCAAGCACATGAATCGATTAGACTCCTTGGTGAGTTGGGAAGTGACCTGCTTAGGTGAACATGCTAAGCATGTTCCAAAGTCTACAGGCGTGTGGTCGGTAGTAACGGATAGAGAGGAGCGCTCCCTAGTTTTAGGCAGGATATGACGATGGATGTGGTGGAAGAGCCACCAGTATATCTTCCATCCATTGGTATTTCGTGAGGGGATGTGCCATGTGGTCGATTTGGCGAGCGCGTAATGCCGAGGTTTTCAAAGTGTAGAGATGGTCAATGCAACGCACAGTCACGTTCTTCTAGACGACTTTGGTATCAGCAGTATCATCTTACCATGAGATAACACGAGAAAGGGAGGACTTGAACGAGCGAGATCTAATGGAGCGACTATGGATTCCATGCCTTGGAGTCAAACAACAATCGCAAATCCGATGGAGGTGGAATCCGCCTAGGTGGCTTCTAGCTCTGAACTGACGTGATGGATGATGTGGCATGACATGGTAGATGAGGTGGCAGGGAGGTGGCAGGTTACGTGTGAGGTGAGGTGGCAAGTTATGTGTCATATGACATGGAAGATGAGGTGGCTGGTGACGTGGTTAGTGTAGAATTTTTTTGCTAAGTCCTAGTAGTAGGTAGGCGGATTAGGAATAAGAGTAGAGAAAAGCTAGGAAGCATTTGTTGTACTTTTTTTACCCCTTAAATAAACTACAACACTTCCTATAACAACTCCCAACATGCTTCCACTAGACATTCTCTGTTTCATGTATTGATTGAGGCTCATTCACATTGGTTATATAAACTTCTGGCAATTCTAACCATCAACCCTATTGCAAAAGATCATCTTCGACAGCTCCAGGCCATTTAAGACAATGTCACTCACCACTTGACATGCACCCATGAGTTCCACTGCCATGCCAATGATTGCTCCCACATTACTGTATCGGTCTACCGTCCTAACAACTAGGTTTGACTTCTCTGTTGCCATTGGCCATCCATTTGGCCCTTTGACAAGCTCAAATATCAATGTCTAAGGTCCATTTGTAATGCTCCAATGCTTGTTTGAGGTTACATATCACCTTTAGCTATTGTCAACACTTTGATTACATCTAGTTTTTCATGTGTCATTATTCGAGCCATATCATGCTTCTACCAGCAGTTATTCTTGTAGGAGAACAAGAATTTGAAATTGTTACTATTTTGGACTCTAAATACTATCATAACCAACTTCACTACCTAATCAATTGGGTTTGGATATACTCCAAACAATTGCACTTTGGAACCTCAATCATATTTAGGATTTGGTCGCTACATATAACTACTTTTCCATCTAAGCATGGTCCTTAGCCGCATAGAGCTCATCCTATGGTGTGTCAAGACTCGCTTTAGACTCCTGAAACTCCGGCCCTTTCAAACTCCAACCCTCTAAGCCTCCAAAACTTCAAGTGTTCTAAACTCCAACATTTTCGAACTTTGGCCTTTTAGACTTCGACATTCTAAACTTTGAGCGGGCCTCCAAATCCTACTTATATCACCATGTCTATATTTAGGCAAAATAAAATAATTTTTAATATAAGTTAGCTTTTATTAATATTCAATAAAACAATCATTGCTGTTTTATCTTAATTAATATTTTGCTTCAATTTAATTTTTGAATCAGATTTTTTTTCCAAATTCAATCGCTCTTCCAATGACTTAACAATTTCAACCATAGAAGAGACAACACGAAAATGAGAGCCAAATATACAATGAATACATAGATAAAACATGGTGTTATAATAAAATAAAATAAAAGTACACATTAAATCTATTTGATATGGATAAATGCCAAGAAGTAACAAAGTTGTAAAAGAATGCATTGAAAGTAATAAAAAATGTAATATGTTCCTTAAAAATAAGGAGATTCTTGACAATTAATTGTCATTCTTTTTTTGAAATAGAATATTCTAAATTATATTCTTTAATAAAGAATAATATATATATATATATAAACTAATAATTAAAATTGTTAATTATTACGAATTAGGACTATAGAGATCTCCATTTTTTATTTAAGCATGCTTTATAGTTTGAATAAGAACTTTGTAATTTTGGACTTTTCATACAAACTTTAATATACTATGAACATTGAAGATGGTTCATATTATAATTGAAGTTTATATGAAAGTCCAAAAATGAAGTCCGAATAATTTGGTGTTTGAGAGTTCAACGTATGAACAATAGTGTTTGAGGTCCAAACTGTACAAGTTCATGATTTTAGAGTTTGAATTGGGAGTGTGTATCGGAGTTTGACTCCCAGAATGCTTGTCCCATTGTTTTATGATTCATTAAATATGATTTACCCTAATCTTAATTAGTATATCATCTTATTTAAGTTTAAGCTTTTTAATTTATAATGCATAGTTTTAAATGTGAGTTTTTTAAGTTAATTCATGTGAAGAAAAACTTGTATAAAAATTAAGAACGTAAAATAATATAAATATTCAATTCGCTTCCAATAAATTAGGATTAATTAGATTTATTAGTTTAAGTGACAAACTAAAAAAAATTGCTCATTTCAAAATAAACCTCTAGTGATGTTTCCCTCTTTTATGTAAAGAGGAATGTTATAATTGTCATGAAAAATGCATATTTAAATACTTAATTTTTATTCATAAATCAATAATAATTGTTATGGTAGTTTGCATTATCACCCTCTGTCTTTACATAAAAGAGTCATCCTCAGTGCCAAATACATGGGAATTATGTATAGCACTATAATAAAGATGTATAACACATAATTTTAAGCCATGAAAATTGACATTGAGAATTGACTAAGATTTTAAATAATGGTGAAGAACATTATAATAATATATAAATTAACACTTTAATCATTTGCAAGAACAAATAGTTTACTAACATAGTATTAAACACATCTTTAAGGTAAGAAGATTTGTGTTTATATTCATGTATTTGTATATAGAAGGTTATATATCTAATATATAGTGTACACGTGTATACACATTTAAATGTGTGTGTGTGTCTATATATATATATACTGGTGTATATATTTTATGATATGGTAATATACACATTGGGAAAGAGAAGGGTGTGTATTAATTTATTTATATTATTGTTAAGTATTTTGATTTTTGTTAGTGGACATACTGACGAGTTCCATGTCAAAGTGGAGAGTATAGACCGTGTAAAACTTAAAGAACCTGGTACGCTTACTTGATTATTGTGTTAAAATTAATTACAAGTAAATAATTAAATTAAAATTTAATATAAATTTTAAGCATTATTATATTTTGTAGGATGCTTCTATACGAATACGTAGACAAACGTTGTAAATGATATTAAGACCTCACTCGGCTGGGCATACATATGGAAGTTTTCTAGAAAAAATTATACACAAATGTGGATGGTGGAGTAATAAGGAGAGACGATCGATTCCCACCAAACATTCTATGACCAAAGTCCCGCCAACCCGCCGCCCGACCATCGATCTGTAATATTTAAATTTATATTAAATATAGATTACATTTTTATATTAAATTTAAAAACCATTTGGCATCTAAATTGTAAAAGTTTAAACTTATGTAAAATATAAAGCTATAATGTATAATTTATATGTAGTTTCAAAGTTTAAATTGTAATTTGCACATCATTTATACATAGTTTATATGATATATAATTATACATAAGTTAATTTATACATTATACATAATTTAAATTTATATAATCAAACTTAAATAATTAAAATATTAAATAAACTTAAGCTCAAATTAAGAATCGTAGCTATTCTATGGCACCTTGTTTGGCTCCTTGTGAACGACGTGGTTGATGTACATGTCATAAATGTTCAAGGCATGGAATTTGATATGTTAAAATGCTAAAAGTTATACGAGTACTTAAGTGAATGAAAAAGGACAAGAACAAACTCTCCACCACTACGACTAAAGAAAGAGACAACCGTGGAGTTGCATAGTTTGGCTCGTACGCGAATGTATTAGAGATGTCAATGCAAATGTATCTATTACTTTTAAATACATTTGATCATTGTTAATTGCTTGTAATTTATATATGTTTCAATATATTTAGGATATTTATATTAAAATTAATCATGATTGTAACATCCATATGACAACAAATTATACATATATAGGTTATCAAACTATATATAAAACTATGAAAGTCTTTAAATCTAAATACAAAACAAGCAATTTATATATAAAACTCATTCAAAACTAGCTCATTCAAAGTTTCATGAATTGTATAGGTTTTTACTTGCGTTTGTTACGATTTCAATATTTAATATGAATACGTATGTGTATAACATCTTTAAAGTGTATATTAAAATGAAATTAAGTTATGCTCTATAAATACACACATCTCATATATTAAATATCTTATGTTTAGGGCAATACATTTTAATTGACTGGTTTAAATTTTATTTCAGCTTTTAAAAGATTACGCGCGCGCGCGCACACACACACACACACACAAAGCAACTAAGGACTTTGTTCTCTTTGTCAGGACTAGGCAACTAAGATTAATTAGTTTTAATCTGAGATAATAGAAACTATTTCTTAGTGCAAAGTGTAAAACACATGTATCAAATCATAATCATAATAATCAGTTTAATTATAAAAACAAAGGTATAGTTTAGCTTTAAACAATATATTTGCATGTGTGTGGGTGTATGTAATAGTAATTTAACTCCCTAATTTAATAATTTCTTAAAACTAAAGGGTCAGTTTGATAATTACATAAAACTATAAAGTCAGTTTCATAAATTTCTCTTTACATTTACAAGCTTACAGACTAATTAACAAATATATAAAGTATGATTTTTAACTTACTATATACAGTGAATATAAAACTAAAATGTCAAATTTTTTTTACATTTATATAAACAGACCTTTTTAACATTTCATAATTATTCTTTATCATATATATATAATATATATATATATATATTATCATTAAATGACGGCGACGAGTATATTTTTCAATTTTTTTAATTTGCAGCTACCAAGAGAAGATCTAGGTAGCTTATTTGGTGAGGTTGAGAAGCGGCATTAAATATCCCTTCTTTGTGTCATTTCCACAGTTGCAAATATATATATATATATATACACACACACACGATGGTAATTATATTCATACATAAACACAAGTTCAAGCATTTATATACCCATGTATGTTTATCTGGATATATCGACAAATATATACAAAGATGTGTGTGTATTCTAGCTCTATGACCACATGCATACACAGATGTGTATGTGGATGTTGCTAATGAATACTCTGGTGATGGTTGAGCTCGAAGGGGAAACTGACCCGTCGGGTAGGTACATTTTTATATACACATGCATACGTATGTGAGGTTAACTGGGAATAATGTAGATTGCCATGAAAGAACTTGGTGAGCGAAAAATCCTTTCATTATCAGGCAATACCTTCGTGATGGAAGGGCGTGCGCGCGTGTGTAAATTGATTCATGTATCTTTTGCTTGTTAGTTTGAGGATTGGGGCGTGGATGAGCTGATCGTGGAGGATTCTTGGAAGAGGCAGGTTGGCAATTAGAATGGAGGTCAATCGTTAAGGCAAGAGTGTCTACTTAACCACAGTTTTTAACTTTATTGTAATGAAGTTTGTCTTAAAAGGCAAAAATATCTCTCTCTCTCTCACACACACACACACACAACCTGTACATATGTATATATGTACCAATGTCAAAGTTTATCATTATTCGAGTGCTTATATGTGATTACACTAAAGATGAGAACTGAAACGTGAATTGATCGAGTCTTTTCCAATATCCAGAGACTGCCCAGTTCTGCCAGCGCAGACCATCCATCGGTCTTGAAAAAACCTTCGCCATCGAAGCTCACGCCTGTAAACTCCACACCATTGATAACTGTACTGTTGCATATGTAACAGATGCATTTCGGTCGTACTCTTTTTTCCCACCCGTTAGTTGCCCTCCACACAATAACATTCCCATGTACATTGCATTGTGTGCAAACTTCAAACGGGCCCGTCCCCAATAGGGTTTACCTGTATAACATGTTACTGTATGTATACACATGATATCTCGTTAAGGCTACATTAAATGTCTGGCAGTGGAAGTAAACACATGGGCACGCATATTTTTCACACATACTCTCTCTTTAACACAATATGACATGTTACTGTATGTATACCACATGATATGTGCTGTACGCATACACAATGCAAAATGAATTATATGAAGATTATAAATTTTACCATTACAAGTCAGGCAAAGGATCGATGCAACTGCAAACTTGATCCAGATTTGAGATTTTCCCCATTTGAACACTCTGTTGCGTGAACAGCGCTTACCCTGAAGCGCCCTTCTTTCACGTCCAAAACTGACATGATACCATTAAATATACTTAATAGTTAAAAAATACGAATAATCCAGTCTTATGCATGTCTGCATCGAAGAAACAAGTTTTAGAATCAAGAAGGTGGTCCGTGTATACTATTCCGCTTCAAAAAGTACGGCAGCATAAAGCATTTCAAATATTTTTTGATAACGAAGAAAATAAGTTAAGAAGCACCGTGACAAAGTGTGTATACTTTTCCGCTTCAACAGTCTGTTTGACTGACGTAATAACATAAAATGTTTTAATATTGTTTTGAAAATTCCTTGTAATAAGTCTGATAAACAATTTTATTCGTAATAAACAATAAAATCTTTTATTATGTAATAACAATCGTAGTCCATGATCAAGATTAAACATAATGAAGTACTGTTTTTTAAGCCAGAAACAAAGACCTTGAGATCGAGCAAGCTAGCTAGCGGCAGAGCCTGCATTACCACCGGGACAGAATGTAAACTGTGAATTTCTGTCCCGATGCACATGTGAAGGCTTGAGTTTTTTTATCGTACTTATAAGTTGCAGCAGCTGGGCAAGACTCCTTAAACTTGTCAGCGAAATAGTTGGCTGAACAGCCTCGATTATCAACCTCATTGCTACAGAAGTATTTGAAAGAAAGAAGGAAAAATAAAAGGAAAGAAAAGAAAAAAAAACACAATAGAACCACGTGTGTGTGTGTGTGTGTGTGAGAGAGAGAGAGAGAGAGAGAGAGAGGACTTGAAGGGGGAGCAAACTTGGCAAAACTTTGCATACCTATCTTCATTGAAAGCTAAGCCCAAGCAATAACATATCCATCTCTATTATGGACTGCAAGTTCAGGAAGGCAGTTCATGTTGACGTCACTCTTGAAACCGCGCATCCAGGAACAGGTTGTATCCGAGTGCCGCCATTTTGGAGGCTTGCCGACCAGAAAGAATATTCCAAAAATATTCTAGAATATTCTTGAATATTCGAGCCAGGCCTCCTGGGCCCCTCGGCAGTATTGGCCTCAGTCGGCAAAAAAAAATTCTAGTTAAAACATTGTATGTTTATCTTTTTCTATTTTATATTAGCTTAATTTATTATTCAATATACATTAGCTAAAGTTTCTTCTTCATATTAAGTAAAGCTGTAGTTCTCGAACCACCAGTTATGCTTGGACGTGGAGGTGTTTGAGTAGTAATTCCTCTGGTCTAATGTTCTCTGCGAGCTTATTTGTTGCCAACCTAGAGAGTTCGAAACTCTTCTCGGTTCCTATAATATTCCTTTCGAGCTCGACGGCAGCTAACAACGATGACCCGGTTCTGGAACCAATATCCCAGACTAGGTCGCTAAGTCTATTGAGACGCTCGATCAAAAGCTGCATGAGTCGAACACTCTTCGGTTGAATCATCATCCTGCACAAACTTCCATTAGGATAAACAAAGCAAAGTACTTCCTTACCAAGCCTCCTGATAATGGTCAGCGGTGTCGATGAGGATCGTGTTCGTCAACGCCAGAGGGTGTTGGCCTCTTCGACTTCTTCTCAGAGCTTTGCAGCACCAAGAGAACTAACAAGTTATCCTGCCACATAGACCAAGTTAAACTTGAACTTGAATAGCTAGCTTACCTTAATTTTGTCACGGTATCCCCAGCCTCGTGCATGGTAGACGCTGTAAGTCCTTGCAACCTCCAAGTTGATTACTGCAGCTGCCTGAATCACCGCTGAAACAGAAGGAGAACTCGCGAAGACGACCATGAAACCACTCGCTGCAAGTGCATTCCACTGAACTACAAGGCCTCCTCAAACTTCACCAGATCTAGCTGCACAATGTCTTGTTGATGCTAGCACCTCCATATACAAGCTCATTGGCAAGTCGAGGATGATGAGGTTGAAGTCGTATTCACCTACCACTTCCTGGAACACCGTTTGTGACTCACCGTATGTAGTCTGTCAACTTGTTGTCGGAGCTTGGTGTACACCTCTGTCTGGGAAGCACCCGGCTCGAAGAAAGACCTGCTCATCTCCTCCATGTCACACACAGCTAGGTCGTAGATCCACGGGATGCAGCCAAGTCGGGATGAAGGTCATCAGGTCGTCCTTGATGTCCAAACTAGCTACAAGTGGCTGCACCTCATTGATTGTAAAGTCGAATGCTGGCGGAGGTGCTGTAGAAGAGCTTGGTCCCGCTCCCGCTCCCTTTGCAGGTGTAGTTGTCTTCTGCACTGTCTTCTTCATCTTGCTCTCTGATAGCTTCTACTTCGTTCGGCTCCCAAACAATCGCTGGTAGATCATTGTCGTGCACGTTGAATAGTGAGCTCTCCCAAGCTGGTGGCTGTTGCGACGGACAGTCGAGCCAGAATGGAACATGCTCCTGTCGAACGGTGTTAGAGCTCCTCTGCTCTTCGACCACATGTGAGGCTCGCTTGTATTATCTGTCCACAGCTTCATCGTCTGGGACGGTGTCATTTTCTTCGCAGTATGAACCTGTAACACAAAGTCAGACAGTAGCAATGCTGGAATAAAAGCTTACCTCCATATCATCCGACGCGCAGACTCCTCACGCTCCAGAAACTCATTCGGCTCCATCGAATAAGTGAACCGAATGCAGTCATGGAAGAGCTGAAAGACCAGGCACTTGCTCCGAGTTCTCATCTCGTCAACCAGCTCATGAAGTCGACATCCGTTCCAACTTCTTCACCATCCTCTCGCAACCCCTTAAGGATCTAAATGGCTTCCTCTCGCACAGCCTTCCAATATAAGTCCAAGGTGAACCATTTGATCCACTCTTTGTCCTGCATGCCTGGTAGCCCAAGTGTCTGTTGTTCAACCTTAGATTCGAGACAGGTGAGCTTGTTTCAAGTATCGGAGTCGCAACATGTTTAAAATCTTTGCCTTTGACTTGCATACAGCTTCTCAATGCCCATCCAGCGACACTGCTTATGAGAGATGTTCGTCACCTTCTGGAACCACTCCTCCCCCAAGTCTGGGTCTATGATGGAGAGGAACTTGTGCATATGCTTGTCATGCTTCTTGTACACTAGCTGCTTCAGGTTCACCTCAACCTGTGAATTGCCCTTAGCACTGGTGACTGCTCTGTCAAAATCATCGTCGATCTCGTTCTGTACATAGAATAAGTTAAAAACTTCTTTCCTATAAATTAAATCGGAGGTACCTTGAAAAGGATCTTTGTGCAGATCAGGTTCGTAAGAGGATGCCAAGCCATCTTTCCTGCTGAACTCTCCTTCCACTTCCGCACCTCAAGACGATCAACCTCCGTGAGTGACTCTAGGATTTTCTGAGTTCCTTCGGTACTAGTGCAGACCGCCTTTACAGCGAGGAGAATATGTGTAGCGTTGTTTCCACAGATGTTGCTGAAGATCTGTTCAACGAAACTGTAAGTCTAAAACTCTTAACAAAAAGAAAAGAAAATACTCAGTTTGAAGAATGTCGAGGTTCTCCGTGGAGATGAAACTTGATTGAACGCAAATAGCCCATCGCTGGTTGTCCTCTGCATCCTCCCGGTACAGCTTCTGCAAAGCCTGTAACCTATGGTTTCCCGTCCCAGCAACTGAACTTCCGGTTTGAGAGCCTTGAAGCCCACTGTTTATACTCCGGCTGAGTAAGAGCTTGCTCGAAAGACTGGTGCTGCTCGTACTGAATCGTGTCCTTCGACAGCTCCAAATAGTTCCTCAGCAGTGAGTCGATCTCCGATGGACAGAATGAACAAGGCCGTGTTGCGTAGATACTAGTCTTCTTCAACGATGACACCAGCATGTCCAAGTCCCCTGGGTTCACTCGTCGAACCACCTCTTCGAATGTATTCTACAGATGGGCACATCAGGAGGATACCAAGTCCCTTAACAGTAATTTTGTCGAGCAGGTCGCTGAGCTCTCCAAATGCAGGCTAGCCGGTATGCTGTATAACTCCTTCGGCTCCTTATCGCTCTTCGCCTTCTTGCCTTTTGGATCAGCTTTCCCGCGGCCTCTCTTTTTGCTCACTGCCTCCTCCAAGTCGTCCTCGCTAGCTTCAACTACCTCCGTCTATGCACTTGCTTGTTCAGGACTACAAACCTTAGTGGAGAAGGAGGCAACTGCGACGAGCTCTCCGGAAATCTGTGATGATTGGTGGAGGCTGCTCCTGCTCAAATTGGTACTACTCCAGACTGAGTTCACTGGAGGATCCTCCTTTGCTACATTAGATGGTTCTCCTCTCTTGCCTCGCTTCTGCTTCGATATCCTCTTCTCTTCCCGTGGCTCTTCATCAGGCGCAGTCTTAGTAACATTTTGAAGCTCTCACCATTTTGTAAACTCTGGAAAGCAAACACACAAGTCAATTGATTAGGAGACAAAATAAAAAAATAAACAAAGATGACTAACCTTGTGGCTGCCGACTCAAGCTAGATGGTGCCGACCCTCTCAGTCGGCAGAGAGATGTAGAAGAACAAATCCTGCCGACTGAGATAATTGGTGCCGACCCTTATTCAGGGTACTAAAGAGGAATTAATGGTGCCGACTGAGATAGGATGGTGCCGTCCCTCTCAGACAGCACAAATGGGAAGACCCATTAACTGGTTTAAAAGAAATACTTGAGCCGCAAAGAAAAAATAAACTAATTCAAAATACCTTGTGGTTGCCGACTGAAGAAGGATGGTGCCGTCACTCTTAGTCGACACAAATGGGAAGATACATTAACTCTGAAAAAAAACACATTGTGATACGGAAACTTGAGCCGCAAAGCAAAATATAAACTAATTCAAAATACCTTGTGGTTGCCGACTGAAGAAGGATGGTGTCGTCACTCTCAGTCGGCACAAATTTGAAGACACATTAACTCTGAAAAAAAAACATTGTGATACGGAAACTTGAGCCACAAAGCAAAATATAAACTAATTCAAAATACCTTGTGGCTGCCGACTGAACCAGGATGGTGCCGTCGCTCTCAGTCGGCAAAATGGGAAGACCCTTTATTTCTGAAAAAAGAAATACTTTGAGCCGCAAATCATAAAATACAGAAATTACACATACCTTGTGGCCGCCGACTGAGCAGGATGGTGCCGACAATCTAAATCGGCACATAAATCTCCATTGATATACTTGGGTGCTGCACGAATCGAGTCGAAATAGATGGCGCCGCAGTGGAAACCGTAACTCTGAGATCTGAGATTGAAAAAACCCTCGGGATTTGCTGCAGTGGAAACAGATCTAAGATTGAAAAAACCTAGCCGCAGTGGAAACAATAAACCCTATCTACCAAAAAACCCTAGCCGCAATGAAAACAGTGAACCCTACGGAATAAATGTGACATTAATATTTAGGGTTTATTTTAAAATATGTAAATAATTGGTAAATGTGAAGATATTTCAAATCATAAAAGGTAGTAATTAAATTAAATCGGTGATACTAGAGAGACATCATTAAGAACACTGTGAGCTGGGTAGCGTAGAATTAATTATATACAAACGTGTATTCACGTTTATTATCAACGATTGTAATTTTTTTTTGGCGAAGGAGAGTGTGTTTAATCTTTTGCTTTGCTTTCCTAAACCACCGAGCTTTCTCCTTGCGTTGTCATGGCCAGAGTTACCTATGAAGGCATTGACAAAGATTTCCCAGTCGATGAAGATGGAAATGCTTTTGTGATCTTCACTTTGCTTTCAACATTCCTTGTTGGTTCAGTATACATGTGGTTCAATTGATGTCAGTTTCTGCAGTTCTGGAGAAGATGTGTTGTTACCAGAAGGTAATGCATCAAACCAGTTTGTCTTTTACACATTGTGCCTGGCAAAGGGCCCGTTGTTCAGGTTGTGGATAAAGGAGCGTGAGGAATCCATGCTAGTGTGTCTTCTAAGAGCAGACAAATGTTGGATAAGGAAGGATCTCATTAGTTCGTCTAAAGTTAAACGAGTCTCTGAATTACCGCAGATATACAATGGAAATGTCATTTACGAACTTCCCCAAAAAAGAAAGCACAGAGAAGTACTTGGGGATGAATCGCAAGGATGGCTGCTACCATTGGACACACCTGAGCACAACACACTGGCATGTTCCGGCGCGAGTCAGTCGAAGTTCATGTGTCGGACATCTCAAATGCATCAATCCTACCTGCCCTACTTGGCTTTTGAGAAGAAAGCAAATGAATGTTACTTCAAGGGTGCTATGGAGAAGGCAAAGACAACTGAGACAGGCAAAGTAATAGGCATGAAATGTAAGCATTGTGGAGAGGAGCCATTGCTGGTGCACACTTGTCCGGCTTATGTGTACTACATTCTACCAGACGACATTTCTTTTACAAGGTTGTTCATTCACAGAGGTGTTCATCAGCATCCAGTCAGCCCCTCATGTCAGCTTCAAACGTTCAGTGAGCCAGATCTAGTGTCATCAACATGGTAAAGAGCAGTCCGCAAACCAATCAACGAGTGATTGAGTTTCAAGCCGCGCGTGAGCTCATCTTTGAAGAACTTTTCAAGAAGAAGGAGAAGTCTCGTACACTGGTTTACTCTCAAAACTTGAACCTTTAACAAACCATCGAAGGTATTTTTCTTTAGATCTCTAAACACTGACGTGACCTTTTCTTTAGGACTCGGGACTGGATTACACAATCAAGACAGAAGGAGACACACTTTAGAGAGGGTTACGAGGGTCTTCTGGAGCTGAAGACAAAGTTGCCAATACCTTTCATTCACATCATACATGTTCCAAGGATGGAACTGCATGGTGCTGAGGAGCAGCCTCTGATCTTCAAAATGACAGTTG
>PUQB01000559.1:0-20533 GCA_003024785.1 Selaginella tamariscina | reverse complement strand
AAAGATGATTCTTGGTTCCCGACGCGTGCCCGCTCGGTTCCGAGGCATGATTACTTTAAAGATTCGCACAATCACCTTCGTCAAAGCATGCATAGGGGCTACTCCGCGCATGCTGAGATACGAGAAGAATACGAAGAAACTTCTAGTGCTTGCCGCCGATGGACCTACTACCGCGACGCCGGCCGGGGTACTAACGTTGCGAAATGTCCGCGGGAGTGTGGTGCGCAGTAATTTATGATAATTCGTTTCCACAAACAGATGCGGTTGCTCGTGCCATACATGCCGTTGCCGACCGGGTCGGACAAACTCCGTAAGTAACCGCCGGTGTGCTAAAGTCTTATTCCTATTGATACATAGGGTGGCCCGGGGCAATGATTCGTCTGAATACGTGATGGGCGGGTTGAGAGAAACAGGTATGTGATTGACCGGAGAGGCGCGGGGGGGTGATAATAGTAACAATAACCGGCGGAAGCGGAATCACCCCCCTCGGGCGGTACTACCGCCTAGAAGAGACATGTCGAGTGGAACAAGGGAAATTCGGGAGTCAGTTAAAACTCCTGGTCAGTAAGGGGCGATGTCCCCGACGACCATTCCCTGCCCCACCAGTAACAGGAGATCACCATACGAACCCCCTGATCTCCGCTGCCCCCGTTATTGCCGCCGGACCAGCCGTAGGTCCTGCCTCAATAGGACCTGGTGTTGGTCAGGGTACCGCTGCAGGCCAAGCCGTGGAAGGTATTGCAAGACAACCCGAAGCTGAAGGTAAGATTCGAGGTACCTCATTGCTAAGCCCAGCTTTTATGGAAGCCCTAACCATCCACGGACCAGTTGCAGCTCTAGCACTCCTATCCGCAAACCCATCTGTTCGATTCAAGAGACGCTTGCGCGACCAAGGTGACCTCTTGCTGTTGGCCCGTTCGATCCTCCGCCTGCGCCGGAGGAAGGGCAGTCGGATAATAGAGTAATTGACGTTGCTACTCCCCGAGTGAGGAGCGGTATACAAAACATTCCCATTGACGACTTCTCAGCCACGCCCGCGGCGGTTCGAGGGAAGCACGCATTTCCAGACAGTCTCTGTGCCGGAGCGGCGATGGATTGGGAACAAAAGGTTATGGTGGTGCCAATCCTCACCCCGTACTTCAACTAGTTCGAGCAAAGTGGGGGGGGCTGGGGGAGGAACTGCGTGAGTTAATTCCGGGTAGGTAATGGTTCCGACCCGTGACGAGGGGGGGTATGAGAGACGCGATCGATTCCGTTGCTACCGCGCGCCGACCCACCGCCGGGGGTCTTGCCTTAAACACCAACCTTTTAGAAACGAATCCGATTAATTTAGGGGTAGTACTCGCCTCACTAGCCTACCTCGGAAGGGGAGTGTGTGCGGGTCGAATATCTAAGTGAATTTGCTGGTCCTACCCAGCTGCGCCTCGCGATAAGGGAAAGCGCATGGCCTCAACGAATGATTTCTGCCCCGAGGGATCGATACGCCGGAAGAATCATAGCATTTCGCGGGACTGGTAAGTGATCCGCAATTACCTACCGTTCCGTGCGCGAATGACCAACAACCTGTCGTCGGGGAATCCAATCGAAATGGCTAAAGCTGCACCGCTTGAAGTCCGGGTACAATTGGGATATCCTTCCCCATCGCGGTCGGTACCCACGCAGCAAGGGAAAAACGGGAACGCGATTGGGGGTTCACTCGATATATAACACTCGTATCGTATGAAAGAGGATTCGATCCTTCCCGACGAACCCCCCACCAAGAATCGCTGGATTTCGCGATTCTTGAACACCGAGTCGACAACCCGCGCATTTCAATCGTTCTAAGGAGAAGCAACCTCACCAGCGATCCGGTCGTTGGAGAGCCAGCCCTTCCGAGGTCTCGGAGTCTTGTCTATAAACTCACCACAGATGGGGGGTCACGATGACGGGATACGAGTAAGGAGGGCGGCACGCCTGAACATATTCTTCGTCATTGTTGCGAAGGATCGAGCGAGAAAGCCGGATGAATCGAAAGATTCGCGTGCGGTCCGGGGAGAGACTATTGATTTGCGGGATCCATGGATGATCCACTTCCATTAAGTGATTTACTGAATAATCGTGAGCGTACTGTTTTAAATGCTATCCGCGACGCGGAGAATCGGTATGAGGAAGCCGCGGATAGACTTGACCGGGCCCGTACCCGCTTGCAGCGAGCGAGAGTTAGGGCGGACGAGATTCGCATGAACGGCCTTTCGGGGGTGCAGAGGGAAAAACAAAATTTGGCCGACTCTGCCGACAAGGATTTAAAACGATTAGAAGACTCCAAGAACGCTACTATTCGCTTCGAGGAACAGAGAGCGATTGAGCAGGTCCGCCAGCAAGTTGCGCAATTTGCGTTGGAGAGAGCTTTGGAAGCTTTGGACATTCGTTTAAACTACGAAATGCACTCGCGTACAATCGAGCATCATATTGGACTACCGAAGGGTATGGTGGGAAATGACCGACTAGCTTCCTTTATAGGTCCTATCTCCTAAGTAATCATAAACGGACGCTAATGGTGAACACTCGGCCCGGCGAGATTAGCAGTATCATCCTCGGACAGATCGAGCAGTATGATCAGGGAGTTAAGGTTTTTAATACTGGCACTGTACTACAGGTGGGGGATGGCATCGCCCGCATTCACGGTCTCGACGGAGTGATGGCAGGGGAATTAGTAGAATTTGAGGATGGTACAGTAGGAACTGCTCCAAATTCGGAATCGGACAATGTTGGAGCTGTTTCGATGGGGGATGGGTTGGCCATACAGGAAGGTGGTTCCGTGAAAGCAACGGGTAAAATTGCTCAGATACCAGTAAGTGATGCCTATCTGGGTCGTGTTGTGAATGCTTTAGCTCAACCCATTGATGGCAAAGGTCGAATTGCATCTTCTGAATCCAGACTAATCGAATCTCCCGCCCCCGGCATCATTTCGCGGCGCTCCGTCTATGAACCAATGCAAACAGGTCTTATTGCTACCGATTCAACGATTCCTATTGGGCGGGGCCAGCGAGAACTGGTCATTGGAGACAGACAGACTGGTAAGACAGCAGTTGCTACAGATACTATTCCGAATCAGAGGGGTCAGAATGTAATATGTGTTTACGTGGCTATTGGCCAAAAAGCATCTTCCGTGGCTCAGGCAGTTAGTACATTCGAAGAACGAGGCGCAATGGAATATACTATTGTAGTAGCAGAGACCGCAGATTCTTCCGCCACATCGCAATACTTAGCCCCTTATACTGGAGCGGCTCTAGCGGAATACTTCATGTATCGTAAGCAACATACTTTAATCATCCACGACGATCTTTCTAAACAAGCACAGGCTTATCGACAGATGTCTCTCCTACTGAGGAGGCCGCCAGGTAGAGAGGCTTATCCCGGAGACGTTTTCTATCCGCATTCTCGTCTCCTGGAACGAGCAGCCAAATTAAGTTCTCAGCTTGGTGAGGGAAGTATGACTGCTTTGCCTATAGTGGAAACCCAAGCCGGAGATGTTTCGGCTTATACTCCCACCAATGTCATTTCCATTACCGACGGACAAATATTCTTATCGGCAGATCCATTTAATGCCGGAGTTCGACCTGCGATCAACGTGGGTATTTCCGTATCTAGAGTAGGATCCGCAGCTCAAACTAAAGCTATGAAACAGGTGGCCGGGAAACTCAAATTGGAATTAGCTCAATTCGCGGAATCAGAGCCTTTGCACAATTCGCCTCTGATCTCGATAAAGCTACTCGCAACCAATTGGCGAGGGGTCAGAGATTGCGTGAGTTGCTTAAGCAATCCCAATCAGCGCCCTTGTCGGTAGAAGAACAAGTGGCTACTACTTATGCCGGAGCCAGCGGATGCTTGGATGCATCAGAGATTGGACAAGTTCAAGAATTTCTTGCCCAGTTGCGCGAATATTTGGTAACTAATAAACCCGAGTTTACAGAAATCATACGCTCCACTAAAACGTTTACGGAACGGGCAGAAGCCCTTCTGAAGGAAGCTATTAAGGAGCATACTGAGTCCTCCCTGCCCCAGAAACAGGTATAAACGGATGAACCTATTGCTTTGGGGAATCAAATACGGTACGGGGGCTGAGGATGCGCGGCGGTAACACCAACACGATGAAGAACGAACAGATCCAGAGACAACCGTATAAGCTTTCTTCGACTCTATACCCACAGGTCTACGGCATATGTCGTCTGCGGTGGTTCGGTTGAAGGAGTCGGAGCATGTACTACGAACGAAAGTGGTTCGCGGAATAGCCGTTAAGTTATATCAATCTTTTGATTTGCCTGCCGCGGCGTCGCACCAGAGTCGGCAAGGGCTGACCACCGATGCGTCGGTTCCCAAACATTGGGAGTTTCGGACCGAAATAAGAAATTTGTGATGGCGGATCACGCCCCCCCTTCCTACGATTAGTCCTTTCACGCGATACGACAGCAGCTACGGTTCTCTTGCGACGCATTTACGTAGTGTAACTAGCCGCCCCCGCGGGATAAACGGAATGAATTGCCAATCTTGTAAGTACCGGCTGATCCGCCGCCAGTACCGGATAGACTGGTCGTATGAAACGACTTACGTTTCTGACGCCGGACCGCACCTTCCGCCGTTATTCAGCAGTAACGACGTCGTAACTGCTTCCGATTGTTCGTTCCGCGGCGGGGCGGAAATCGTTATTACTACTTCGCCGGGCCGGTGCGACGAGAAAAGGGGTCGCCCCGGCGGCAGGGGTGCTCTGCACGGCGGGATGATGACCTACTTCCGGGAATCCGGAATGGCGGCCAGCGCGATTGCTTCGACTTCAGTTAGCGAATGCGGAATCAATGTGATTATTTCCACTTCCACGTTTGGAAAGTACGATTCGTCCGAACTATCATGAATTGCCCTTCCGGGCTGCTAGCGAAGCAATCACTAACGGGCCCGACGCAACGATCGGAACTGAAATGGTAAGCTGCGCAATAACCTCCGAACCCGTTTCCGAATCCCTCCCTCATCCTAGAACAAGGATCGGTATGAAGTAATGGTCTGTACCAAAAGGGAATAGTAATGATCCATCATTTTTCGTTCCCTAGCCGGCGGTGCCCCAACAATTAGTGTCTGGGGGTGAAATGAGCGATAAAGCGACTCGCTAGGGGAGGGGGGGTTGGTCACGTAGCGGCGGTACAATCTGTCTCTCACTTGAGTTGGGAAAGTTCTTGATCGGGAGCCGCCCGCGGCTAGTACAATAGTAGCAGCGAAAAAGTAGGACTCTGTTGAATCGATTTGCCTTTTCCGCAGCGGGACGTAGGCCCGCGGAAAATAGGCTAACGCGATTCAGATGCATCGTCGCGACGGCTCGAAGAGACGGCGAGCGAGATGGCACCGATATTGATCGTTCGGATGAGAAATCTATATTCCAGCTATCGCGGCCCCTGCTCGTAAAAAGCTTCCCAGCTTGCCCCGTCGTGTACAGATTTGTATCAATCGAAATGTGACTCATTCTATGCGTCGCCTGTGCGGAAAGCTGCCAATGTCCGACGAGACGAACGATGGGTCGAATAAAGGGTAAACTCATCGGCCTTCATACGTGATAGATGATGCGGGTGCTACCGTGCCCCGAATCAATCACTCTGACTCATGCGTGGTTGTAGCAGCTACTGCTGTCGGAGCGCCCGGATCCTGGAGGTAATTAACGCAAACGCCGATGACTATGGTACTGCGATACGCCTTTAGCGGCCCGGGGAAAATTGCCAAGCGGACTCGAGCGGCTGATTCCTAATTTGTTGCATCGCCCGACGCAATGACTTGAGTCGGCGAGGATTCGAATTATCCGTCTCTTCGGGAGGACCAGCCGGGTGCGCATACTCTAGGCATCAATAGGCCTCTTGATTATTTTTCCCTATCCGACCAATTCCCAATCACCTCATTCCTTCCGCCCAGGATTACGCCCAGGATTACGGCCAGGATCGTTTGGTAGGGATCCGGGGACAAGAGGAGAAACAAAAGAAATAACCGCCGTGTGGACGAGCAACTTTGGAGTAAACGTGACGTAATCTCCGGGATCGTGACCGATAGGGGTAGAATGGGGTGAATGATCAATCTCTGACTGAATATTCCGATTAATTAATCGCTGAATCCCCACCAAGTCATGTGGGAAAGAGCCCCCCGTCGCCTCCGCGGAACGAACGGAATGAGTTCAAACTGCAAAGATTATTGCTCGAGGGCAATCATTTTCGGTACGCAGTTATGTGCGACGCGTGACGAATTAGACGGGAAAGATGCCCGACGATCCGTCTGATCGTCCCCCTTTCCTGTTCCTCGCCGACGAGACGTACTATCGCGTCATTCGCAAAGCCCCTGCTCCAAGGGGACCCGGCCCCGGGCGTGGTCAAATAAAATGAATGCAATGAAGCCTTATCCCGTGTGCGCCTGTACCAAGCAACGAATAAGTAAGTTTCTGATGCGCGCAATCGGTTTGCTGCGTGATGGGGGTGCGTGTAAATGATACGGATCAAGCGGGAGGGAAGCCGGCGAGCTCCATCGCCTGCCGTCCCGCTACCATAATCACGATAATCCATCGCGGCATCCGTATACAATCACATGGCATTACCGACTCCATTAATTGATGAGCGTGAAGATGCTCCGACCGCCCGCCGGTGCCGCGGGCAGGAGGGGGCGAGGAGCCGTCAACGAGCTTACGTTTAAATAAATGATTCTTCAATCAAATCGAATGTAAGGGCTCTCTAGGCGATGAACCGGCGCACGATGAGGAAGGTATTATCGAAAACTTACAGAGGCTTGCCATGCAGGGGCCAGGGGGAGGGGGAGCAGCGGTGTAATTGGCATTGTATTCGCGGTCGGGTCGGAAGCTGCATAAGCTTCGGGTGATTTGGCTAAAATGGTGCTCGGCGTGAAACTCTCCGTATAGATATCTAACGTAACTGGCGTTTCTGGTCCCCTCCGGGCAGTAGGGCTTGTTGCAAGAGTCCACAGCGCGGAAAGGACCCGCCCTAACGAAATCAGGTGATAGCGCGAGCCCCTCCCCCGTTAATGTAGTACTTGAACCCGCCCGGCACATGTTTATACGGGCTCACCGCTACTCCCACCTAGCGAATCCCCTCCCGGGGATGCTCGATATCAACTACGTGCCGTGCCGGGCACCCCACCCCGGTTCCGCATTCCGTACCTCTCTGCTCTCATAATAAAGTTATTCATAGCGTTCAACAATCTATCCGTCCCATCTGCGCAAACAGTAATAAAGAATGCTTAGGTTCCGTGGAAGGGTCCTGCGCGGCTAAGTACTGGCACGAATATAAAATTGACGATTCGGCAACGACCCCACCGCCAAGAGTGCTAAGCAGCATCGGCGGGTGCGCGTTTTTTTGTCACGGGGTGCGCCCAAGCGGTAAGGCAACCTATTTTTACCTCGTCATACGGAGGTTCGAGTCCTTCCGTCCCATCCCTCTTTTCTCCCCTCCTCATTCCTGGGCGAACGGCGGGAAGAAGCTACTTATCAGAAAAACTGGTGGCTTGTTGCTCCCGCGCCAGGTCTAATTCATCCTACGGACCACGAATAAGCAACGCCAGGTTCCCGACGTGCGCGACGGATAAGGTATTATGGCAAGTGGAGTGGCTGCGGGGTAGAATGAAAGGGGAATGGAGAAAAAGAATCTTCCTCACGAAACCAGCTCATCGGGTGCACGCGGGCCCCGCCCATATCGGAACCCCTCGAATAGCCAGCTCCTCCAAAAACGCACACGCTACTACGCATGCCCCTTTGGGAGATGACTATTCCAATGTGATGCGCCCCGCGCTAGAAAGGGATAGAGATTTCACCCCTGTGACCGCCAGCACGGTAGATCGCCGTGTGCTGGCACGCGGGTCCCAAGAGGAAGTTGTCGAGAATACTACCCAAAAGGGTAAGGAAGAACGTCCCGATTCAATTACACCAACACCCACCTGTACCTCCAGCATCCAGGAGGATCTGCAACACTTTGTGCGTGGAGCATCTATCACTTCCGATTCCGACGCGATTCCTGCGGATGTGAACCATTATCGGGTAGATGAATCTCAGGCAGCAGATGGTACTTCGGAACAAGCGATTCGGCATCATCCAAATAAGGCTCGTAGGCAGGGAACTTTAGGCCGATCCCCCGTCAATGTACCCTCTGCAAATACTATTGGTACCCGGGTTCCCACAATCAACACGATTGCCGTGAATGGAAACGCTCGTTACGGGGTATAGGCATCGGGATCAACCAAATAGTTCCCGAGGGAGCACTTATAGGAAATCCCCACAATCCACCGAAAGCTCGGTTTAACCCCGTACCTCACCGGGAAGTGGGTCTAATGGCAGCAGTTTATTCGGATGAAGAATTTGGGACGCCCTGCATATCCACGACTCCCGCGGGGATCGTGGAGACAGCTGAATGGATACGACAGACGCAGGAGCGCGTTGGTAAACGGTCTCCCGCCTCCCTCGAAGAAAAAGTCGATCACGAACTTTATATCGATCAACAAACCGGATCTGTCTCCCAAGCTGCTCGGTCCCCAAGATCCATCGATCGCCAGAACTCGGTGGGAAAAAGGGCAGTGGTTTTTGGCGATGCAACCCATGCCACTGCAACGACCAAGGTACCTTCCAGAGAAATGGGGATTCGCGTATGCCGCGCGGGCACCTATTGTAAACATGATGCAGAATGGTCTAACGAACAGGTCCGAGGCTTTTGCGACGAAATACCTGTCACGGATGATCATACTGAAGTGGGAGATACGATCGGCGTGGAACCACCCGCCATATCTGGTACTCAAATGGAACGTCATGTAGGTAAACGCCTTGATATCCCCCGCGGAGTTACTCCTTCACCGGCCCACATCCAAAATTTCCCATCGGGATATCGACCTTTCCCGGGTTACGAAGGTACTAATCAAATAGCCGACTCGGTTTACAACCCTCACACCCTTGGCACGGAAGACCATCTCCCGGATATCTTCGGTGGTCATGATATCGAGGGAGTTACCGAATCGTTGCCGACGGAGCAAGATTCGCCGATTCGGAATCCCGAGAGTCAATTAAAACCGAGTCAAATTCCTAGATCTGTCAGAGGCAAAACCAAGGTAAAGACCGAAGAGTCCGCGAGAAGGAACGGGATTACGCACATTACTATCGAAGTAATGTACGCAGCCAGAGAAATTTTAGGTACTCGAAGCGCGAGAAATACCAACGTCGGCTGAAGCCCGTTATCCAATGCCGTGCCTAGCTCTCCAATGGCTATCGTACGGTGCGGAAGTATTTGTGCCACAAATTCTAGCCGGCGTCCCCCCGCCCCCTTTTGCTTAATGCATTCCCGCCCGCGCGGAAGAACCGTCGTCTGCGCGAGTCACAGCAGACGGACCGACGATGATAAGGCGACAGGCTTGTTTCGTACAGGCGGGGTATGTTGCGTCGGCGCGGAGAGCAACATGCGATCCAGCAACGATGACGCAAAACATATTTTGCATTCTACCAGAGCACGCGCCCCTACCACCTGCAAAACCGATACCGGGCATTTCTTTCGCATCGAAACAAAGCTCATTGGTCGAATCATCATGATGTTGAATCTTTCGCAATTCATTCCAGATCCGCCAGGGGGTGGCTTCAAACAGTTTTGGCTTTACGTAAGGTTGGTACCGATTCGGCGAACCGGGGGCACGGCGGGGAGCTGCGGTGGCATACGATTGGTCTCGTTCGTCAGTCTGCACCCCCTGGATTCAACGGCCTTTCCGCTTGGCCGCCATCATCGTGAGATACAAGAAGGGAGGAGTGAGATAGTTGCTATGGACCGCGCTCCTCGGGGAGACGAACCCCCGTTGTCGCGCATGATATAGGATAAAGCGCAGAACCGAAACGATCGGGATAAGTCCGAGACCGGTTGTGGGCGGTGGAGGAGAAGAAGGCTCCTCTCGATGCTGCGGAGTAGTGACTGACTGACTGACTGACTGACTGACCGATACGGCGGATGAGGGGAATTCGAAATAGCTATATAAGTGGCGAGGGAAGCGATTCGTAGTCCCCGGGCGGGAATCCGCCACGTAAGAATACAAGCCGACTCCCCAAGGGCTGAGCTGCTAACGCACCACCGGCGCGCCGACCGACTGCTGCCGCCCGCCGTGCTCCGAGGGAGATGATGGTCCTATCCAATAATACATTAGAGATTACGCATCCGGGAATCCCGTAACCAGACGTGCCGCCGGTTACGCATGAAGGGGATAATCGATTACTTACTGAATCATCGCCATTAAAGCCCAACCCATCAATCGAACCGGATCGGTCGGCGGAGGGTGGTTTCCGAGGAGGGGTGGGAGCGAGGCCGGGAAGGGCCACGGGATGATTAGCACCAGGCGCCTACTAACCTCAATGCGCGATGTTGGTTCTCGCCCCCTCCCGACCTCGTTAGGCGGGAAATAATTATCCATCTAATCCCCACGGATTGGAAATCACTTATTATCCTGAGGGGTTACTCGCGTAACGAAGGGGATTGAAGCTTGGACCACTAGGAAGATGCGGATTAAGAATATTCGGTGGCAGCAACACTCTTTGCACTCACCTCTTCTCCGTGACGATACCTATACAATCGCATTTCTGGATCGGTCTTCCGCCGACGGCAGTAAGCTCGATTCGAAGCGGCAAGGCTTCGAGGGTCCAAATAAAAAGCGTTCTAGTTCCGCGACCACGAAGCGACTGATTAGCAGTGTACGCGGACGATATTCAAGCACTTTTTGCTGCGCAGACAGCGGCAGGGCGGGGGGTTGTAGAAAGCGGTCTTCGCGCGATCGTGTGAATATATCTCTGGAACCGGCGAAGGGCCCTCTCATTACGGTTTTGCGACTGCATCGCCTAGCGACGGCGAAGCCTCCCCTATCAACGCGTCAATTGAATATTTTTCGATCCATCTATTCTGCGTTCACTCTGATGGAAGACGACTCGCCGCGTTGCCATTGTTCCTTGGACACTGCTGAACCATCCCGCTTCTCTCATCACCCCGAAACCCTTATCAGAACCCCGCGCCGCCGAATCCAGGATGCCCCTTTATCGTACTTACCACGAGTCACCCTCCACGGGTATCCAGATTTGGGTGCCCCGAAGGATGCTGTTGCTGGCTGTTCCCCGGTTACGACGAGCGGATCCGTTGTATCTCTGCGGAACCACTGTACGTATGAATTCGGGCGCCGTTCCGTTCGCGCATACGAGCAGGCTCTGCCACGCGGGAAAGTGTCCCCCCGAACTCGCGCACTCGATAAAACCCGATTTACTCGAAGAGTGATCGGGCGTATTGCGACAAAGCTATCCCGCGTTATGAAGTTGCCGTCGCGGGTTGTTACCCTGCTAGGGGAGATCCTTTCCTCCAGGGAGCTCCCTATTCGTTACGCGAGAGGCATAAATCGTTTCATAATAGCCTTGGAGGCTGCGACCCCGGTTGATAAACGGAGGCACCACTATCCGAGGTTCCGGCGATACCATACTCGCGGGGCGGCCGCCCACCCTGCCGGCACGGATCGATCGTTCAGAGATTGTTTTGCTTTCCCGTGTTCCGTCTCGGGTACTCGACTCGGGATAAGAAAAGTTCGGGCCAGAATGACGGGTAACCCCTCTCCCACGGGCGCCCCCGCCAAGGGCTCTCTCGCCGTGGCTCCGACAACAACTTATTTGATTGGATTACCCGCCAGAGATATATCTCGCGGTATCTCGGGACGTCCTAAAAGAAGCGAATCGGCCCGCCCGGCCACCCCCCTCGGGGATGATGACGTACTGAATCGGTTCCACCGGGTTCCCGCAAGCATACATTATTGCGGTGGGCACTCCGACAAGAGAAATGGTTTATATCGAGTGCGACACATATTCCAATTTCCGTGCGCAAAAACCTCGGCCCGTAAATATAGAAATACGATACGTATTATGCGGGACGAATACAGTTCGGGAATATTCCGTATATTCCCCCTTTCCGAGGGGCGGGCCTCGTCCTCTACTAGAGTTCGTTGCCGGGAGAGGACGAATCGGTACTCGGACGCCATTCGGGTTGATTGTTTCGTAAATCATTCACAGAGAAAACCCGCTCCGAACTAGTTTGGCTTAAGGAACGCGACCGGCAGGACCGCTCGATGGTAGTAATAGTAATAAGACCATCAGGGGGGCACAGGGGTCGGTGGAATACAACCAGGTGAACGATGTTCGAGTAGTATGCAAGGCGTAACGGGCGCGGTTCGAGGAGAGGGGTTTCCTGAAAGGCGAAGAACCTGCAAGCTGGCTGGCGGGTCGAGTTCCGGGTTCGAGCCCACCATCTGAACGACCCATTGACAAGTATACCTGCCCGGGGCCCGATCCGCGTCAACTAGATACGTTTCTACGAACGAGGCAAATGAAACCGAATTATGCAGGAGTCGCGGCGGTGCCTGCTACGGCAGTGCCAGTAATCCAACGATTCTCTATTTCTCCGCCAACCGAATCTATACCGGCCCCAAGTGCTGCCTACCTATTTATGTGGTGATGGTACTCGCTCCTAATGTTATTCAAGCAAGGACGTCATCCCGGCCGGGTTGACGGAGGGATGGTAATCATGTAATAATATCAATTAACAGGTCTCCGTGCCTGGGCAACAATCAATTATCCTACCAACCGAGTTCCACCATGACCGCAACTTTAGAGAGACGCGAAAACGCAAGCCTGTGGGGTCGCTTCTGCGATTGGATTACTAGCACCGAAAATCGCCTTTATATCGGGTGGTTCGGTGTACTTATGATCCCGACCTTACTAACTGCAACCTCCGTATTTATTATCGCTTTCATTGCAGCCCCGCCAGTAGATATTGACGGTATTCGCGAGCCCGTCTCTGGTTCTCTTTTGTACGGAAACAATATAATTTCCGGTGCCATCATTCCTACCTCCGCCGCTATTGGTTTGCACTTCTATCCCATTTGGGAAGCGGCTTCTATTGACGAATGGCTATACAATGGCGGTCCTTACGAGTTAATCGTTCTTCACTTCCTTCTCGGCGTGGCTTGCTACATGGGTCGCGAGTGGGAACTTAGCTTCCGACTGGGTATGCGCCCCTGGATCGCTGTTGCATACTCCGCCCCCGTTGCAGCCGCCACCGCTGTTTTCCTGATTTACCCAATCGGTCAAGGAAGCTTCTCCGACGGCATGCCTTTAGGAATCTCTGGCACCTTCAACTTCATGATCGTGTTCCAAGCCGAACACAACATCCTTATGCATCCGTTCCATATGTTGGGTGTGGCTGGCGTATTCGGCGGATCTCTGTTCAGTGCTATGCATGGTTCCTTGGTAACTTCTAGCCTGATCCGGGAAACCACTGAAAATGAATCCGCCAATGCGGGTTACAGATTCGGTCAGGAAGAAGAAACATATAACATTGTAGCTGCTCACGGTTACTTCGGTCGATTGATTTTCCAATATGCCAGCTTCAACAATTCCCGCTCCCTACACTTCTTCTTGGCCGCTTGGCCAGTAGTGGGTATCTGGTTTACTGCTTTAGGCATCAGCACAATGGCTTTCAATCTGAACGGTTTCAACTTCAATCAGTCTGTGGTTGATAGCCAAGGTCATGTCATCAACACATGGGCTGACATCATCAACCGCGCCAACCTCGGTATGGAAGTTATGCATGAACGTAACGCTCACAACTTCCCTCTAGATCTGGCAGCTTCCGTCGAAGCTTCCTCTCTAAACAGCTGACTAGCATCGTGTTGATGAAGCGTCAGTAGTCGCCACCAGTGCAAGAATTTCATTATTCCCATCCTAGTACTCCGAGTCGTGATTGGGACCGGGGGTAATGGATGATGGATGGGCCACCCCGGAAGGACGACGGCCCCGTGTCGTGTTTCTCCCGGGGGCCTGATCCGCTCGGGACGAATAGAAGTAGGAGCTGGCGCGGAAATGGGTAGCGAGTGGGGAGAAGGGGCGGACGTAGCCAAGCGGATCAAGGCAGTGGACTGTGGATCCACCATGCGCGGGTTCAATTCCCGTCGTTCGCCTCCAAGGAAAGTATGGGCGCGGAGGAGAGGTCGCAGCTGGGGAAGAGGCGTGTTCCTCCGCGCACGATAACCAACAGATATTTCACGAACTATTACTCCTATCGATAATCCCATCTCAGCCGATGCCCCTGTCTGCGTCATCGCTATTATGATGCAATGCACAGTATTTACTCAATCACTCTTTCACGGACAAACGATCATCCATCGGAGCTGCTGAGGCGAAACGAGGGGCAAACGAACATTGTCGAAGTTTTTTGGTGGACCGTATTTCGGGGTCGTTGATTGCGCCCCCTTCCGATCGCAAGGAATACCTCTCGGATTCCTTGTTGCATCAATTCCTTGTACTGAACGGTTCGATATCACTTCTTGCCCTACCAGTTCTCGGGGGGGCTGCGCCGACGGCGGTACGAGACAGAGAAGGCGCAAAGCCCATCCGTTGGTGCCGGAAACGGAGAGGGCTCATACCGTTTGCCCGAGCCGCTGCAACGAGTACGAGCAGAGGACAACGCACGGCGGACGACTCTTAGGCTCTCCAGCGGAGGATATACTAACGGACGAACCAAGCCCGCCGCGGGACACTACCCCCCGTGTCGCAATCGGGTCCGCGCATAGTCTCATCAGAAGCAGCAAAACAAGCCAAAGCGTGCCCTCCCTTAGACGCTTAGGGAGATACTTCGGGCGAGCAAACGACGGTTACAGGGTATTCGATGTATGGGCCACGAGGAGGTCTCGGAATGTCTGTTCCGGGTCATCCGGTTACTCATGTGCCAAGCCTCATACTGGCCCGAAGAACGAAGTTTCTGAACAAGAATTATATCTTTTCACGAAATATAAGTATTTGTCGTCCCCCCGTTGGCCCCGCGCGCGGTCCGCGGGAGACGCAACAATTGTTCAGCCGAGGAATCTCGGTCTCGGGCAGTATCGGATCAACCGATCCCATTGTTGGGAAGGTCGCCCCACAATCATCGGTTCATGCCACAATTGCACGGCGCAGCAAGAGATGTTCCGAATAAGACATGCTGCATTCCGATATCAATATTCAGCAACCAGAATCGGCTGGACGCTGGATATTTGTCTATTCCATTGCGCATCCTGCCAAGCGCGGATCTTCTTACTTGCGTCGGGGATAGCAAAAAACGTCTACCCGTCGGAATCGTTTGGGAAGGGTCTTGGGGTAGGGCCGATTTCCATAATTCCCGTGTGACGGGTAATGGAATCGGTATTGCAACGAATCGGCGTAGGTTCGGTCAATCCGGCATTCATGGGATACTACGCTCCAACTCCTGTGGGTCAGTGGCCGTGTTACCGCGCCTGGGTAGGAAACCATTCCGTCATCTGGAGAATCAAATCCGGAGGGCGCTTCGTCGGTGGAAGGGGAATGCGGTTTTCCGCAACGCGGCGAACCAGCATCCATTGAGTTATCGGAGGACTGGCGAGACAAATTGGTCGAGTGATCATCAATCTGGCGGGGGCAATAGAAAGAAACGCATGGATCCTCATCTAAATGTGTATGAGTGTCCCAACCGCATAGGGGAGTCGGGCGTACCCACGAGGCATTCTGCTACGTCTGAGCGTAGTTCTTCGATGACGACGTTGTACGATCGAGCAAGATCCACCTCGGGCTGGGACACGATCGGGCGGCGGTCTAGCACGAGATGCGTCGATTTATCCTTCATTTGTAACAGGCTCGATTTCGCGATCCGCGGGTTCGCGGGCGATTCCTCGCCCGGCCGCCCGACCAATACTATGATTGTCCATCCGGAAACAAATTGTGGCACTTCGGGTCGAAAACCGTCCCGATCCGACGGAGCCTTGCCCCCGGGCAACGGCGAGACGGGCGGCGTTGATAGATCATTCACGACGAATCCGTCCGGGACCCGGAACAAACCCGGCGCCGGGTGCGTGGGGCAATCAGGCGGTACGGTGGATCCCGCGATGCTCAAGCAATATAACCGCCTCGGCCCGAGAAAACAAATTGATATGGGATTGCCGGCGGCTCGTCGCGAACGCGGGGCAAACGCGCCGCTCTCGGGATCCTCCTCATATCATCTGCATCCGTTGGGTTGCAGTATGCGGGAGCCGTCTTATAAGCGTAATCGCATGATGGGGGTCCCTGGGAGTAATACCACATATATACAAATTCGAAACCTTCCGCCCATGCGTGCCCTTTCTCTGATCCCCCTCGGTAAGTGGCACCTCACGTTTTCGGAGAAAGAGGTGGCCTCGGCCATTCCATCGCGAGTATCTGATTACATTCCGTGCCCAAATCATTCACAGGGTTGCGACGGACCGTCCGCCACTGCTCGTTATGTACGTGAATCGTTCCATCCCTTCCCAGCCCGCCGGACCGCCGACTCACCATTATCATGCGGAAGAACCAAGGTGGGCCTCACTAGAAACTCGTCTATCACGAAACCCTTTCGGAGAAGACGGGTGCGCGGCCTAGGCGAAGTCACCTCTTATTGCTGGTTCCATGCCTGCACCAGCAGGATTACCACCCCAACGAAAGAAACCGGGTGTCACGAAGACTTTGTCGGGGGCAGGAAGGGTGCCAGCTCCCTGGATTCCGTAAGGGTCCGCCGATCTCGCGCGGACAGAGGGGTAGTTCGGGATAAAGAGGATTCGCTTTACTACCGGCGGATTGGGGAACAACCGCCGGGAAGTTCGGTGGATTTGGCGAGCTTGATCAGACACGGGGGCGTGGATGAAGGGAGTATTGCTGAATCGGGTTCGTACGGAGATAGAATTAATTTGGAACCTTGTTACCCCACACGTCCGGACGAAGAACCGGTTGAAGGGGCGGAAATTTGTATGACACGCGGGAGGGGTAACGCTTCCGGGGGATGCGGCGAATCGTTTCGGTCATACACACCACTACGGCCCTCGATCCGACGCTGGTGGAAATACCAGCGAGGCGCGATTTCAGAAACATCTGCATCACGGGAAGGCGATGGACGTACCGATACGATACGGGGGGCCGCCGGTACCGCCGATCAGCCGTTGCCGCGCGAACCCGCGATTTGGCGGTGGCTATCAAATAGCGATTGCCACAACGACGAATATCTGACCGTGGGTCTGCCCTTCCTCGCTCTCCTAGCTCTTAGAAAGGGCTCGAGCTATATCGATCTCTGGGGACGCTTCGCGTTTGCTCGAGATTTCATAGATGCTACGCGAAGGTACCACCAGTCGAATAGGTCGTCCATGCATCGGCGGGGTATGATGCACCATCCGATCTGGGGGCAAAACGGGTTCTTTCCGTCTCCAACGAATACGAATATCAAGCGCCTTGTCAAGAGTATAGGTTCCGTACGCACCGGGGAAAGTAATGATGAACGGGCGGATGGTAGTAAGAATTTGGATTTCTATCCGACAGCGAAGGCACCCCCGGTCGAGTTTGTGATGGGCAGAAATATCTATCGAAACGAGTTGGGTTTTCTTCGCAATCACAATTCCTTAGAGAACGGTTCTAGTCACCGGACCGCTCGGGAGCAAGGACTTCATTACCCGCGGTATTTGACCGAAGGCCATGATGATAACATTGCTAATCTGCTTCGTCATTCCGATCCTCCAAGGAATTGGGTTTACCTCGCCCCCCGGCAAAGAGTGGCTCCGCTGAATTACGCGCATAGAACACCTCACGTCCGAGTCCAATCGGGATTCTCCCCTTTCAAAGGAGCACCACTAATAGGTTCCGCGGAAACAGGACGATCGTACCTGGTAGATGATCTAGCAGCAGGCTCCGATGCTCGTTCGGTACCGATATCCACGAGCGATCTGTATGGGAACGAACATGATCTCACGGATGACATAAGGATACACGGCATGAAGCTTCTGGCGACGAGTCTGTGCCGATTTATTTCTATCCCAGGGCCGATGAGAAAAATGCCTTCCTGCGTGATACGGATCCGAGACATGCATGAATTGGATTTCAAGGGGGGGGGCTCCGCCCACCAACCGGCCGGCACCGAATTAGTACTTCGTTCATTTTCAGTATTATCGGCCGGACTCACGACTCATGTACCAGGTACGATCGTTATTGGTTCGACCCACCTGCCCGGAGGAACGGATCCGTCTCCAATATGTGCGAACCGATCAGATAGATCGATAGACGTTCGAACGCTTAGTACACCGCGACGACAAAAGGAATTTCCTACTCCCCTGCGCAACAAACGCTTTGGCCCGTTATTGGAGGATGATAATTCATCCCGTACCAGTGCCGGGTACATAATTATGTGCTACTACGCGCGAGATTTAGCGGCACCCGCCCACGAAACCTCATTGATCAATATTTCTCGCTCAGCCGCCCGTGGTCATACAATCGAATTGGTTCCGCTTAGACAAATCGTTCCCGATCAAGACGTGTGTACGGATATTGATTTCCGTCGTTCTGATAAATGCGTTTATAGAATCGAAAGGGCCGCTGCGCGAAGCATGGTCGTGGGGATTATCCCAACGGCGGGTTCCCCCTTGTATGGGAGCGGAACGAAGGACCCGTTGAAGAGAAAATTTGATTGTTTATCCGCCAGGCATTTGGAACAACCCTCTATTGCCGAAAACACCGCGCGAGAATTCACTAGACTATCCCGCGTTTCGAGTAACCCGGCTGAACCGGCCCGATGTGACCGGTTGTTCGTAGACCATCGAGGCGATTCAAGCAATTCCGTGAGGTCCATCGAGTACGATTACGCCTCGGCGGCCCGCGGTGCTTCGAGAGATTTTGTTGCAGGATCCCCCACCGGGGGCCAGAGACACGCAGGGGCGGGTTTGCTGGTGGTACGATAGGATCCACTTCCCGTCGTTCCCAAGTAAGAACCCCGCCCGATACAGCGAACGCAGCTCCACCTGTGTCTGACAAAGAGGGATCTGGAACGACGAATGACGCAACGGCTTGCGCTCCTGCCCCGTTGGGCCCCGCCCTACCAGCAATGCATCTGATTGGGTACAAATTCCCACGCCTGCCTGGGGAAGGCGGACTCTTACTAACAATCTGTCGCGGATGAACCTGAATTCCGCCTGCATTCCCCGCCATACTCTCTGTCACACCTACGAAAGGATCTTGTTTCAGAGATTATCAGGAATGATCGAGGAAACGGAGTCCCAACCGGAAAGTATGCCATTGAAAGACCGACTCGGGGTTTTAGGGATCTATGGGTCTGCGGTACGCTACCGCACGGGGGGTCGGCTCAACCAGTCGGTGTTATTTACAGGCAAACGATTCGTTTGGGACGGTTCGTCATCGAGGGATTGCATATTCGCATTTTCGTATCAACCGTTCATGGAGCGAGGAGAACTTGTATCGGGCCGGGGAGGATTCTTGGTTTCGGAGCGCAATGCCGTTCTCGGGAACGACATAGGATTCTACGAAGGGGCGGATCAGCAACCTCTTGCTTGGGACGGCACAGGCGAATCGACACCTAATAAAGCGGCCGGTGAATCCACTGCGGTGAAGAAGGGGGACGCTCCCGGGGCCGGCGGTAGCTGGCGCCGAGGCATTGGGATGTTTAGACGTATTGGTAATACCGTGCCCCGATTGGAACATACGCACTTATTTCACCCCGTGTATTTGTACCAAGCTCGGGCTGTTCTTGAACATTCCTCGGATACGTTTGCTCGCTCCGAACCTACCCCGAACCATCAGGAGAGACGGCGCGGGTAGGTTCGCTCTCTAGTAGCCCCTCCATTCACAGTATTCTTTCCGAGAGCCATCGGTATTTACTGAAAAACACCCATGCAGCCAACAGGGCATCTCTGTATCGAGCGATAGAAGTTTGCTCTAAGAATTGACGAATGGACCTCAGCGAAATGGGTCCAACGCTTCATACGTGTTACATGAAACGAGTCGATATACGTGGTTTCGCCTCTATTGCTCGTTCCGACGGGCAGTCTCGGGTCGGCGGAATAAGGAAAAATGATTCCGCCGATCGGGCCAAGCGAACCCCCGGCCGGGCCCGATAGAAAAGAAACGATTACGCCGCTTGACGGAGGACCCCGGCAATCCTTAAGCTCCCTGCTCCGCGCACTGCTCTGGGGCGGGTACTCGTTTTCGATTGCCGGATGATATGCTTAGACGCGACGTACCAAGCGATTTAGATCAGCGGAATGCTGCGGGTCACCCACAGTAATGATACGCCGATAACAAGCAAGGTTGACTCTATCCCGCTGCTTCCATTACCCGGCGGGTGGTCGCGCGATCCGCACCGGGCCCTGACGGTTTAAGTGAATCGATCGTCGTGATCCTCCTAGGCTTGCGCAAATGCATCCGAAGCTGCATCCGTATGCCCGTCTTGTACCCCGAGGGTACGGAAGCGACGGGGCCTAGACAGGCAGGATCATCCAGACGATTCCCCACCATTACTCCGCCCCGGTCCATAATCCCGTTCGTTCCCACTCCCGCCCGGTCGCCCCGGGGCGGTACTGATCATATGATGTATAGATATACTGCTCGGGCACACGTAATACGTTTGAGTACTGCCGAATCACGCCAGGCGGAGCCGCTCGAACCATCAGCAGTCGTCTC
>PUQB01000558.1:0-167777 GCA_003024785.1 Selaginella tamariscina | reverse complement strand
CATATATGCATAGTAAACTTGTAATTATATATATATGGAATATATACTTTAAAACATATATACATAATAGCCTTGTATATATGTGTATATGTGTTTAAATATATGGTTCAAAGATCAATACATATAAAGAACTTCTACTCCATTGGCACTGTTAAAAGCCTTCAAATCTAGCCTATGATATGGAGCTAAACAAATATTTCATTTCCACACACACATTGAAAGAACAGAAAATATGCACAGAATGTGATACCTTATTCAGCTCCAAAACCCTGCTTATATACAAGAGACCTTCTACCACATGGCACAAATGCAACACGTGGCATTGACACATGGGGGCTAGATCACCACCATGTGTCACTACGCATGTGTGTATATACACATGTGTATATACAATACCTTATATATATAGTATCTTACATTATCCTCCCCTCCACGGCTGTGTAGATGGTGATGGATCTGATGGTCTTGGATCTATGTGAACTGGCTCATTTAAGGTATGCCTGAATGTACTCAACAAGTTTCAAATGACAAACTGTTTCATTCAAACTACGTGAACTATCTCAACCTCATGAGATCCCACTAATTGTACTTGATACACTTGAGGACTAACCTTTTAGAGTACTCGGTAGGGATCAAGCCACTTATGTAATAAACCAGTTGCAAGCCCAGGTGCAGTAGCTTGGGAAAACGTATCATTACTAAGTCACCATTAGCATAATCTAGTGGAATTTGATGTTGTGCATTATAAGAAGATTGTTGCCATATTTGAGCTCGACTAAGATGTTCAGTAGACTCTGTACATAGAAGAGGCAAGACAACACTAAATGTCGAACCCATATCTTTGCATCCTCAGCACATGACAGATTTGATGATAATCCCAATTCACTAAGCAACTTATTATCATATCTATACAATGCCTTGAATTGAGAAATACTAATCGAATTCTAAATGCCTATTACATAAGCAAATCTTAAGCATTGCAAATACCAATCCCAGTCCGTGTATCAAGTACAACTAGTGGGATCTCATGAGGTTGAGATAGTTCACATAATTCAAGATCATACCCTTGAAGGTTTGATTCAATCGCTCCACCAAACCGTTAGTTTGTGGATGATATAGAGAAGCAAATGAGTGTTTTATACCTAACCTCTCAAGAACTAGACCCATGCATTAGCACATCATTAATGAAATCGACAGTGATATTGAGCATATCTAAAAGAAGCTCATCCATCATGCATTGAAAGGTGGCAGGAGCTGAAGTCAATCCAAAGGGCATGACCAAAAACTCGTAAAGATCAATGGTGTCCGAAAGGCCGTTTTTGGAATATCCTTTTAATCATAGAATCCTGCCAATATCCAATGCCAACCTAACTTAGTAAACCATCGACTCTAACCTAATCGATCTAATAGATCTGCAAAGTTTGGAAGTGGATAAACAACTTTGACGGTAACATCGTTGAAAGGTCAGTAATTCACACAAATCGTAGAGATCCATCAGGCTTGAGAACCAAATGAGGTTCACATGCCCATGGACTTCGTGATGAACGACACACCTGCTTACCGATCATATTAGTGATAATTGTTCGCATGCTCGATAACTCTTTTGGTGACCTACGTCGAACCAAGATTTTGAAAGGCTTTGCATCGCAAGTGGGTATATAGTGTCAAATCTTCACATGTGCACTTGGAACAGATTAAATTTGAACAAACTTGCATATTGCTGCTTAAGTTGTTCGATGCAGTGTGTTCAATACTCAGGTGATGGATCATGTATGCAAAAAATGTGAAAACTGGATGATCTAGTGGAACTTGCAATCCTTAATATACATAGTGGAAAAAGCATGGAGGTGAAGTCTCCATCGCACGGGATCCCTCCATCGCCCGTACGATTCCTAATTTTCCGCAACGATCCACTTGCAAGAGAGGCTTCATCATATTGAAGCTCATCATAAGACATAATGGCTGCCACATGCACACCATCCGGAATGTATGGTCGCCAGCTTGGATGTGGTGGATGCCAATCAGGATACACATCATGTCATAGTTTTTATATGACTCCTCTTTACTTTGGACGTTGATTGTTGTTACCTACTGTACTATGTTGATAAGCCCTAGTGTAGAAGAAACAGGCCCGCTTAGTGCACTTGGATATCTAGTGATGGTCCGGCCGGGTGTCATTAGGTATTTGCAAGAAACTCTGGCGAAGCTAGCACTTCCATCTAGAAAACTCTTACCTTGGTTTTCCGTGTCCCGTTGGATTAATGGCTAGTTCCGGTGAGTTCGGCATGTCGGATATGCTTAGAAATACCCCCAGGTTTGACAGGTTAGGGTTTAGGGGTCGATGGATAACTCACCAAGTATGTTCCCTCTGGGAATGAGATTTCAGTGCTAGCCCACTTATGTAAACAGGAAAACAGGGGGGGGGGCCTCTGTCACATAAATAAGGTAGTATATAGGAGTGAGGGTTCCTGGGTTCATGACTGAGCTCGTTACTCTTCTCCCGGTGCAAGCTCTAGCTTGTGTCGTCAAGGCACAACCCTCTGTTGTGCCGCCCTAACTTCCAGATGCCAGGGGTACGTCCCACCTTCGGGGTAGCTTACCCTTAACGTTGGCGAATCCATGCCTGGGAGGTCTTGTCGGAATGCACGTTCCAAGAGGCAGAGGTTGAGGCTTGTCTCCAGCCTCCTCCTCCACGTCAAGCTAGGTGTAGCACTCACCAAGCAAGGCACATCCGTGTCCTTGTCCAACTGTGGGCGTGGGATCTTGTTTGACAGGTTCACTTACTTGGTTCCTGAGGGTTCATTGAGGGGTTCTAGAGTTGGCATTTAGGAGCCACGTTTGTGGCACTTGGTGCAACTCTTGAATCTAAGGGCTATGGCATGATAGCCCACATCGGGGAAGGCAGTGTCACATGGAGATGTGACACTGGGCTAAACGTCACATGGTACAACGCCTGAGGCACGCCCTTTGGGGTTATGTCATGGGCTTGTCGCCAAGGGGTTGGATACTTTAGCAAACAGACATGCTTGTGCTTGCACTAGGGTGCTAAGCCTTGGGCATCCGCTCAAGGGAGGTTAGGTCTCATAACTAGGTGTGCTTTGGCACACTTGGCTAGGGGAGTGTTCTCCTTGGAATTCAAGGGTTGAACAACCTAAACATGTTAGCAGGAGCCCTTTCGTGAGGCACTCGCAAGGTCATGTGCTTAGGGTTATCCCAAACCTAGCCTTAGGGAGTTTGCTTAGCAGAACACTCGTGTCCGCCTACGGCGCACACTCGTGTCCTCACTAAGTACTAGCCCTAGGTCTAGGGTATAACTTGGCCACTCAAACCCTTAGGGGTTAGTCGTGGTTCAGGGTACCCCTTGTCGCCCTAAAGGGGTTGTACTCCCGGATGAGGGTGATTCCTCAAGGGGTAAGTGACGATGCCTTAGCTCTGTCAGGGGTATGTGTGGAACACACGTCTCCTTGATGGGGGTTAGGGCATGAGCCTGTCTAGGTCTTCTAGGGCAAGACCCTAAGTCAACTAGGGTTATCCCTCAAGGGTTTTGGGGGTAGACACTCTAGGGAGACTTAGGCTAAACCCTAAGTCAACTAGGGTTATCCCTCAAGGGTTCTGGGGAGACATTCTAGGGAGACTTAGGCTAAACCCTAAGTCTCCTGTCCACTTGGGCATTAGAGTCTAACCCTAGGGGTTGTTGGGGTTGTTCTGGGAAACTTAGCGTTGCTCACACAGGGTGATGACGCCGAATGGCCACTGGCAGCCACGTGTTGCCACGTGCTGGCCCTTTGGGAAAACTCTGACACATCACATGCCCGCCAAGTATGTCCAAGTGCCCAACATGCCCAGCAATGGTCGACCCGCATTGTTTCAATTTCTCCTGTCACGAATATGTGAATTTCGACCACCACAGGCAGGAATCGGAGCAAGTGCAGGTGGAGGTGGCCCATGGGGTTGGCCCCGAGGTGGCCCATGTGCAAGAGGTCGACCACGAAGGGCTTGTCGTGCGGGCACATATGCAGCAGCATCAACCTCCATTGGATCATCACACTAAATAGGAGGAGCATGTAACCCAAGGGGACCATGGCGTTTAGGTTGCATAGTCACCCATAACATACCAAGCTTAATGGGCTCAAGCATGTTAGGCTATGCACGTCGAGTTAAATCCTCGAACCTAATATTGAATTGCATAACAGACTCACCATGATGTTATCGTATTGCATGTAATTATTGGAAAGCATCATTTGAGTCTTCAATTTTGCCAAACGTACGTTTGAGGCACTCCGTCAATCAGTTATTATTAGCTTGAATCTCCACAACCAATCCATTATACCATTTGAGCGCCGGGCCATCCAAACATGTAGGGAATTCTTTGAGAGCACAAGCCTCATCCTAACCATGATACCAAACAATAATTTGGAAATGATTAAACTAGTGGTATACATCATCTTCCGAATTACCATAAAAAGATCAAGGTCAAACCTTTGGATTTGTGGCTTGTGAAGAAGATGAAGGCATATTAGAAGCAGATCCCCAGCAAGAGGCTCATGTAGGGAAGAAGAGGACGAACCCTCAACAAAGCGCTTTAATAACTTAGTTTATGCATTAATAGCAGTCATAATATACTAAAAGCCGTCTCCACATTCATTATCATAAAAACAAGAAAAGAAAGAGGCGAAAGAGAAGAATACCCAACTTCTTCACCAATGAAAAAACAAATAAATATGCACAGAATGTGATACCTTATTTAGCTCCAAAACCTTGCTTATATACAGGAGACCTTTTGGCACATGGCACACATGCAACATGTGGTGCTGACACATGGGGCCAAATCACCACCCATGTGTCACTACGCATGTGTGTATATACACATGTGTATATATAATACCTTATATATATACAGTATCTTACAAACATATATATATATATATTTAAAATGTGTGTGTGTGAAGCTTATGAATTTCCACACCATCATTCTTCATTATTTTCGACACATGCATGGATTAAACTTACATACCTCGGTTGTTTATTAATTATCACCCTCTCCAACACATCCTTCACATTTAACATCTTCATTGTTTTCTCTCATGTCAAGCTTATTAACCTATATACATAAACTTCAATATATATGTTTCATATCAAATTTGATATATTTATGTAGAACACACACACACACATATCCATAGAATACACTAAGGATTAAGTCGTAAATTCAATATTTGTGAGTTACAAATTATAATAAGTTTAATTGTCAAAGCATTAAAAGCGGTGATGTGATCCAGAGAGGATAAACATAGTTTCAAGAGAGGGGGAGCTAAACCATTTGCTAAGCTAATTAATTAAATGATGAAGTTAAAATTCAATATTTATACGTTTTAATTGTTTTGAGGAATACGATATACATATTATATGTAGAACATATCATATTGATATAAACCTATATTAGAGGTATATATCTACATACATATAATATTATATTGTAGCTAGCCATATACCTATAATACTCTTGTACCCACAACAACGCACACACACACAATATATATATATATATGTGTGTGTGTGTGTGTGTGTGTGTTGTTGCTTATATCTGTAGATATTGTTGGTTGGTTCAGGTTGCTGAATAAGATGGATTAGTTACAAGTTTATTACATCAGCACGAGAAGCTCAAATTTGAGTAGTATCTTATTAAGATTAAGTGGTGTGCATCTTCATTTTCTTAAATTTATATTTTGTATGCATAATAAAAAATATTATATTAAATAATTAAAAGGAATTTAGCTGATTTAATTATCATTTATTAGATTAACATAATATAATAATTTAATAAAACTAAAAAATACTATATCCAAATAAATAAATAAGTTATTTAATATGTTTAATGAAAATACTTTGAAGTAAAAATCATTTCATATCATAGAATGCAGAAACATAGAAAAAAGGAGAGAAAATACAAAAAATAAAAAATTGAAGACATTGAACTATTTATTAATTATATTGATTACAGTTGAAAAAGAATACATTCACCTTGAGTATATTACTTTGAAGTTCATATAAATATTAACAAAATAATTTGTGTGCACACATGCATTTCATTGACATAATACAATATGTTCTTTTGTTGAAAATGTGCACCCAAGATTATCTGCAATAACCTATGACTCTCTTCCTACAGCCTACGTATTCAAACATATGCACAAATAATAAAATGCGTGTAAAATACGAATATGCTCTTTATATTATATTTGAGTAATAAGAAATTTACAATGTTTATATATGCTAGAATATTTTTGTAAATACACAAAATAACCTCAACTCCTATATACAGGTAAGATAAAATTAATATATATTTACCAGTAGGTACACACAATTTATATATCGTTAATATATTTTATATGCATGCTGTTCAAAAGTCCTAATATCTTGATATCTTGGATGGTTATAATTTACATGCCTCAAAATGTAGCTTCATGGCTTTGTGTATGCTTTAGTGTGTGTATGCCTTGACTTTTAAACACACACACACACACACATCTCTCTCTCTCTCTCTCTCTCTCTCTCTCTTCTCTCTCTCTATATATATATATAATATATATATATGCATTGTTTATGTATACTTTGGAGTGCGTTGTGTATATAAATATTGTGTGTATATTCTTTCTAGAATTGACTATAATGCTTTGTGTAAAGTGTGCATATGAATGTTCGTTTTAGAATATATGCTACGTGGTCTCTGACCGTCGGATTAAAGTAGCCGGAATAAATAGTATTGTGTTTTAAGTAACTGAGAAGTAAAACATTATATATAGAGAGAAATTATAAATTTACAAAGAGTATAAATTATATAAAATTAAAATGTTAATTTTAAAATTAAATATAAATATTTAAAAACTTATAAAGAATACATATACATTTCCATATATTTGCTCTATATACTTTATTTCGCACAAATAATACCTTGGCTTATTAAGTATTCTCAAGTTTACCATGTAAAACATTAATATAAAAACTTAAAAATCGAGAGATAAAGAGAGTTATGTTTTACATGTGTGTGTGTATTCCTAGTACATGTATAATATGGTGTTATTTTTCAATTTCTTTTACAGCTTATGCTTCCACCAGTTTTATGATAACTAATACAATATTATTATATTCATATACTAATAAACTAATAACATTCTTATTATATTTATATTGATAAACGCATAAATTAAGGATATCACAGTTTGAAAAAGATTGATTGATCCTAGACAATCTTATAAAATAACCTTTAAATTAATATTTAGAATAGAACAAACTCACAGCGTTTGGACAAGAATATAATCTATCATGTTAATTTGTTAATATTTTATAAATTTCTTTTTAAATCTATTTAAGTTCTACATATGTTTAGAACCCCGTGCCTTAACCCCTTATTTCTACATGATCTGGGAATTCTGAGATATTATACAAGTATACATTGAAGTTACAAAATCCTAATATAAGATAATTACATTCAAACATTATAATGATATTACTTATTAAGTTAAAAACACCTTATCACATGCAGAAGTCTTCCTTGTACGTGCAATGCATGACTCGGGATAAGTGCCTTTGTAACGTGTGGTTACATGTCATTGTGCACGTTGTATGCAGTTAAAAGCTTGAAAATTGTAAATAATATATTAATTAATCTTTTGAAATAGAGTACAAATTTAGCATACATTTCTTAAAATAATATTTTAGATAGGGACATAGTTTATACTAATAGTTAAAATGACGACTTAATAATATATAAAATAAACAGAAGTTAAATAAACAAAATACTTAAAAAGGGGACATGTTATTTCAAAAGCACACGGCATGTAAGTGGTCCATCAATATGCCACCCTATTGGCTAAGCTTTCACTATCCATTCGGACAAACCCTATATATATACATTTAATGCACACATGTATATATGTATATTTTTAGTTTAAAGTCAAAGTATCTATCACGTATTTACACATTGTTACCCTGGTGGGTCAAGAAAAGAGCATCTCTGAGATGACATTTCAACAATCAAATCTTATCGTGATGCACATTAAATTTATAATATAAATATACATAATTAACATGTTTTAACTTAATTAGTTATTTAATGTCAAGTCAATCTCAATGTTGTTAATCTTCAATATGCTGCTTACGTCCCACTGAAAGTGCCAAGCATATGTTATCCATATGATTATTAATATTATTATTAGTAATTATTAAGTTTAATAGTTGATTTATGATCAGCACCGTTCTCTTAAAGTAAACGTGTAAATGTTTATAAATGGATTTCGTTGACCAAGGTTTGACCAGTGACTACCCTTTATATACATAAAGGAGCCAAGTGGAGATGAGAATCAAGCACGGCTCCAATAAGAAAGTGATGTTTGGCCCCACATAAGAAAAGGTTGCTATTCGGGCATAAAGGGTGAAAGGGTTCTTTACATGTGTGCCAAGTGTTTAGTGCTCTTTACATTTGTACCACTTATTTGGTATATGCTCATAAAGATATGCATGTAGAGACATAAGGTATTGCCATAAACAGTGAAAATAAATATATACCATGTAAACATAGGTCATATTTTTCCCAGTTTGTCCTTAGCTACATCTCTCCTAAATTAACCCATCGCCATCAATCTAAGGGACACGTCTCTGTAATACATTGTTGACTTGATGGAAAATAGCGACTCAGCCTATGAAAGTTTAGAAATATATATATATATAAATTATAATAAATATACTATTGGTCTTTCCTTCTGGTGGAAATGCACGTGAGTACTCTGTTCTGTTATATAAACCTTCCCAGGATATATATCAAGATTTTCCCACATGATACTTTCAGTGTCTTCACCAAAGCTTAAATTAACATAAAAAATGAACCCTGTATATAAATGGTATTTGTTATATGTTCCACTGCATGACAGACATGTGTTAAATTGGAAAGGGCAATGAAAATAAAGAGCTTGTACGCATATATGCATGGTTTTACTGGTAAAATAGCTAGTTATCAGTTTAATAATGTTCTATATTTCAAGTTCATGGCTTATGTTAAGGTTTGTGTTGAACCTATGTTTGTTTTTAATATAGCAAATTTGTTTTACTCATATGTGCATTATAACAAATGAATGTTAACGTCATTTTAGTAATTAAGTAATTAAAAAAACTTTTTCATCGTAATGCTAAGGCATGGATAATATTTAAAACATATAATAACTATCCTTTTATAAGTTATTAACAATTTACTTCCATAATAGTCAATTTTCCACATTGTATTTTAAGTTGTGACTTATGTTTGACATGTTAAAAAATAATGCATCATATGGAGATCTTTTAATCTTTTTGTGTGCAATATAAATCAGAATTTAATTTCATATTAATAAAACTAAAAAGTTTATGACGTAGGGGAACCACAGTGTAACTTTAATTCCACATCAATAAAACTAACATGAAAAGTTTATGATTAAGAGCATATGTTACTGGTAGTGTAATAAATGGAAGTGCAATCTTGTTTAGAGGCGGTTCACATGTGCCCTCACCCTCACGTGAGGGTGAATGTGAATGTGAGGTGAGGGTTACATAACCTATTTACCCTCGTGATATTAATTTAAACTTAATAAAATTTATGTTTTACAATAAAATAAATATAAATTAGAATTGTGAGTTTCTCAATTACATAATTCTTTTTAGTTAAAATAAATAAAATTAAAAATTTTACCTATTTATATTAATAAATTTTAAATTTTTTTATTTAAATTTATAATAAAACACGTGGCAAGAAAAAGCATATTCTAACCCTTACGAGGGTGAGGGAATTTAATTAAATCTAGACTTATTTAGAATCTTGCCCTTGAGACCCTCACAAGGGTGAGGATAAAATATTACATGTGACCCGACGAGGGTAAAAAGATTTTTGAGGGTGAGGGCACATGTGAACCACCTTTTAACATAGTGGATTTTAATAACATTAGGTCGAAAATATTTTTCTATGAAGATCCATTAATAATTGATTTTGAATATGAAAGTATAATTGTGTTATACAATTTTAAATTGGAGTAAGCAAATAAGCATTAAAAACCCATTTTATTTTATGGAATAAATAGCATTTTATCATAATATGTTATCATAAATCATAATTTTTTATTTAAAAGTTTATACCTTTTTTTTTATTAAAATTTGCTAGTTTTAAACATTTGGATTTGTAATGAAGATTAAAAGGAGGATCCTAAAAAATGACTTCTTTTAATACAACATATTTTTCTTAAAAAGTTGATCTTTGATAGTGTGTATTATTTTTCTTAATGCTCACTTAGTGAATTAGAGTGTGTGACCAATTGAGTTGTGAACGATGTTCTTAGCTTGGTGTGAATGAAGTGATTGGAACAAGGACTTAATCATTAGTTTTGTGAAATATTTAAGCAATGACTTTCAAGCTTACAAGCTATTTATTAAATGAAAGGAGGTAATTAACTTTTGGATTCAATGTACATAGTGATGAGAGCATGAGTTCATTAACGCTAAAGATTGGGTAATCCTTAGGGTGTGACATGGCACAAAAGAGTGTGCTTTGACAACACAAGTTAAAGCTTGTATCGATAGCGAGGATAATGGATCTTTCTTTAATCTTATAATGCTTACCTACACATACTTTATTAAAGTTATGTGATGGAGGCCATGTTTATGTAAGTGGGCTAGCACATAATGTCACCCCCTTTAACCTACCTTGTGAGTTAGGAAAACCTTATTTGACACATTGAACTCATTGGAACCGATTATGAATTTAATTGAGAAGTAAGAATTTCTAAAATGTAAGTTCTAGCTTCGCTTAAAGTTTTCTAAAGATACTCAACAACACTCAACAAAAGTATTCCTATATACATAAGTGCACTAAGTAAACATGTTTATTATTATTATATAGGACTCATCGTTATAATTCAATCAATAACAATAGTTAACTTCTAAAGTAAAAAATGAGAATCATAATACACACCCACGCATTTGAAAATGTCAACATCCTCGTTCATGTCCAATTGTAAGACTAGGTTAGAAAAATTAACCAAAAACTAATCACTCTGTAGAGTTAGTGTTATAGTTCTAATATGCTGGGTTGACCATTTGGGTAAAGATTGTGATATATGTGGAATATATGGGAAAGACCCAAGCGGACCTAGGTCATCATGACCAAATGCCATTTCATAAATACCAATTGGCCCTTTGCCTTGTTGGATTAAGGGGAGAGAAAAAGGTCATGACAGTTAGCAAAAAGTTCACATAATTTACATTACCTTCTTGTGCATAACGTTAAGCCAAGTATTTCAAAACCATCATTAACTCAGTTAGCAAAGGTACCACCTACGTCATGAAGACTTTTACACGTCTACAAAGTGTATCACCTAAATGCATACAACATATTGGTCAATTTGTTTACTTTTAACATATGAGGCTTATAGTTAATATTGTTTGTTGGCCCCTTGGTTAAGTCAAAAAATAAAACTCTCTTTATTTCTTAATATCAGACAAATTGACGGCCCCATTGTCAAGTGTATATTATAATCAGCTTAAGTCCTTGCCTCAAACTCATTTACAAACTCCATCGCATTATGATTTCCATGTTGATTCATACATTAAATATATCTTCCACTTGAAAGCTTGATGTACTTAATTGTGTGGACACATCTTGACATCTGCTATGTTGTGATCATTCTCAATCACTTCAATGACAAGAACATCTAGAAGCATTGGTTGATGGCCAAACAAGTTCTAAGGTATATGAAGGGGACTATTTTTTTTAGTCTTACTCATCAAGGAGAAGTTTTAAGTAGTTTATAGGTTTTTTAGATGCTAGTTTCGACACCAACCACAAGTTCAGGTTTACTATAGGCTATTGCTACCTTTTGCACAGTGGCATTGTTGGTTGGACAACTGAAACACAAGATCCAATGGTTGTTTCTTCAGCATAAGCAGAATACTCGCTTTGTCTTTGAGACAATTAGTATGTTTTAACATGCTAATCTCAGATGTGGTTGAGCATGTGGATGTTGTCATCACGTGTGTGGATAACTAGAGTGTCATGAAGATTGTTGAGCATTCTCAATTCAACTCCAAGTCATCCACATTCTTCTTCACTATCATTATGTGAAGCAACAAGTCAAGCAAGGTTTGATCAAGTTGAAGTACTTGACTATTACAAAGATGGTGGCAAATACCTTCACAAAACATTGCCTCTAGTTGACAAGGAGTAGATGGCTAGGTGGTTTAGCACCAGATTAGAAGTGTGCTTAGTATAAAGTCATAGCCTTCATTGGATTTTATATAGAAGTTGTTCCTTATCTCTTTTCATTCATGTTCCCATGTTCTATCAAGTTTGCCCTCCTTTGTGGGGACTCTCCAAAAGACAAAGAACCTGACTCTTTCTCTTGGTCCTCTTCCTTTAATGGTCTTGCAATGCTATCATCATCTCTCTGGCATATGGGCTAGGGAACTAGTAGTTGTGGTGCTGCTCTAGCCTCTTCCTTACCAACTCTTATCTTCCAAGTTGCAACAATCCTCTAGCTACTAGTCTATTCTCCTCGAGGCACTATGGCATGGTAACTTTACTTTGTTAATATGAGAGAGGAACACTGCATGGCATAGTACGACTACATGGTAGGAGTACCGTGGTTACCCAAGTACCTAGGATTGGATTGGTGGGTGCTTTGGTGGTGGCATCACTCCCTACCCCTTGGTCAAGCAACAGAGTTGAGGCTCTAGCTACAACAAGGAATGTATTTGGAAACTTGGCTAATTGAGGTTGGGCACCCTTGTTTGATCTAAGTCATAATCAGCTTGCCTTGACATAGGTGGTGGCTACTCCTTACTATCCATTTCTTGATTGCCTATAGAATGGCCACTTGGTAGCCACTTATTGGCTTTTGGGTTAGAACTCTGACAAAACCAACCCTAATAAACAAGGACTTTTATGGTACTCTTTCAAACAACTAAAGTTTTCAAAGTATCAATGGCCATGTCTCTTAGGAGGGAAGTTTGTGGCAAATCAACCAACCATGATGGCACTCATCAACTACCAAAGATGGCTCTTACCACATTGGTGGTTTAAAAAAGGAAGCCAATATGCAAGTTTTTAATAACATAATTATTGAGAGCATGGGGGACTAAACAATGTCTTTTGATGATGTATAAAGGATTGTAGTCAAATATTCTTAAAATTAAAGAATAAAAGATTAAATTTATATATTTTATATAATTTAAAATCATTAAGAATCAAGTTATCATATTAATTGATTTGACATTTATTGATCTAGACCACAACATTTATAGACCATGGTTTAATCAAATTGTCAATCTTTGAATCTATTATGGGAGTAATGTTGATGATATGGAGCCTTGACACTACAAAGGTTGCGACAATTGTAAAGGAGAGGTTTACTATGACCCCATGGGCAATATGAACAACCATATGTGTTGTGCATTAGCATTGGGACAAGTGACTAACAAGGGCAAACTTGCACCCATTCTAGATATGGGATGATAGATAGATTCTGTGAGGCACCAAGCAACACCAACTCATGTGCACTTGATGAGTGATTGGTGGATGCATAAACTAGAAAAGAGGGAGCATAACACCACGACTAGGAAGTAGCTAATACTTGATGAAGCAACTACCCCTCATGTCAGAGGTCTAGCTTGTCTTTCTTGAGGGTATATGTAAGGAACTATACCATTGAGCTACAGAGCAATAACAATCCAGCAAGCCGAGGAAATCCACCCATGTGCATCTTAGTAAAGCAAAGGAAGAGCTCAATCCAAAAGCCCCTAGGAAGGGTGTTCAACATCTACCCAAGAAAAGACTCCCACATCAAGACTCTAGCCACTTGCATTGGCATGGTCATGGCAACCTCCTTTGTCGACACCAAGATGAGCGATCCCTATCAACAATAAGGAAGGATGCTAGCAAGGAGACCTCTTAGTCAACGAGTCAGAGATGGAGTGGGAATACGCTAACACCCTATGTGAACAATGTTAAGTCTTCTAATATGACCTTGAGAGTCTACCTCAAATGCAAAATCAGCACGAGATTTAGTGTACTGCTCTAAGTACCTTAGAGTGACTATCCCCCAAACCCTAGAGGATAACCCGAGTAGACTTTAAGATCCAGCCTCATGAGACTTACATAGGCTCATGCCGTCCAACAATCACCATGAGCACATGCAGGTATGTATGATAGAGGTGCATATCATGGCAATGGATCACAAAACATGCAAGTCTGAGATTTCCAGTTCGAGGAGGGAGATTAGTAGCAACAACAACAACATTTGGAAGGTGGTGCGAAAGTGGATATGACTTTCAAGTGTTGTAGAGCATTTGCAAGAAACAACGTGCATGCCATGGATATACAAGTGCAGTTTGCGCAAATCCTTGTGCAGCTTCAACATGAGGTTGTGGAGTAAATGGTTTTAGGAGGAAAGGAGATGCAAGATGCGACACATCTCTCTGCAAACCTCTTCAATCATCTGGTGAATGCAGGATATATGATCAAGGACAAAGCTAACATTTAGCGACTTATTGTGCAAGCTATTGAGAATGTCATGGCACTAAAGATGGCAACAATTCAGGGAATAGTCAACCAGAGAGTGTAGCCCCTGGTGAAGCCGCAAATTGCCAGTCTGATCGTGGATGTCAAGCCAACTTAGGTGTCTTAGGAGCTAGTGACCCTGTTCCAAACGTTCATGTGAGCATAAGACAATAGTCAGTAGATCGACTACTCTCATAGTTGAAATCAATGAGTTCCAGCATTTCTAGGATGAAATGAGTAACTCAAAAAGGAGATGTAGGCACTTCATCTCCAAGTCACGATGTTACAACATGAGTTATCAAAGGAGAAAGTATATTTCTAGTAGTATAAGGATCAGGAGGAGGCCAAATATTAGGAGGATACTTAGGATGTGTTGCTGCGAAAACACAACAACAAATAAGTTGAGGATAATGTTAAATGTAAGAAGTTAAGAGCATAGAACATCCTACTGTGGAGAGAATAAGAGTAAAAAGATTTATAAGTAGCTTAAAAGAAAGGCTACATAAGAAGGAAATTCTTATTGAGAGGAAAAGAAAATGGAAGTCTCAGAAGGAAAAGAATGATGTGGCAAGAGAAGGAGTACAAGAAGGTAGTTAGGGCAAGACAAAAAAAGTCTCCATGTTTATTCTCTTGTATTCATGTTAGAAAAGAAGGTATATATTATTATAAGATTTCTTGTGTATAATCTATGTGTACTTCCAATAGATGTGTCTAACAAGGGAATAGCCAAAATTTATTTTTGCCTTTGACTTCAGAGACTAGTTGTTGTGGCACCTTAAGGAAGTTGTCACAACCTTTCCCTCTCCCCTTATGCCAACTAGGCAAAGGGCTAATTGGTGTTTATGAGAGGGCCCCTGATCATGATGACCTAGTTAGGCTTGAGTCTTTTTTTGTCCACATATCCCACAATCTTTACTTAGGTAGTCAACCCACCAGGTTAGAATTATGACACTCTCTACTCATTTGACTCGTTAGAGGGAGTCGGCAACGAGATTAGTGAAAGTGATGGTGACACTTGACCCTTTTACCCTCATGATATTAATTTAAATTTAATAAATTTTATTTTAAAAATAAAATAAATATGAAAGCCAATAGCTTTCATATTAAGCTCAAGCCAAGTGTGCCAATTAGCACACCCAATTACAAGACTTAACCCCCTTAAGTAAAAGCCCTTAGTAAGGCTTAACACCCACAAGCATGCTTGCTTGCTAAAGTATCCAACCCATCAATGTTAAACACATCTGAAGGGCGTGCCTTGGGAGTAATACCATGTGCCATCTAGCCTAGTGTCACATGTTTATGTGACACTGTTTTATAATATATGAGCTATTTTGTCATAACCTCTCAAACTCAAAATCTACACCTAATACCACAAATGTGACTTGCATATGCCAACCCTAAAAACCCTCTCTGTGAAGCCTTAGGAACAGGATAATGAGAAGCCATCTAACTAGTGAAATGTGTACTTTGACAAAACCTTTCAGGTGTGCAATCAGGTTACCAGACGAAAGAGTTAACTAACTTCATGGATGTTAGAGTTTTTACCTGAAGGGCCAACATGTGCAACACATGGTTGCCAAGTGGCCATCTGGCATCAACACCCTGTGTGAGCAATGCTAAGTCTTTCAAAATGACCCTAAGAGTCTAACTTAAATGCTTAATTAGGTAGAAGACTTAGAGTCCTACCTAAGTCCCATAGAATGACCATCCCTCAAACCCTAAAGGATAACCCGAGTAGACTTTAGGATCATGTCCTAGTAAACCTAGACATGCTCATGCTCTAACCCCACAGAGGAGATGTGTCTCACACATACCCTCATGACAGAGCTAAGGCATTGTCACTTACCCTTGCGGAATCACTCTCATCCGAGAATACAACCGAGCGACAAGTGGTACCCTAAACCATGACTAACTCCTAAAATTTGAGTGGTCCCTAGTCCTAGGATTAGTACTTAGTGAGAGCACGAGTGTGTGCCATAGGCAAACACGAGTGTTCTACTAAGTAAACTCCCAAGACTAGGTTTGGATAACTTTAAATACATGACCTTGCGAGTGCCTCATGAATAAGCTCTTGCTAATAAGCTTAGGTTGTTTCAACCTTTGAATCCCAAGGAGAAGACCCCCTTTCTTAGTTGAGTGTGCCAATAACATGTCCAATTAGAAGACCTAACCTCTCTTTAGCAAATGCCCAAGGCTTAGCACTCTAATGTGAGCACAAGCATGCATGCTTACTAAAGTATCCAGCTCCTCGGTGTTGAACCCATGAGACAACCCAAAGGGCATGCATCGGACATTGTATTGTGTGCCATCTAGCCTAGTTTCACATCTCCATGTGACACTGTTTCCCAAGATGTGGACTATCATGCCATAGCCCCTTAGATTCAAGAGTTACTTCAGGTGCCACAAACGTGACTCTTGAATGCCGACTCTAAAACCCCTTTATAAACCCTTACAAACTTGGTAAGAGAACATGTCACCCAAGATCCCACACCCATAGTTAGACAAGAGCACGAATGCGCTCTACCTAGTTGTGAGTGTTAACAAGGAAGAGGAGGTTGGATACATGCCTCAACTTTTGACCCTTGGAACATGTAGTTTGACAAGGCCCATGCATGGATTTGCCAACGTTAAGGGTAGGTTACCCCAAAGGTGGGACATATCCCTATTTTATGGAAGTTAAGGTGGCACAACAAAGGGTTATGCCTTAACGACACAAGCTAAAGCTTACATTAGTAAAAAAGTAGTTATGAACCCATGAACCTTCACTACATATACTACTTAATGTATGTGACAGAGCCCCCCTCTGTTTTGCTTTTTTTGTAAAGTGAGCTAGCATGGAATTTCATTCTTAATGGAAATATACTTGGTGAGCATTAACTTAATAACCCATTGACCCCTAAACGCTAACTTGAGGGGTTAGGGAAACCCTAGGGTTAGGTCAACCCTAGGCATATTCGACATGCTAAACTCATTGATATCAACCATTAACCCAACTTGGACACAAAAACAAGAGTAGGAGTTTTCTAAATGGAAGTATTAGCTTTGCTCAGAGTTTCTTGTAAATACTTAATGACACTTGGCCAGACCATCACTAGATATCCAAATGTACCAAAGGGCATGTTTTTTATAACACCTAGGGCTTATCAACATAGTTTGATAGGTAACAACAGTCCACATTCGAAATAAAGAGTAGTCATAGTAAAAACTATAACAATGAATGTGCAATAGTGTATATTTGCCAACGCTAAGGCTACCTAGGCTCATCCTTACTTACATGCTGGAAGTTAGGGTAGCACAAAGAATGTGTCTTAATGACATAAGCTAGGCTCATATTGGTGGGAGGAAGGAATTAGTTTGTAACATGCTTTTTCCACACATTTCTTACTTAATATATGTGATATTCTTGTTTTATAAAGTGGGTTGGCACAGAATCTCATTCCCATAGAATATTACTTGGAAAGTTTAACCTCCTAGTGATCTATAAACCCTAATGCAAGGGGTTTAGGGCTTAGGGTTAGGGTAACCCTAGAGTTAAGGGTGTTTCTAATTATATCCGACAGATCGAACTCACCAAAACCAATTAAAAATCTAACCGAAACATGAAAAATAAAGAGGTAAGTTTCTAGATGGAAGTGCTAATTTTGTTTAAATTTTCTTACAAATACTTAACAATATCCAACCGGACCATAATGAAATACCCAAATGCATTAAGCCGGCATGTTTATTTTATACCTATTGCTTGTCAACATACTTCAATAAGTGACAACAATAAGTCATAATAAAAACTTTGACAAGTTTAACATAGCAATTCTTAAACACAAAATCTAATAGTACCAATAATTTCATTAATAAGTGATATAAATATCAAAAAGAAAATACGTATAAAACAAAGTAATTAATGTTAAAAATGAATTCTATTATGAATTACATTTTGGACCAATAGTAAGATAAAAAAATGAAAAATTATTATGTATAAGATTAATAATGTTACAAAACTAGCTTATTAAATAATGAACTACAAAGTATTATATAACATAATTAATTACATACAATAATGTACCACTCAATTAATTAAACAACGAATCACCAACTATTGACTAGAACCACACAATCACATGATGAATCTCAATAAAAACTAAACAAAATAAATAATAAAACAAGAATGATTCAAAAATCAATTCTAAAATACAATGCTTAAATGATTTCTTTCTTTTTTCACACTCTCTTGAAGAGCTTTCACTATGTTTTTATTAGAATTTAATAAATATAAAATAAATGTCTTATAACAATATGTTAAAATGTAAAATGTAGTTTAATAAGTTATATAAAAGTAAAATTTGAGCAAACTAAATAAGGGTGTGACTTTTTGTAAGAATATTATACACTTTCTTTAAATTAATTAAAAAAAGCACTTGCTTAGTATGGGTGGCACTTATGAGACATTTGTTTTATTCTATTCATGAATCATGAATTAATGGCATATGATTAGTTGTTGTTACAAGACTTTTGATTTACTTTAATCATGAGATGAAATTGTGATGCATGATCCATTAAACTTACTTGTAATAACATGTTAACCAAGAAATTTACACATCCAATATGTATTCATAACATGATAATGAAGGCCATAATATCATGATAAACCATAATTGTTAGAGTAGTATTTAGGCATCATAGAATTTCTAAGTTTACACGTGTTTCATTAGGAAAGTATAACGGAGAAAATACCAAAAACAATATATATGGTGAAAAATACGAGAGTTAGAGAAGAACATAGAACGTACATGATTCAGGTATTATTAGAATACAGCAGTGCTAGAGGAAACAAGAATATGGCAGTTCCAAAAGGAACCGGAATACGCAGTTCCAGAGAGAAACAGGAATACGGCAGTGCTAGAGGGAACCGGAATACGACAGTTCCAGATTTTAGCGTATTACGTCTTAGATACCATAAGATCCTAACGACATTAACGAAGTTACGCAACCAACTGGATAAGATTCAAAGGAAGTTATGATAACTGAATGTACTGGACTAGAAGTGTAGGTATAAATAGATGAAGTTAGGGTAAGAAAGCATCCCGGAGTATACTGAATATTGTACTATGTTTTGACAATATATACTCTCCTCTTACTCTCATTCTTCGGTATCTTACTTGATTTACTTCTCATTTCTACTGCGTTCGGGATCCACAGTACTACTTGCTATATTTATTCTCTTTCTACTATTTTTGGTATTTTACTTGATTCTTTGATTTCTACTGCGTCGAGATCTGTAGTACTATATCTTTACTCTTCTTACTTTCTCTATGGTATCTTACTTGATTCTTTGATTTCTACTTCTCATTTCTACTGCATCGAGATTGCAGTACTACTTGCTATATTTTTCTCTTCTCACTCCCTTTTGACCATCTGAGGATGGGTTTCTAGTATGTGAGTCTATTACCCTTATTACGGGTCTATTTGTGAGTTTGTCACCCTTATTACGGGTCTGTTTGTGAGTTTGTCACCCTTATTACGGGTCTGTTTGTGAGTCTGTCACCCTTATTACGGGTTTGTCTGTCTGTCTGTCACCCTTATTACGGGTCTGTTATATGCTATACCCTTATTACGGGTATGTGTTAGTGCTATACCATATTACATGTTATCTTAGTCTTTTCCTTTTATTTCTACTGTGATGGGATCCGCAGTTTTACATGCTACATACCTTGCCATCCTTACTCTTTCCCGACCTTCTGAAGTCTGATCTATACTCTATATCTGTTCTTTCATATTCCAATAGACTATTAATACGGGTTTGTCGGTGGCGACCACTGCTACATTTTAGACTGTAGGATTTTATTGCTCAACAATAATGTTAGGGAAAGCAATAATATCATAATGTTAATAGAGGGATGCAAATATATTATATATATATATATATATATATATATAAGAAGAGAATCATAATATTAAAAAGGTTGTATACCATAATATTTGAAGAGAATTATAATAATATTAAAATGAGGTCACAATACATAATATCATAATACGAGAGGTGCACATAACATAAAGCTAGAACCATAATATTGGGAGAAGACTATAATATCAAAATAAAAGCATCGTAATATCAAGAGGGCCTACCAGAGAACCATATTAATATTATAAAAAGGGTTGCAATATTAAATATTAATCATGTAATAAGAATAGAATCATTGTCCTTTTAAATTTATTAAAAATAAGTACGTTATAGCTATAATACCAATTGGTCGTTAAGGACTCCACAAGCCAAATGTGAGTTGAGTTTGGGTGGTCTCGATGATCACCAAGACACTAGTGCTAACGCCCAATCTCAGGGTTCTACGCCAAGGGTTCAGTCATTACTTCAGGATGTATGGGGATGTGTAGTGGTGGCCCTTATCCGAACATTGCAAGGGTCCGTGTACCGATGGATTGGAGCTCCCCTCCTTCTAATGTGTGGGTTTCCTCATCAATGTGGGCTTCCATTGATGAGGAAAGGGAGAGGAAGAGAGACACAGGAGAAGGAATCGATAAGCAAGGAGATATATATGTATTGCCTCTTAGAAGTGCAAGGTGGCCCCTCTCTTAGAGACCAAGATTCAAATTCACTACCTCTTGGTCGGAGCAAGATACACAAAGAAGGGGACTAGAAGGACCATGACCCATTGCTTGCATGCCTACTTATATAGTGGCTCGGGTGGTACTGGGATGTAGGCCTAGGTGGCACTCCCCCATTGGAGCTCCTCCCTATGATTGGGTCTTAGCCTACTGATTTAATGTGCCTCTTCACGTGTGCTGTCCTTATACCTTTGTGTTGATCCGGACAATTAGATTTAGCCTACTGTCAGTGCTGCTTGACAACCATTGTTGTCACTCTATACCTGTTGTAAGTTGCCTGCTTTATCATTCGGCCTCCCTTTTGGATTGCCACTCATTATAGTTGTTGGTTGTCTATGTACAAACCACCATCAACTAGATGCATGGACTTACTTGTTGGCATGTCCTTGAGTCATGCTTTCTTCATTCTTGTCCTACGTCATTCTTGTCCTACACCGTAGTGCTTGTAGTAGGTGGCAGCTTCCTTCTATACTGCGACCAACTTGAGCTCTAGGGTTGCAATCATTGCATCAAACTTTAATATGGAAGAATTAAAAACAAATGTGAGTTACTATAGGGAAAATGTTAAAACTAAATGCAAGAACTGATAAGAGTGGTCATTTGTAATATCAAAAATGTTAAAGCCAAATAAAAAGAACCCCCTTTTGTGTAGCTCATTGGAGTTCTTGTTTATTAAGAACATTAATCATATAGATAAAGCACACTAACATTGATGTTGATGTTAATGCTAAAATGTATTTAGGTGCTAATATTGAAAATATATGCAAACTTTTATTATGAACTTTAAATTCGCATGGGACAATTTGAATTAATTATAACAAGAACAAGAATTTAAATAAATAATTATTTATTTATTTATTTATTAACTTTAAATTTAGCATGAGAGGATGTGTATTTGAATTTGGTATAGCGAACTATTTACATACAATGTATAATAAAACTAATCAAGATTAATAATTTTTGAATTTAGTGACTTACACAATGTGTAATAAAAACTATCAAGGCTATATTAAATCATAAAAATTAAGCATCAATGTATTATAGCTACATCCAAATATTATCATGTGTTATGATTTTAAATATGGTAGTACATGTTACATCTTAATATTATATATGCATGTTTTAATGGTACCTATATGATGAATGGGTAGTAGTACATGATACATCTTAATATTATAAAAATATTTGTGTGATATTGTATTAAGAGTATATTGATATCTTAGTATTATCGTTAATAATAAGTGGTGATAAAAATAATATGAAGGTAAGTATGGCTTGGTCATAAGAATGCAAGTTCTACATAAATTTATATTACTATGCACAAAATAAAGTAAAATTACATATAAAGTGTCAACTTTTTGAACATGATGTATAATATCTATCCATGCAACTGATTAAATGGTGGATTTTATGGCGTTCTTTGTGCAGCTCATATTTATCCCCATTAAGTTCATAAATCTAAAGAGTATAGATTAGAAACACCTAACTCATTTCATAAATCACCAAATAAACACTAATATGAGCAAAATGTAAAGAGGGATTAGTTGTATAAAGAAAACACAAAAAAGGAAAAGTATATATTAGTATAAAAGTCCTTATATAGTATAACAAGATAAAAAGGAATAAAGAGAAAGATTTAAATTTAACAATATGCATGTAATATCCTAGTATTAACATATATTATAATAAAAATAATATGAAAGTAAGTCTGGCTTGATCACGAAAGTGTGATGGTCCTTGTGATGCTGATAGTATGATTCCATTGCAATGAAATCCATAATTTTATTGTCTTGTGAATACTAATATAGATTTGTTTTCATAACAAGATGGATAACATTAAGAATAAAGGAATGAAATTAACATGGAATACCACTATGTTTATGTCTATTGAGAGAGAAATAGTTTGAGTAGAGGCCACCACTACACATACCTATACATTCTGAAGTAATGGTTGAACCCCCGGCCATTGGGCAACAATATCCTGATGACCACCAAGACCACCCAAAGTCACCCCACATCTAACCTGTGGAGTCCTTGATGACTATATGTGATGACCACGGAGGGATAGTTATCATACACAGATGGAGTTTTCATAGCAAGTCGAGTTACTGCTTAAAGAAGAGATTGAAGAGCTAGGATTAACTCGTTCAAACAACTGAATATTAGTGAATACCAATTGGCTAGGAGGATGCATTGTGTCGGTCAGAAGAGGCCAAGGAAGGGCAAAGAAGTACCTTGAATGCCATAGTCAGCCCTAGCCTTGCTAGTCTTGGTCCACGACAACAAATACCACATGGTAGTTGACGGTGGTTTGACCACCGTCAAACCGCCAGCCGGCGCGAATGAGCGATGGGATGGAGCACCGAGCAAGGAAGGTACTGCAGATATAGACTAATGGCAATAGCTATCAGGCGTGCTTAACCAGGCGTGAATCCGATCGTTCGGATCAACTACCCAAAGTACTGGGACAGCAAATCTGATAGCCAGGACTCTGTCACATGGCGGAAGACCAGTGAGAGAGTGCCACTTGTACCTAGGGTCTAGCATTAACCGACCCACTATATAAGTAGGAAGGCTGGTATTGGGTTAGGGTTCTTTTAGTCCAGTTTTTGTTTTGTATTTTGCTCCACCTTCCTGAGGTAGCTTGCTCAAGTGGCAAATATATATATATATATATATATATATATATATATATAAATACATGTTCCTTTTGTTGACCATCTCTCCAGTGATTCTCCTCTCGCTCCGCTCCTAGGCCAACAACATACTCAGCTATCAAGTGGCAACATTGCTCTAGGAAAACTCCCCCACCCCTATACACGGACCCTCACAGCGTCCAGGTAGAGGCCATTTAGCACCTTCTAGTATTCCCAAGGTAAGGCCGGCTTACCAGTGCGAACCCCCAAGATTGGATGCTATCCATAATGTCCTGGCGACCATCGAGACTTCATATCAAGCACCACATCTGGCATGCGGAGTCCCCGACGACCACATGGCCAATCTCATGACAAGTGCAGGACCCGGCACAACATCATCAAAGTTGGTCCCAAGTGACGATGAAGAAAGGTATGAAGAATCCCTAGTACATCTTAATGAAATTTCAGGTGTAGGAATGTGCGGGAATGAGTGACACCTAGATGGGTGAGACCGCCCAATGACAACCTATGAAGTAGAGTGAGATGAATGGTTGGACGAAGAAAGCCCACCACCTACTCTCAATGTAGGTCCACAACTAAACCCATATTTAACAAGTACCTTGGAAGGAGGAGACCTTGCACAGGAAAACCCCAGAATATGGGAAGCCTACAATGGAGGTAGGAAACTTGAAGCAGTGATGATAGTAGAGGGAGTGATGGTGGACGAGAGCCAAAGGTCCTATGTGGCCAACACTACGAGGGACCCAAGGTAGTAGACCCAAGGCCACCATCACCCAACAGGGCAAGGTAGATCGACAATGGATGCCTGGAAAGAGGGGAGAAAGAGCCTCATCTAGAAGACCCCCGCAGGGAGGGACACCAACCACCGATGAAGAGACCTCCACACTAAAAGTTTAACAGATTAGACAACACAACAGATCAGGGTGAGTACCAAGATGGTGGCCCGAGGCTTCACAAGGCCGGGCAACACACGGGAAGGCCACCCGCAAGAAGGTGATTGGATGTCGACGAGCTGACAAATTGGGAAGGAGCACTGGTGAGGGGTCACATAGTGGTCACTTTGGGCTAAGGACGAGAGGATTCCATCCTAGGGTGAGAGAAATCTGCCCATGCTAGCAAGACCATATCGACCATGCGAGGGGATTCTACAAGGGTGTACCAAGTGATGAAGGGATACTGTTTCAGGGCGAGGAGAATTTGCCCATGTAGCTATGACCATTATGACACTGCGAGGGGAATCCGCAAGGTCGCATGGTCCTGCGCTAAACAAGGGGATACTGTCAAGTCATGGAGCACCACAACACCAGCAAACATGCTAGTCCCGCGAAGGGGACCCCAGAGGGATAGATGGGAGGAGCCCATTCTCGTCACCAATCCTAAATGAAAGGGTGGGTGTACAAGGGAAGAAGAGGGTACCCACATGGTACCAAGACATGGACCTCAACACGTTCAAAGTTGAGTAATCGAACCAAAATACTTCCCAAGAGCAACGGGAAGCCATAGGAGTAGACCCAATAACCTTATTTGCCCGTGCATTCAATTTGATGCAGGAGAGAACGGTGACAGTGCCCTTACCCACGTTCTAGGGAGTGAAGGGCAAAGATGCCTATCAACACGTACACAAGTTCAAACATGTGTGCGAGTTGAGAAGTGTAATTGACAACCACAAGAATCTAAGTGCATTCGCATGCACCCTAGGCATGCATGGTAGATACGATTCCACAAGGTAAACAAAGGAGTTCGGTGGGATTCCACTCAAAGAGCATTCTTAAACACTTTATGGGAGGAGAAGAGCGAGGAAGAGGTAATTCATAAGCTAGCTAACTTGAAGCAGAAAGTAGGGGAGCCAGTAGACAAATACACAGTCCTCATATTGGGGTATATTGCCCAGCTAAGGGATTCACTAGTCAACCTTACTAAGAAGATGTGATATTGGAAGGGACGAAAGCCGAAATTCACAAATGGATTAGGTTGGATGACAATTGGATGTTTAATAAGTTACTCTAATATGCTAAGAAAGCTGAAAAGCAGAAAGTTGAGAGGCGTTAGGAGAGGAAGACACAAGACAAATTTGATGCTGAACGGGCAAATGACACTACCACAGACGAGGAGAACCTTTCAGATGCCCCAAGGGCCGTGAGAAAGAAGCGACGCTCGAGAACCAAAAAGCAAGGACAACTACCATGAGAGGAGGCCCACATGGTTGCAATTTGGAAGGAGGACTTGACCGCAATGCTCGCCCAATTGGGATACGCAATGCAAAAAGACAAGTACTGTAAGGTATGTAACGTTTGTGGATCCCACAACACAAACAATTTCTACATGCTAATTGAGCTCATGAGTAAGACACTACCCCATACAGCCGCATTAATAGTCAAACAAAAGATGGAGGTAGACACGGACAACCAAAGGGGCCAGGGACACAAGATTGATAGAATGACTAGTCCCATAGAAGGTCGCAGTCGGGGGAGCACAACAAAAAGTCACCATCCTGGGAGCGACTGTCAAGTCACGACCCAAGAGTAGGATAAGAACAAGGAGGCTTGACTAAAAGCAAGGCAAGAGTAAGAAACAAGACAAGAACAAGGAACAAGACAAGAACAAGAAACACGACAAGAATGATCATAAAATGACTTGTGTTGATAGTAACTGATTGTACAACAATTAGGTCAGAGCTTTTATACTCACAACTCCAAGAGCTAATCTAGGCATAAGCTAAAATGATACTCTAAGAGCTAATCTAGGCATGAGCTAAAAATAATGTCCTTTATCTTGTAAGTATATCCTGTAGGCATATCCTATATCCCGTATCCTGTATCATGTATCCTATAGGTCGTATCCTGTAAGCATATCATATATTCTGTATCGGGTCGTGACAACACCTCCTCCTTAAGGACGAGTTCCACGAGTCTTAGGACCTGATTTAGTAGAATAACGTTGATGAAAGGCAACAACTTTGGAAGAAGCATGGAGTAAATTGGATGCAAGTTCCCAAGTGCGATCAGTAGGCAAATAACCTTTTCAATCCACCAAGTATTGAAGTTGGCAGCAATGAAGATGAAAATTAAGGATGGCTGTAACTTTGTACTCAAGTTCATTGTTAATGACTATAGAAGGGGAGAAGAAGAAGCACAACCAAGAAGAGAAGAAGGATGATATAGTTCCAACAAAGAGGTGTGAAACACAGGATAAAGTTTCATAGTAGATGGTAGCTTTAGTCAAAAACCTACATGATTGACCTCAGTTGCAATCCTGTAAGGATCCAGTCATTAAAAATCCAACTTAAAAGAAGGCTTGTTAGTGCAGATATGCCAACGAAGAAGCTACACAAGATCACCAACCTTGTTTGCATGTGTTGATTGACGATAAGAATCAACGTGACGCTTGTACCATTCCTATGCTTACTGAAGATGAACTTGAAGAATCATCTTGTACTTGACGAAGATGCTAAAACGATCCTATACTACAGGAGCAAAAGAAGAAGGAGCATGAGGAGCAAAGTCAAAACATGGATGGTAATCTGTAAGAGCGAAGAAAGGTGTCTGGCCTGTAGATGCATGAACGTATTTGTTGTGTGTAAACTCTGCCATAGGAATAAAGTCCAACTAGTTGTCCTGTTGGTAACTAATTGAAGTAGCAAAGATATTGTTCCAAGGTCTGAATTGTGCGTTCTGACTACCCATCAGTTTGCGGATGATATCTTGAAAAAAGATCCGCTTTAACTTGTAGACTTCGGAGAAGCTCTTGCCAAAATCTAGACATGAATTGTGGGCCTCAATCAGAAATAATGCTCTCAGGAAGACTATGATGTTGGAACACTTCACAGATCACTAACTCAGCAGTTATCTGGCTTGTAGCCATCTTGTTACAGGGCAGGAAATAAGCTTGTTTGATGAAACAGTCAACTACCACAAGAACTGCATTAAATCCACGAGGAGGAAGATCTGTGAGGAAATCCATAGAATTAGATCTCCAAGGAGCAGAGGGAACAAGAAGAGGACAAAGAAGACCAGAGGGCGCGTGACAAGGCATCTTCAACATGTTGCTAGTGTCACAACTCTGTACAAACTTTTTCACAAAACCTTGCAACCCAGGCCACCAATAGTTGCGAGTCATTAACTCAATTATCTTGGCCACACCAAAATGTCATTTAGCCGGGGTATCATGACAATCCTATATCACACGAGTCCTATAAACACCAACATGAATGTACAAGAAACCCTCCCGATACAAAAGTCCATCTTATATGGCAAACAGCTTGTAGTTTGTACGGGAATTGGAGGAAGAGGAGCTTGTGATGTCAGAACTAATGTGTGAGAAACATTCTTTACCAAGTCGTTTATAGCCAATTACAAACGGATGTCCTGTAGAAGTGTTGAATTTGCTGGTCCTGATGAACCTGTAGTGCCGCAAGTGAAATCGATTAGGACCAACAACACTTGCTTTTGACAATTGTATGCAGGATTGCACTGGGTCGAATGCAAGGTAAAGAGCGCCTAGACAATGCATCCGCTTTGCCATTCTGAAAACTAGGCATGTAGATGATGACAAAATCAAAATGTGATAGGAATTCCACCTACCTAGCCTGTTGCCAACTAAGAACTCAAGCCGTTTGAAAAAACTCTAGGTTTTGTGATCCGTAAACTTGTACAGGATGTGCAGCACCTTCCAGGAGTGCCACCACTCCTTGAATGAATCCACAATGGCCTTGAGTTCCTTGTCATGAATATCATAATTGATCTCCGCCAAAAAGAACTTACGAGAGTGAAAGGCTACAGGATGGAGTAACTTGTCTTCTCCAACTTGTGATAGGATAAAACCTATTGCAAACTCCGAAGCATCTGCTTCAGCGAAGAAGGGACAAGAAGGATTAAAATGTGCTAAAATCGGAACTGTCATGAAGGCGTCCTTGAGTGTTATGAATGCATGTTCCGCCTTATCAGACCAAGAGAAATCCCCTGTGCGCTTGGTGAGTTCCGTGAGTGGAAGTACATGCTTGGAGAAGTCCTGTAAAAATTTACGAAGCCAAGGAAACATTGTATGTCTCGTACATACTTAGGCTTCTCCCACTCCACGACACTCTTTACTTTGTGCATATCCATTGAGACACCGGCAAGAGAGACCATGTAGCCCAAGAACTCCACAATATCCCTATCAAAAAAACACTTTCCAACTTCGCATACAGGCCATGCTCGCGAAGCTTTTGTAGAACTAGTCGTACATGCTTGTCATGTGCCGCTTGGTCCTTGGAGAAAATCAGGATGTCATTAAGGTAGATCATTATAAACTAGTCCAAGAAGTCACAAAAGATGTCGTTCACCATGCATTGGAACACGACTAGGGCATTTGTAAGTCTGAAAGGCATCATCATGTACTCAAAGTGTCCATACCTTGTACGAAAGGCAGTCTTTTACTCATCGCCTAACGAATCCGTACAAGATTGTAGGCCCCTCGTAAGTCAATCTTCGTGAACACCTTTGCTCCTCGTAACCGATTAAAAAGTTCCGGGATCAATGGCAACGAATATCGATTCCGAATGGTGACTTGATTCAAACCTTTATAGTCCATAACCAAACACAAACTCCTATTTTTCTTCTTGACAAAGAAAATAGGTGCTCATGTAGGGGACTTTGAGTGACGAATGAAGCCAAATGTCAAGTTATTCTCGATGTACTGGCAAAGAACCTCCAATTCTATAAGTGACAATGCATAAATCGATCTGAACGGTGGAGTCTTCCCCGCACAAGATCGATGGGACAGTCGTATGACATGTGAAAGGAAGAATTGCAACTTTGTGCTTATCAAAAACATTTTGAAAGGAGTGATACTTGGATGATAAGGAAGAAGTAGGAGAAGGAGAAGGAAATTAAAAAACAGGAGAGTCAAATACATAAGAGGTGAAAAAGGATGTAAGAGTTACTTGAAAAGCAAAAAGATGAAAAGGAGTAGGATTAGTGGCAAGTTCATGCATAGTAGTGATAAGAACACGGAGAGAGAAAGAGGGAGTTGTGAATGAAAAAGAGGAAGGATCTTGGGGATGGAACATAAGCAAAGTAATGAAAAGAGGCAAGATTGGGAAAAACCTATGTTGATTTTGACGAGTGTACAAAATTGGAAGAACCCTATATAAAAGTCCGTGAATGCACAAGAGTGAGGAGAGCCTGCGAATGTGCTGACGAACTGACAGGAGGTGGATCCTGTTGAGGAGGAACCTTCAACACTACAGGAGCAGGCACAATCAATCCTATAACTTGTACTGCCTCAGATACTAAGGTTATATTCTGCACGCAAGAGGGTAGAGAATTGATCCGGGCTGCCGGAGAAAAAAACGTGAACATCTTAGATTTCCAATCGATCTGAGAATTTGCAACCACAAACTATGGCATGTTCAAAACAATGGGAGTCATTTGAGTCTTAATCAAGTTGAATGAAATCGAACAATTGAATGTGTTATATGTGTAAGAAAGAGGTGTGTAGCATGGGTAACTGCGCTAGAAGTAATCAGATGATCATTTGCAACCTTTATAGGAACTGCACGCTTCAACTTTACCACTAGAATACCATGTTGAGCTGCAAAAGTGTCATTCATGAAGCATGCATTTGCACCAATGTCTAATAAGGTAGACTCCTTGAGCTCTTGATTATTGAGGTGAATGTGTATAGAAAACTTGAACAATGAAATGGTATGAGCAATACCAATGGAGCCTGCACCTACGTCCAACTTTGCGGTTCCTAGACGAAGTGGACATTGAAGTTTTTCGACTAAACTTTAGCTTGAACTTCACGCGTCTTAAACTTTCTGGCTTTAACAAGACATTCTGCCACCTTGTGTCCTACTTCAACATAATACAAGCATAAGTTCTCATTGCGACGACGTTGCTTTCAGCAACTGAGAGTGGGCCATGCTTGTATTTATTGACCTTCATAGGAACTACTCCAAAAGATGTCGTAAGAACATGTGCTACAACTACAGGATTGGCTTGCAAGAACTGTTGACGAGATTTTTCCTAACGACACTTGAATAAACGGTTATCACAGCGAATGGCCTATTGCATGATCTCCATTAAAATTTAGACATTCAGTAACGTAAGGAGAAGGTCCTTCACGTCATTCCTTAACCCAAGACGGAAGTGTTCGATCAATGCAGTCTTGTCCCATGGAATGTTCGTGCAAAGTTGTTGAAATTCATATGCATAGACAGAAACTGGTTGGAATCCTTGTGCGAGCTTCCTTAACTTCGTGCATGCAGAACGATACTTATCGGGATCTCCAAAGCAGACTTCAAAGACAGCCATGAATCCTTCAAAGTCTTCCATCAATGGGTCGTCATGCTCAAGCAAAGGGGAACCCAAGCCCGTGGGATCCAACTAGTAAAGATGCCAAAAGGCCAACCTTTTGTGCATTAGTCAAGTAGCGGCATGGTTACATGCGGATCAAAAACCTGATCTGATTTAGGAAACCTTAAAAATCGACACGATTGCCACTGAATTTCTTCGGTATGTTGATCTTTGGCTCTGAAGAAGAGTTCAATGGAGAGGAAACCACGGATGCTTGAGAGAGAACTTGTACAGCAGCCTTGGATGATGCATTAGCAGCTACATGCATTGTGTTGGTGGAACCTTGCAGATTTGTGACCACTTGGTGCAAAGTGGCCATCTCATGAAGCAACATTTGGTGCTCGCATTGAAATTGCTCAAAATCTGCCATGATTTATGAAAGAAAAAGGAGGAAAAGGGAGAAGAACCAAGAAAAAAAAATAACTGGAAATCGGGGATTTATGAAAGCAGTTACTATCAAATTGTCAAGCCATGACCCAAGAGCAAAATAAGAACAAGGAGGCTTGACTGAAGAGTAAGGTAAGAGCAAGGAACAAGAGAAGAAGAAGGAATAAAACAAATGATTGTAAAATGACTAGTGTTGATAGTAACTGATTGTACAACGGTTAGGTCTAAGCTTTTATACTCACAACTCCAAGAGCTTCTTATAGGTATATCCTGTAAGCATATCCATAGGTATATCCTGTAAGCATATCATATATCTCGTATCATGTATCCTATATTCTGCAGGTTGTATACTGTAAGCATATCCAAAATTCTGTATCGGGTCGTGACAGCGATAGCCATATCGCCCAAGGTATGACAATAGGGATAAATGACTGAAACACTGAAAATTAGTCTACATCTTGTGCAGTGGTCACCACCCACTCTACCGTTGCTCCTAGATCTCGATGATCAAGCCAATGTTAGAAGCGCACATGTTGGGAACCTCAAAAGGTGGCAGATGGCCCGACCACCTCTTCCTCGACACTGGCCTCAATGCCACAAAGCTAACCATGTAGCAGTGGTTGCCATAGGAGCTACAATGCAGGGCAATCACGAGGTCACAAGCTCAACGGGTAGAAGAGATGAGCCAACCAATCAACTTAGAGAACAAAGACGATGGGAGTCTAATGAGGAAGAGGTAATGATAGAACCCTTTAAGTTGGGATAGTGGGCAAGGAGCTCACCGAGGTGGAGGCTGCCACAGAACAAATAAGACTCGCTCAAGGCCAAGGATCAGGGGGAATGACGAGGATCCAGGAGAACCTCACAAGCAAAATATGGGAGACCCAAGTATCAGTGACCATAGGCAAGTTACTCTACCTATCCCCCGAGCTATATGAAGTCTACCCTAGAGCTGCATGGACCAACCATAGACCCACCAAGGGTCGTGACAACAACAGTGGACTTCATGGATGACGTGCCGACCACACCATTTCAAGTCATTGTCTGCAATGTCATTGTGAATAGAGGTTCAAGCATGAACATCATGTCGGTTGAACTTCACCAAAAGCAAGAATCCCACCTCAGAGCCTTCAGCCTTCCTTGTACATATGGCAAACCAAGCTAGGGTGACACCCAAAGGCATTATGAGGAAGGTAGAAATCAAGATTCAGAGTGCCAAGTTCGTGATAAATGTCATCATCCTCGACATGCACTCAAAATAAGGGTTTGACATGCTCTTGGGCCATTTGTGGCTCAGGGGTGCAAAAGTGCAACATAACTGGGAGCACCAACAAGTAAGATTTCCCACTAAAAAGGGACTAATATTTGTGATCCAAGCACCACCTTCAGAGGCTTGATCGTAGGAATACCACATGCCAGACTGGAGTGAAGGGCTTGACGACGACGAAGAGGCTGCCATTTCATTCCTACTAGACTTATTCGTTGTAGGAGATATAGACCTCCATTAGGAGGTATGAAAGACCGTTATAGCATACCACGTGACCAAGATGGAGGCCAAGAGGGAAGCCCCAGAAGTGCAAATTCCAAAGTGGCCCATTTTGTGGAAGGAACTGAGGCACATCATTAACCTGTCCTAGAGGAATACAGCTACAAGCCTACATATGGGTGGAACATTACCCTCAAGGGGTGATGAAACAAGTGAACATAGGCATGGACGAGGAACCCGACTAGTGCACATCAATGCTCATGTAGAACCAAAGCTTAAGAAACAAATCACTGATTGCCTTCACAGCCATAGAGAGGTGTTTGCATGGATGTACCATGACCTAAGGGGAATATTGCCAGAGTTGTATCAACACATGATCAATTTGAAGCTTGACACGAGACCCAGCTACCAACAATAATATTGCATCAACCCAAACTATGCTTTTTTTACTATTCATGAATAGTAAACCTTAATTTTAATTATAAATGTATATCTTAATAATTATATAATTAATAAACTGAAAAGGTATTTATAAAATTAAAGAATATAAGATTACATTTATATATTTGATTTAATTTAAAATAATTAAAAATTATTATATAAATTAGTTTAAAATTTGTTGATCTAAACCACTATGATTTATTTAGTGGTTTAAACCATGGTTTAAGTTAAAAATTGTTAATCCAGTTAAACCAGGTGATCAGGAATCCAATTCAGCTTAGGAGGCATCTCGTCCTACTATGTAGGAATCAATGAGCTAGCAGTAATGTTCCAGCTACTGGAGGGTAGTTTACCGTTGGAGGAGCTGCTAGAGCTTGAGCACCAGTGGTTCCCTACCAAGAGGGATGAGGTATCACTGTCCAAGCTCAACATACATGAAAAAGAGGATGTGGACGAGTTCTTAGCACTCATGACTTTCATGTTCATCGGAAGAATGGAGAGACGAATCGTCACACAATTGGCGAATGCCCTTTGTAGCGCCTGGGAGGGAGTCGCAGTTGGATTGGGTGAATTGCCTAAGGCACTACGTAATCCCAACGCTGACCTGTGATATCAATAGGATCCAGAGGGGGATAGGGCAGAAGCTCTCCATAGTCGGCCATATCGGCATCATGACTGCCTAATTGATCAATTGAGTTCCAACTCCAATATCAGTGCAGCTCCAATCCAACACTACAAGAGACATGGAAGAGGGAGAGCATGTCAAAACAAGCCAAGCAAGCAGTTGAAAACTTCGGAGTCGTTAGGGAAGTGGGTGAGAGACGGAGTAGTAGCAGTCCAGGTCAAGAACCCTTGCGAGGAGCAGAGACCCCTGACCACAAAAGCCATACCAACAGTTTTTATGGCAGTGGGTTCCCAGTTACTACCTAACCCGACCTAGGTATCGTAGAGAGCGGCTAGAAACCCTACAAGGCTGTCAACCTGGAGAGTGAGAGGGAAGATTTTGAGGATGGGCTTGGTGATACCTACCAATACTTCCATGCCAATGGGCAGTGGGCTTCTTCAACCCATATCAAACTTGCAAAGACCTTCAACCAAATTAGGAAAGTGGTGGCAATTTACAATGACTTGACCTCACAAGGGTGGCCAAAGAGCACGATGCAATAGTAGATAAGCTCATAGAACGGTATTGTGTCACTCGAAACGAAGCCAAGGGATACGGGGAGCAGGTCCTCTAGGGAGTCCAATAGTGGGAGAACACAGAGAAGGAGCAGAAACATGTAGAGGAGACCTACACCACACTAGCTATGGGCCTCAACAAGCTACATGAGAGGTACAAGGGCCTCAAGCAGCTCCATGACCAACTCAAACACAATAATGAGCATGCCATAGTAGAGAAAGCATGGCAGAATTATGAGCTTAGTACAAGGCTCGAGTAGAATGAGGGGGAGCTCAGGGAAGCCCAAGAGGAGTTGGCAACAGTCAAGGACGAGTTGCACCAACACATCAACCAGCTTACATAGCGGGATCGAAAACTGACCGAGGCCAAAACCCATCACAATGAGGCCACATCAGAAGGACAAGTGGTGATAGCCTCGCCATAGAAAGACAATGGGGAGGAGCGGATGCAAGTAGCCGAAGCCCAACTGGACTAGCTATGAACCACAATCAAGGAGGTAGAGGAGTCCACACACCACCAGGTGCAGCAGCTCACAGTCAAGGAACATGAGTTGCAACATATGCTTGAGCCAGTGAAGGAGCTGGAGGCCTAGTTGCACAGACCTAGGAGTAGCAAGCAGGAAACACAACCAAATTATAGGGGGCCACTGAGCTGGAGGAGCCTTCTTGTTGCCATCTATACACATGTGAAAAATAATTAGATTAAATTCTATCGAGATGGTGAATTGAAATAGTTAGGGTTTATTTACATTGGGATTAAAACAATTAATAAAAGTTATTAATCTTTTTTAAAATGTCATTTAAAAGTAAATGTAAGGATCCTTAGAACTACATTAAGTATATGTTTGTGAAGAGGTAATCTCCGGTCTCAAACTTAGTTAAATCTTATCATGTTAGCCGAGTGTTTCACATTAACGAATTCCTTGGATACAAATTGAAAACCTATTAAACCATGTGAGATATATTCACCATATGATTATTAAATAAGGTTAAATTAAATAATGTTTATTTTCCACTTTCATAAAGATTCAATCTTTTATGTCTTTATTCTCAAGCCTTATATAATTAATACCATTTGACATTTTATCATTATTCTAACTAGATAAAGTTATCATTCTTGAATTTAAAGATTTTACAAGTTGTAATATCTTATTCATTAAATTAGCGTGTCCATGGTCATTAAATTACATAAACATTAGCTGATATAATACATGATATGGTTTGTGAAACTCATCCACACAGAGAATATTAACACAATGCTGATGTTATATAACATTAACAAATTTTAAAGACTAATATATTAATATAATGTTGACGTGGATACAAGATTATACTGTTAACATATTTTAAGCTTTATAAAAGAAGTTATTGTATGCATTAAAAGTTTTAGATGTTTTAAGAAATTTCAAAAGTAACATAAAAACCCCTCTTAAGTTTATAGACTTTTTCTTATTACAAGAGGATGTGGCATTAAGATTAGGATTTAAATATTATAATTTAAAGCTGAATTAGTCTCTTTAAGTGTTTTATTTTATTTTCATAATTGTCTTTATTATATTACAAGTATTTAAAACTTTGGGATCCTTCCTAGGAAGCCCTCTCTAAATAAGTTAAAAAGGTTGTTGTATGGGATAATAATACTTAAGAAACTGTCTCAATAACAATATGATATCTTAACTAGGTTTATTGAAAGGAATTTCTAACAGCAGTCGTTGAATTCTTTGGTATATTAAAACGAGTTAATATTAGACTCGTTAAAAGTTGTGGATGTAATTGTTACTCAAGTGTGACTTCGTAATAGTGCCGTGATATCAACTTAAAGGAGTATAAAGTTATATAAATGTGCACAAGTACATGTACATATATATATATAGATACCACGTGGCATATGTACTGCCCACATGTTTAGGAATGTGGGCTCATGAACAATGCTTCCTATTATCTCATCTCCTTGTAACCTTATTTAAAAAAAATTTATTTGAATTTAAAAATGAAAATGTAAGCATACGCACTCGGGAAAAGGATTGGTTGCCAATTTAGGACGGTCGAGCTGGCCCATGGGTTACGGAATATGTCACTGTCCGAGGGTACGGGAATGTACGAACCCAGACGTGTGTCAGTATCTCTATGGAGTCTACCTAACAAGAAGGCTGTACCTGGTGAAGGTTGCAAGTGCAAATATGCAAATCTTTACAAGCTCCTTGCTTAAAACCCTAACTATGATTAAGAGTTAATTCGTCACAGTATATACATACCAAACAGCCTTTAGTTTATATATATACATATATATGTATATAAATACGTTTCAGAGCTTTTTTGACTCCTAGCATATTTCTCCTTGTGGAATGTGAGATTTAGTTTTTGAAATTTTTTATTAATACAGATTTTTCATCACTAAAAAGGCAGCTCCCTGAAAGCTAAGTTTCATCTCCCAGATTGGTTGGCTGGGACAACAGACGCACGCACACGCTCCTCGCACATGTAATACACCTCCTCCATTTTTCCAGTTGTTAAAGTACTCTTTCTTCCCATTTTCGTTATTTATTTAATCATCTGCATTCCATTCAAAGCAACCCCATAAGATTTTTGCAAGCGCGCATTTCGACAAGGATATAATACGTATTCCCCTCTTCTCTTCCCTGTACAGCTCGATCTGTTTCATGGCTTTCTAAGGAGTCCCCACTATTATGGAGTACCCAGCTGATGGGTATATGTATTGAATCTCCTAAAGATCTGATGGACTCCGAACAGCTTAGCTTGAGGACTACCTCCTCGGCCTCTACCGAGGAGGTACAGCCACAGCAGCAGCGAAAGGGAAAAGGTCAGCAGACGGGCAGGGGGAAGATCGAGATAAAGAGGATAGAGAATGCCACGAGCAGGCAGGTAACATTCTCGAAGAGGCGGGGAGGATTGCTCAAGAAAGCCCACGAGTTATCTGTCCTCTGTGATGCTCAGGTTGCTCTGATTATATTCTCCAGCACCGGAAAACTGTTCGAGTTTGCGAGTACAAAGTAAGATATGAGAGAGAGAGAGAGAGTCCTGTTACCCCTCTTTCCCCCTTAATTCGGAGGCTCATTCTGCCCTTTTTCTCAGTATGAGGGAGATTCTAGAGCGGTATGGCAAGTACCCTGAAAGTGTTCAAAGTGGAAACATCTCCGGGCACAATGACAGTGATGTAAGTATTTCTGGCAATGCTTTTTATTTTTGATTTATAATCTACTTAATCATAACATGTTATAGTACTTCAGCCGTGAGGTTGTGAGGTTGAAGCAGCAGCTTGAGCGTTTGCAGCAAAGCCAAATGTATAAAACATGAGTTTTACATATTTACTAATTTGCTATATAGGCATCTCTTAGGTGATGATTTGGCTCACTTGACTCTCAAGGACTTACAAAGCTTGGAACAACAACTGGAACTTGGACTAAGCAGGATACGCACTCGGAAGGTCTCTTAATAATTTACATAATTTTGTCTTATTTTTTATTAAACTAAAAGATATATTGAAATTTTATTAACTTAATAAGCTAATTTTCATTTTGTTGAACAAGTTAGTATGCACTTTTCATGCACCAGGAGCAAGTTCTTTTAGACCAGATTGAGGATCTCCATAGACGGGTACATATCTGTATATACATACATATATACACGCCACACACTTATATAATTTTGGTATTCAGGAGCTTCAGCTGCATAAGGAGAACGAAATGCTGCGAAGAAAGGTATTCTTTTATATATAAATGTACATGTGTGTATATATATATATATGTATGTATGTATGTATATTGCAGATAGCAGATACACAGGGGTCCGGAAATGCTGCATTGAGTATCAACCCCTGGAGACAAGGGAACCTCCAACAATGGGAAATTTGTCCTTGTCCTTCCCAACTCGCCACCAACAAGGTATATATATTAATTATGATTAGAAAAAAGCATTACTATTTTTTAATATTAATACTGGTATTCTTTAATTATAGTTTCACAACAACGCACTCAACAAAGTATACAGAGCGATTTACAGACCTCGCTGCAACTCGGGTACATGTCTTTATAAGTTCCTCGATATCTACTAAAGTTAATTTTGATTAGTATTTCCACGTATGTGTAATGCAGGTTATATAATGACCCCTCCGGAGGTTCTTCGTCCTCTGTAAGAAGGTCTTCCCCCAACGAACAATAACCCTTAAGGATCCTTTAGGTGTACACTTTTTAACTTGTTAAACAATGTAATGACCTCGATTATGTATTGTATTATATTTATATATGCACACGAGAGAGAGATTATTTATTAGTTTATCATTCATAAGGTGTCGCAAACTGGTAGGTATATGATATACTTCAATAGATATTCTTCAATATAGCTTAATACACACATTATATAATAAATATATATTAATTATTTATTATTTATAATTATTAACTGTTTAACGTCCATGTTATATGTTTCAAAAAGTTTTGGACATTTGCTACTTTCAATAACAACAGGTGGTCTTTCAGATGAAACATACCTTTAACCGGAGTTATATCATGCTGATGTTATATTTCATAGATTTTATAAATAAAACCTTTATATAATTAAGAACATAATTTATGTATGATATGTTTGCCCAAGTTCGGATATGGTAAGTAAGAGGTATCGCTCTCTGTACTTAACGTTAATTGTAGGATACTTGTTTATATAGAACATTTTTTACTATACGCATTACATAGTGATTGTTCAAATCTGGTAACAGTATCTTTTGAGCACGTGTATGATGTATGATGGACAACAAAAAATGGATACCTGTGACCCCACTGTGACCACCACTAATGCTTGTAAGGACATGAAAAGTTAGTAAAAGTAATATATTTAACAAAAACACTAATATAGTAATATAATAATTTCGTATATTCTCTATATGCTCCAACAAGAATATATAATAATATTTATATTCTCCGGATGCTCCAACAGGAATGTATTTGAATTGTGGTGCGTACATTATATAAAAGGTTATGCACCAATGTGAAACTACAAACCGCATAATATATGTGGGTGGAGCATATTGTGTGAAAGTGAGCAATTCCAAGCTGTTTCTCAATCCGTATCAAATCCAATACAGATTTTCTATTAGTCCATACAGGTTAGTCTTTGCTGTCCGTACATCGCGGGTTAGAAAAAGAAAAATAATACTTACAGGAATCCACTGACTTTGTGTTATATGGAAAACTACGTTTACCAATTTAGAGTTTTACTTTCTCATCACACACACGCGCGCACATATGCATGTGTATGTATAGGTAGGCATGTACATACTTGAATATTATCTCATATTTGTGTTATATACTATCTAAAGTTTATAATTCGATTTATTAAAGTATTTACTCGTGATTTCATGCTAGGAGTATATATATATATAAATTTTATAACATACATTGATATATTTTCAAATTATTTGATAATTAAAAATTAAATAATGGTCATTTTCTGTGTTGGAAAGTTTCTAGCCTAGTGTTTGGAGAATTGCTACCTAAACGAGAAAGATAAAAAGTCATACAAAGTACATATCTATCTTGGATTTTTTATAAAAATGTAGGTGAAAAGTACGAATGAATTAAATGAGTTTGAATGGGGTATGCATGGCATGCATACATGAACACATACATTCAGCCCGGTACTTTCTGAGGTAGGTCTTTTTCAAGGAAGGCACTAACTTCTTTAAACATTTAATGCAGTCAAAACGTAGTCACTTTCATTCGTTAAGTTAACCGTGCAATTCCTATTTAATATTATTTATCTTATTAAATACATAAAGTATAAATATATTGTACAAGATATCAGTTCTCATTTGAATAATAAACTTGTTGTGTCATTTTCGTTTGTTGAATGTGCATTATTATGCTTAGATAGTAAAAACATAATTATTTACCCTATTATATAATTATATTAAATAATTAATATATTTTTAGAATAAGAATACAGTATTCAAATATAATTTTAAAATATTTAAAATCCAAATATCTTGATTGTTTTCTTTCCCTTTCTTTTTCAAGTATACAAACACATATCAAACGTTCAGACACATGCATGTCTTTGTGTGTCACGTGTGTACACTGGACACATTATAATTATACAATTTATGAATATACTTGATATAACAATGTACAAATATATAATACCTTATATCTAATACATACTCATTTACATTGGCAAACACATATACTTACATGCATGTGTGTATGTGTAGATATATTTGTATATGTATGCATATGCATGTAGAGAGAGATTCCATCTATACTTTACAATATAAATGGATCGAGTATATCCAATATTTACTTTCACATTGTACGTACAAATTTGTAATATGTAAATGAAGTACCATAATAAAGTCCGACTGAGCGGAGAATCAAAGTCCAGTGATTCAACGTCCTTTGTCATAGCCACTACCATAAGACTATTACTTAAAATTACTTATAAACTCTCTATATATATATATATATATATATATGTTGTGTGTGTGTGTGTGTGTGTGTGTGTCTGTGGCCTTATGGAGATCTTGAAGTATGCGTTGAGAGGTACATATATAAGACACCAAACTATATATATGTATGCAGGTATGCATGTAGTTCTTTTCTAAATTAATAAATTAACTAGTTATGATTGAGAAATTCCGAGTCTATATTAATCTAGCCATGTAATATATTTCTTTTTAACTTATTAATCAGTGTTTAATTAATTATGATTATTATAAAATAATTATAAAAGTGTGACTATTAACTATGTTAATCTATACAATCAGATAAATGTATTAAATACAATTTAATACACACGTTTGTAGTCTCCCCCTCTATATATATATGCTTTCTCAATATATGGCCTGTATTATATATATCTTGTATTTAATTATTTAAGTACACGTGAATTTATATGAAACCTACATGTATTTTAATGTATATATGTGTTCTACATATAAAGACGTAATTAATGTATACATGTGTATGCATATAGTACATGTATTTGTGTACGATATATAAATGCTCTGATACATACATATATAGATATACATCAGTTTATGTAAAATGTTTTAGAAGAGTTTGAACTAGAAATTTATTTAATTAATATGTATTTGGACGTCAGAATTTCTAGACTATTTAATTTTCGTTATATTAATGATATATACTAGAAGTTAAAATAAATATGTTTTAATTGAATATTTCATTTTATATAATACTCCTGGCACAGTAACACATTGATTATTATTGTAAGTGGGAGATAAACGAAAATGATAATAAACATGGGTATAAAAGTCTACATTTAAACACACATTATAAGCTTTTAACAATTGAAAAACGTTTTAAAGTCAAAAACCGTTAGAATTGTTAAAAACATTTTTAATGTTTTTAATAACATATTTAATTAATAAATTATACCAATTTTTCAAATATTATTAATTGATAAAAAATTAATAGTAATGTTATTAATGTTAATTGTTAGATATGCTTTTAAAAACTTAGAAAACATTGTTAATAACCTAGGAGATCTCCCTATTTATAAATAATTTGTAAAACTTGATATATTCTAATAACTACATCATATTTATTTGTTATATTATTTATAACAAAAATATACATAATAATGAATATGCATATCATTTATATGATAAGAGCTATGTTTAATATTATGGGTCTTGCTGATATATAACTAAATAAATGGTCTATACAGTTATAAATATAAGCATAACACATGAACATTTATAGTAAAACTTGTTTAAATTAATTAATATTTTTAAGACCGGGCGGTCTTGATTAATTTAGGTAGATTATTAACTTATATACTATTATTTTATCTATAGATTTTATATGACCAGCATTTTATATTAATTTATTATTAATTTAGACAGGTTTTACTGCACATATAATTGTAAGTATACATGAATTTTATTTTCATACACGTACCTCGTGAACAAACACCCTGCAATATCAGTATAAGGTCAACCGGCAAAATTTGAACCATTTAGAGTAACAAAATTTGAATCATTCTCATACTAACAAACCACTAACATGATCTGGATGCTTTGTTAAACTTAGAGCCTTGGTAAAGGTGTTTACATCAGTTGGACAATACTCTATGCAAATAATCATAGCTTTCCTCATTTCAAACTTGATGTAACTATATATGTATATGGCATATATAATCATAATACACTTGTGATATCCGATACTGGTTCTCTCTCCCTCTCTCTCTCGCATGGAGTGTGTGTGAACTGGTTCTCTCTCCTCTCTCTTGCATGTAGTGTTTGTGTCCACATTTAATGACCATGTGTGCATGAATAGGAACCCAGTTTTTCGAGACCACAGAAGGAACATATATTTCAAGGGAATATATTGACCAAAATATACTTTTTCTGTGTATGTTAGAAATATAAGGTCTAAGTGTGTATCTCACTATTTAAATGTATGTCAAGTTTGTATGTGTACCATTATTTGAAATTTAATAATTAAATACGAGTGTATCTCATTATCTCAAAATTATGTATCAATAAGTAAAAATTAATAATTATTATTGATCTATCTCACTGTTTGGATGTATCTTAAACTTGTATGTTTATCATTATTTAAAAGTTAATTAATTAATATTGGTGTATTTCACTATTTGGATGCATCTTAAGGATGTATGTTTATCACTATTTAAAAATTAATAATTTAATGGTTGTGTTTCACAATGTGAATGTTATGTATATTATTATTATTTAAAAATTTAAAATTTAAAATATGATTATATCTCTATTTTGATGTATATCAAGATGATATGGATATCATTAAGTAGAAATTAATAATTTTTATTGATGTATCTCAAACCTATATTTTTAAAATTAATTAATTATTATGGTATATGACTATTTGTATGTATCTCACTACTATATATTTATCATTATTTAACGGTTGTATGTCATTATTTAGAAGTGTCTCAAGGTTGTAATTGTATCATTATTTAAATATTAATAATTTAATACGGTCTTATGCCATTATTTGGATATATCTCAAGGCCGTATTTGTATCACTATTTAACTTTATTAATTTAATATGGTTATATTTCACTATTGGATTGTATCACTATTTAAACTTTACTAATTTAATATGGTTGTATTTCACTATTGGATTGTATCTCAAATTGTATGTGTATCACTATTTAAAAAATAATAATTTAATAATTTTGATATATCTCAAGGTTGTATATATATCATTATTTAAAAAAAAGCTCGTTGGATCATGTTAAACTTGAGCATTTGTCCTTTCGCAATAGCACATGAATTCTACACTTTATGCTTTTAATAACCTATACCTATTTGTATGGACACACACTAAGTTAAACATAAGGCACAATTACATATGGATGTTCGTGCATTTGATGCCTCATCTTGGTTGTTGTTTTAGGTGAGCTCTCTTCTCAAAAAGGGCATGATATGTAGCCGTTTGACCATTATAACAATTGATCGGTACAACACTTACCCATTCACATAGCACTCGTCGTACTAGCTAATTTCACATACTAACCTAAAAACAATTGAGTCCTAGAACAAGGTAGCCCTAGACTAACCCTAAAACAAAGCATTAAGTAACTCTAAAATTACATAACAAGAAGTAAGAGAATCTTTAATTATATATATTAACCTAAGCTATAAAATAGTTGTAATTATCATGATAATTCTTAACCAGGACATAGTCCTATATTAGTGTCTCCCCTAAAATATCAAGGATCAATTGCAAGGGCAATAATGCATTGGAAGATGCACTAGCTATGACAATGATGGTTTAGGTTGTATTGGTACCACTAATGAATAAGTGAGTAAACAAATGAGGGTTTTGTGAGTGGAAACAAGAACAACAATGGTGGCAGTGCTATGGCAACCAAGAGAATGGTAATGGGGCATTTAAGCATTTGAGATGGACTTAAATTGCTTAGTGCATTACTGCTCAAAATTTCAATGAATACACTATTGTTCATTGACATAACCTAGGAGCCAATAAATAATATTAACTAAAGGTCTCTAATATAAATTAAGAAATTAATTATTTCTTGTTTGCGTTTAATGATAGACTTTGCAGAATGTCCAATGGTCTTTATGTCGCAAATGATGTCTCTGACAATTAAGTTAATAAGTCAATATATGACGGTCATGAGTACTTAGCTTCACATAATGCAAGGGAGCAATGAAAATTATGTGAACTTTTTGTGACTTTGTGTTAGTGATTAACATTAGTTTTTGATTAATTTTTTTAACCTAGTCTAATCTCAAAATTAAATGTTAACAAGGATGTTAACATTTTCAAAGGCAAAGGGGTGTCATAGTGTTTATTAGGACTTTATTCCTTACTTTGGAGGTTGATTATTGTTACCTAGTGTATTATGTTGACGAACCTTATACATAGTAGAAAATAAGTCCACTTAGTACACTTGGGTATTTAATGATAATTTGGCCGAGTGTTGCGCTAAGTATTTGTAGGAAAATTTAAATGAAGCTAAAACTCATTGTTTAGGAAACTCTCCCATGATTTTAAGTCCTAGTTAAATTTTCTAATTAGTTTTGGTGAGTCCAATGTGTTAAACAAGGTTAGGAACATCTTTAGGGTTGATCTAATTCTATAAACCCCATGCCCCAATCCCCTTTGGGGTAAGTTCAGGGTTAGGTTAAAGTTGAAGTCACTAAACACTAGGGCTAGCACTTAGTGCCAACCACTTACACAAATAAGAAAAAAGGAGGGGATATCACATTAATAAGGTAGAGTATATGTTGGTCGTCGGGGACTTCGCAGGCCAAGTGTGGTGGTTCTATGAAGTTTCGGTGGTCGCCAGGATGCTATGGTAGCGTCTAGTCCCGGGGGTCTGCCTCGGTGTGTTGGACTTACCCTGGGGAGCACTGGAAGGTGTGAGATGGCCTTTATTTGGATGTCGCAAGGTCCGTGTACAGGTGAGGAGGAGTTTCTAAGTGGGGTGTTTTCCCTTGCTCGCTTTACTGTATGTTGTCGAACTAGGAGCAGGGCGAGAAGAATGATTGGAGAAGGTGGTGGACATAAGGAGTATATATATATTATATATATATATATTGCATGTCCAAATACAAAGCTGTCCCAAAGAAGGTGGAGCAAGATACAAAGAAGAAACGGACTAAAGGAGCCCGACCCACTACAACCCTCTTGTTATATAGTGGACGGCTAGTGCTAGACCTAGGTACAGGTGGCACACTCCCATTGGTCTGCCACCCTGTGCCAGCGTCTTACTTGTAGCATTTATGCGCCTCCTCACGCGCTGTCCTAAGTATTGGTAGTTGATCCGAACGATCCAAATCTACACCTAGGTTAAGCGCCACTGAAAGCTATCGTTGTCAATCCATACATGCTACACCCTTACTGCTCAGCCACTTCATCTCGTCACTTGTTGTGCTAGCTGGTTGTTTGACGGTGGTCGTACCGCTGTCAACCAGATGCCGAACTTATTCGTTGGCATGTCCTCTGGCCATGCGCTCCCTTACCCTAGGTCATGAGGTCACTCTCCACTGTGGCTAGCTTTTGCTTTAGAGCTGTGATCGCGCATTCTGCAGCTTGGTAGCCTTTTGTAGCTCCGTTTGGAACCCTGCCTCCCGCTGCTCCTGAGTGTGTTTCACTTGAACCTCTAGCTCCCAAATTTGCTCATGTGAGCGTTGTAGCTCTTGCTCCCTTGCGGCAAGCAGTTGGGCTTGTCGGCGGGTGTACTCTGCTAACTTGGTGGACGATCCGGGGTGATTTCTAATCCTTGGTGGGTTGTGCTCCTTCCTTGTCTTAGTCATAATGCGACCTTCGCTCCTAGCTCCCTCCCATCCTTGGGTGGTAGGGCTCCTTGGCAAAGCAATTCCATAGCTTCCTTGGCTTCCTCCTGTGCAGCCTGCCGTGTTCTCATGAGCTTAGTTATTATGGCATCATGTTCCTTTGCACGGCTGAGAGATCGAGGTTGTTATACACCGCCATTGCTTCCTTTAGCTGGTTGAAGGCCTATGCAATCTTGAGGTAAGCCGGTGAGGCCCACTGACCATCCATGGAATGCTAATAGGTATCCTTTAACTCTTCTTCAGACTCGCCTCCATTTCCTCCTTATGGCCCGTAGGTTGTCTGGTACCTCTGATGGGAATTCCAGTGGTAACGGGGGTCCTACTGCCAAAGGTACTGCTTGTATGGGTTCTATTGTCCAATGCCTGAGTGGTTCCTGGTTAGGAGAGGGGTTGTCCCTTGCTTGCTTCTCTAACGACTCCGGGGGTTCTGGTTGTTCCTTAGGTTGCTGCGACTTGTTCGCTTAGCTTCCCCCTCCCATGTCTGGAGCTTGCCGGTATCAAAGTCGTAGTTCAGCAAACATCAGTGGTCATGATACTGAATGGCTAGCCGTGAAAGCTTCCGTTCAAACCTGGTCCAAACTCCTTATATTCCGTTGGTTAGAGCTGGAACCAAGTACTGCTTGAGGAATCTACCCAGTTCATTGCAACTCCTTCCTAGGCCCTGCAAAGGCCATTCACCAACTGCCTAGTGATTTGTCTCCTCGTATTACCTATGAAACAAGAAGGCTACTAGTGCTACAAACTCAGCCGCTTCCTCTCTCTCATGTATGCCCATAAATGCCTCGTTCCTTGGTGGTGGACCTCTGGGCCTATTTTTGATAATTCTCCTATTGCGAGGCTGTCCTTGGTAGTTGAAATACCATCACTAGCTCATCGAATGTTATGTGGAAAGTTGTGCTTCCTCCTAAGTTGAACGGATCCCTCTCCACCTGGTTTGGCAATCACCAATTCTGTGGACTGGATGAACTGCCTAGCTTTCTTTGATGAATCCCAGCTTCTCCATTTCTCCTCATGGAAGATTGAACAATTCGTCCAGACGCAACTGTCTCCTGACTTGCCGAACGTCAGGTCAGACGATCAACTCCTTGAACCTAGAATACTTGGGTGACATGAGTTCTGCTGTCCTCTCCTGGCCTTTGATGGACACTTGAACCTTGTGGATCACTACTAGTCTATTCTGCTTCGTCCAATCTATCGTCATGGTGGTTGAAGTATTGAACTACACATCTCCTTCTGGATATTGTTGACATGGTGGTCCTCATGACGTCCTCTAAGGTGACTGGCGTGACTATCCTTGCACCCTATACACAAATGATGGTGCGCCCGACCATATTGTCTTTGTAGTACGTGCCTCACACGTGTGGTCCATCCTCATGGACCATGTGACCTTGTGAGCTAGCCACACGTGTGTTTGGAAGTCATCCTCCTGGCCGCACTTCCTTCCTGTTGCGCTTCCTTGGGGTTTTCCTACCACGGCGGCTACTTTTCCTTGGGGTGTCTTGGTCTAAACTCCATCTGGGTGGATATTCGACCCAACGTGGTTACTATTGACTGTCTGTCGTAGTGCTTGTTTGTCATTGCTGCTCATTGTGACCATGATAATGTCTGGTGAAGCTCACCCTGGTCTTAACTATAGGGTCTTTGAAGTTTCCCCTCCCCACCGGGGCCTCCATCACTAGTCCCACGCATTCCAATCCTTGGGACTTTGCGCCTCACATCTATTAGGGAGTGTCCCACCGGGCTCTTTCCTCCCTGCTTCCTTAGCTGATCTCTAATCAGCTATGTTGTGGGTATACTTGGTGAGCCAAGGCTAGAATGGGTGTCAGTCGAGTCCACTACCAGGCCTAAATCATCCCATTCAGATGACGATATTGTCCGACTGTGGTGCGTCCATGTGGCTCCTCGGAGTTGCAGGGCAATCAGTGAACTAGTCCTTGTGCTCCTGCCTTGTGTTTGTATTGTTTCGGGCTTTGGTGTCCCCCTGTGTCCCTCAGTCTGCCAGTGGGGTGCCTGCCCTGGTGGGGTGCTTTCACCCTACGTGGCTCGAGCCTGATGGGTGGGTGCAGGGGACCACATTTTGCCGTCATCCAATCCTTTGTGCTACCTGGCACAAAGTGTCCTAGTGCTCTGAATCGTTGTGCAGGTGCTTGGACTTGCCTTGCAGCCACAGACCTTAGTCCCCTCTTGGTGCGAAATCTTTTTTAATGGTGCTCCCAGTCATGTTGTATCTTCACGCCCCTAAGCCAGGGGTGACCAAGAAGCATATCAATCCCCTCCTGTGTGCATGTCGAGGACGACGACATTTACCTAAAATTTGACTTCTTGGATCTCAATTTCTACTGCCCTTAGGATACCCTTAGGTGTTACCTCGGCTTGATTCACCATCTGCACTTGGAAGGAAGTCGGCTTCGGGATTGCATATTCAGCTCACAATGAAGTTTTGTTGACATAATGTTCACCACCGGCCCACCGTCTATAATCACATCATTGATTGTGCGGCCTGCATCCAAACCAGAATGGCTGGCATGTCATCCATAAAGTCTATTGTCATTGCGGTGGCTCTGAGGCCGGGCTGATCCTTGTGGCCAAGCTCGTATAGCGTGGCTAGAACAAGTGGCGCTTCTTGTTCCTATTGGGGCCCTGGCCTCTCCTGTTGAAGGCGAGACATTTCCGTCTCTCACTCCCTCAATCCTTGGCCCTGGTCAACCTTTGCGATCCTGTAGTGGTTGATACGTTGTCACGGAAAAATTTGGACCATCACCTTGGTAGCCCTGATATGCATGTAGTGGACTAGTCTTCTACTCGTATTATACGTCTCCATTTCACTTTATTATTCCCCTTCTTTATCTTTTTGCATGGTCAAACTAGTCAACATTATTATGTTAATGCATATGATTAGTGCTTGCCTGACCATGCAATCTTTCATGCACCTTCCTTGTCACATTCCCAAGTCAAAGTCAAGTCACCTTCTTCCATAACCCCCCATAATTTATGGTCAAGTGACCTTCTTCCATAACCCCACCATTTATGGGTCAAGCCACCTTCTTCCATAACCCCTACCATTATTCTTATGTAACCCCCATCTTACACCTCTCTTAACCCCTACCCTTACCCTACATGCATTCTTTATATTATTTGGGTATATAAGGAACAAGGCTCAAGGGTTTGACATATAAAGGAACATATAAATATAGAGATATAGAGGAGAGTCTCTAGTTTCTTCTTTTCATTTTTACTTTGTAAATAGATGTGAAAAGATTATATTGTTTGTGTGTGCTCTTATGATGAAATATAAAAATTTTCAGTGTATCTTTTGTGTCATGAGTTTCATCTTATGTTTTCTCCCTTTCTTTTCTTTTTCTTCTTTATGTGTGGTCATTAACAAGGACTACTACGATGTGCTATCATTAAAGCCATCAAGTCCCGAACATATGAGTCCTCGAGTGATTTCTTTCGACAACGTTAGTTTGCTTTATACCCACCACTTCAACACTGAGGGTTTTGCCGCCTATTCCTTCTCACAGTGCCTTTGTTCTCCTGGTTCTACGCAGTGTGGTCAGTTGTTTCGCTAGGGGGGTGTGGTGTTTGTTTCGTTCCATCGTCCCGACCTAGTAGCACTACTGTTACTTGATTGCTTGGATGTTAGGATTAGTGTCGGGCTGGTGGGGGTTTGTCGTGCTACCTTGATTAGCGTAATATAATGGATGATCTTTCCCATCTCCTTGACAATGTGTTTGTGTTAATATACATCCAATAGCATATGACGATGCGTCTACTTGCACATGAAATTTTTATGTCTAATTTGGGCTAGCTAGAATAGGGGCTTCATTAACGCTTGTTTCAACGTTTGAAAGCTTCATTTGCATTTGGGTTCCACATGAAGGGTTGTCATTTTCTTAATAGCATGGTTAATGGCTTCTATCGCAGCATAATTTTTAATAAATCGCCGATGATATCCCATTTACCTAGTAGCCATTGTATTTCGCTTACGTCTTTGGAGGTTGCATAGTCTATATTACTTTGACTTTATCTTGGTCCACCATTATCCATCCTCATATAATAATGTGTCTTAGTAGGACTCCTGATTTTACACAAAATATGCACTTCTCCAGATTAAGGATTTCAACTTTCATGACCACTGTCCCATAAATGTGAAATCGTCCAGGAAAACCTTCATAAACGTTGTTAAATAATCCCGGAATGTTTCACTAACCAACCACTAAAAGGTGAATGGTGCATTACATAACCCAAAAGGCATAAAGGATACACACATGCTCCCTAAGAACTAATGAATGCTGTCTTTGTTGATCTGTTGGGTCCACTTGTACTTGGTTGTATTCTGAAAATCTGTCTAGAGAAGAATACATATCATGTCTACTACCGTATCCAATAACTCTTAAATGAAGGGTATTGGATACGTATCTCGCTTAGTTACATCATTCAATTTCTTATAATTGACGCAGATTCGTAATTTGCTATTCTTCTTCGGTATACGATAATTGGTGATAACCATTGTGGGTTTTCTATTGGTATATGAATCCAGCTTATAGTAACTTGTCCATTCTTCTTTAACTTTCGCCAAGAATGTTGGGTTCATACAATAAGCTTGCTATTTTCTAGGTATTGCATGGGGTAGTAATTCTATCTTGTGAGTACAGATTGTTGGTGGAACTCCCTTGAGATCTTCATAGCTCCAAGCAAAGACATCCACATTTTGACGTAGTACGTTCACCAATTCGTCTCGGTATTCCGGTTTGAGGTCGGCTACTATTCATACTTTGCGTGATTCATATTCACTTGCTTTAATTTCTACTTCTTCAGTTTTCTCATTGCTTGTGTTTTCAATTTTGTTGAGTTCGTGTTATTTGTTCACGCTTTGTCTCAAATTGCAGTTGTTTGTGTGGGTTGTTTAAACTTGTCGGTTAATCCAAGAATGTCCATATGTTGCTGCTGTTGGTCATTAGTGGTTGTAATTTTGTGTTCAAGCACATCATTCTCGTCTTCCGGTGTCATTTGATATATATTAGTTTGTGCTATCTCTACAAGTTCCAAGTTGCTTTTGAATCAGACTTTTTCTTCTTCCGTATTCAAACCGTAATGCCAATCGTAATCTTCCATTTGTAAGGGTCGGGTTGGTCGCTCAATTTGCTTTTTGTTGTGTTCTGATAAGTTCTTGTGCATGCTTGTACAATACCATCTCGTCTTTTTCCCAATTATGTTATACTTTGGCATCTCGTAGCCAAGGTCTTCTAATAATATCTGATATGGTTTGCTCATTTGTTCATATGTAGTACGACCAATGACACCTTAAACTTGATCCATACATATGGATCTGATTATACCAACAAGTCGTACTTTCCTTTGGTTAGCCATTCGTACCAAGAATGGTGCATTTTTTATTGTCCTAAACCAATTCCTTGCAGGTCTATTCTTCAATAATGTTGACTCTGAACCTCCATCAATGGGTATGTTCCAATGTTTTTGTCGATATGTGCGGTAATCATTGGCACTTCTTCATCCCAATCTTTTTCATCTCTAAGGATTTTAGTCGTATTCACCTCACTTGACTAGTATCATGTTGAAATTGCTTGTGTTAAGACGTTAGTTATATGTGTTTGCAGAAATGGTGCCAATGTTAGCAATTCCCCTATATTTAGCTACATGGGTTGTTGCAAGATAACGACGACAATACAATCTCTAGTGGTACTACTGATGTCGATTGTTGCGATTGCCCACTTGCTTCAATAGGTATAAGATCTTGCTTTTCTTCTTGGATTTTTGGATTTGATATGCCACTCTTTGTACTGTAGCTTTCTCTTTTTCCCAATTTTTGCGTATTGGTTTTTTTTTGCTTATTTCCACACGTAATCATTAGCTTGTGCTGCGTATGTCTCAGTTGAGGGTAACTCCGTATCTTCTTCCCACTTGCTTCATTTTTCTGTTTCTCGAGATCATCTTCTTGATCATCCTCTTGTTGGACTTCAATCCTCCATGTTGCTGGTTTGTGGGTCATACTCCAGGTTAATTTTGCATTGGGACACTCTAGTGAATTATGTCCTATCTCTCCACACGTGTAGCATCGGATATTGTTGAACCTATTACATTCAGTGGAATAATGTTCTTTCTCCCACATCCAAAACATGTCACATTTGAATTCAGACCACGTAATGTTGGTGGGCGGTATTGGTGGTAATAAAGGTGGTATGGCTTGTGCTAGGGCTGGTAATAGTGGTTGTCCCCTCGCGGTATCTCTGTATTATTGTTTTGTCTGTAATACAACCTTGGTTCGTGGGGTATCTTCTTCCATTGCCATTCCTTTGTTCCCATTGTATTGTCTTTGTGAATAATCGTATGGATTTGTATTACGAGTTTGTGGATAGTCATATGGGTTCGTATTCCTGTGTTGTCCCATCTGGGTGGTGGTGGTTAGCCTTCAATACGTCCAATCATTGGTTGTGGTTTATATCCCGTATTTCGGCATTGCCTTGCTTCATGACCTATTCCTCCACACATTTGACACTTGGATATCTTACATTCAGAAGCATTATGTCCTTCGTTCTTGCATGTGGTGCACAATACTGCTCTGGATCGCACTCGCATCTCGTTCTCCTTCTTGTATTGCCTTCCTCAAGTCATGTGGTTTTATCAGTCGTACTTGGAGTTGTAAGTGGTCTCCTAATCCATTGATATACCATTTTTTACCAATTTATCACTAACATCTCCCATTTCACAGTGATTGTATATTCTTCAGAATCTATGTGTGTAATCTTCAACCGCCTCCATTGGTCCCTGTCTAATTCATGTAGCTGAATTGTTGGATCTCATTTGCGATACTTCCGAATGTAGTAATTTTGAATAGCGCAAGTAATGTGTCGTACTTGTCAATTGTAACGGCACTCATAATCTTCCTTAAGGGTGAATGGGAATATGCGGAGCTTCTCATATTCATCCTTAATTTCATTAGCTTCACATGCCTTCTCAAATTGCTGAATATGCCGGTTCGTATCCTCATTTTCCAAGCCTGAAAAGGCAGAAGGTACTACTTTCCCTGTAATTGTTAGTGTTCCATCTTTTCAAGTGTTTCGATGGTAAGCAAATCTCAGTACTCTCATGTCGGAATGTGTTTCCCGCTGTTTGTTTTCCTCATTATTGTCCTCTTCCTCTGTAACCTCGTCGTGCTCCGTTTGTCGTTGCTCTTTTCTTCGTGCTTTGACTGTCCTTCCTCTCTGTTCTTCTCGTTCCTCCAACCTTCTTCGGGTCTCAATTACTGCTTGCCATCGTAAGTATCGTTTCACGTTCTCATTGTTGTCTTTGTCTTATCTCTTCATATCGTTGATATTCTGCAAGAATTCGTCGGTAATCATCCATTCAATTACTACTAGATGCAGTAGATCCTTTTTTGTGTGGCCTTTGTTGAGCGTTCTTCCGTCTCTACGACAGTTGTCCTAATCATATTAAGTATTCGCTTCAGAGTCTATGGAAAGCCTTGAATTTCTTCTTCCGTCATAATTTCTCTCAAATTCTAACACTTCTTTGGGTATCGGTCTACCCATCTTGATACATCCTACATAACATTGTTAGTTACCTGCTAATACGACCATCCCTTCGTGGTCGCCATATATTGGACATAGAAAATCCTATCATAATCATAGTAGTGGTCGCCACCGACAATCCTGTATTAAGGGTATATTGGAATAAGGTGAAAGAGATATAGAATACAGATTAGACTTAAAGGTCGGGAAAGTGTAAGGATGGCAAGGTATATAGCAGGTAGAAGTAGCGAATCCCGTCGCAATGTTGAGAAAATGAATAGTATACATCAAAGCAGAAAGACGAGCAGAAAAGATGTATTTGAAAGTAGAATGAACTTATATATGTCCACACACGGTACATAGTACAATAAATAGTATATTTGGGATCCTTTCCTAGTCCTAATATGGTCTATTTATACCTGTACTCCTGGTCCCATACTAGCAGTTATCATAACTTCCTCCTAGCCTTATCCTTTCAGTTATCGTAACTCCTTATTCTTATTTGAAGTGCCGTATCCGCCTTAAACATTGTATTACGATAGTAGACTAAGTGTATTATGGTAGTAATCCTGTACTTCTATATTTCCATCCGACTTCGTTTTTCCACAATATATATATTTTTGGTGTTTTTCACATTATATGCCCAAAGAAATAAACATAACTAGGAACCTTTTATATGACTAAATTTGATCCTAACACTACGTTCTGGCTGCTTCTCCCTGTCGTCGTACCTAGGTTGATAGGGCTGCCGGTCCCGAGAGCAGGACCTATGACTCCAGTCTCCTAATCGTGACCTCCTAAGAGGTCGGTTGTTCCCTTCCATCCTATGCCCATAATCCTTCGGCTGTCTACATCCCCCTCTATTTTCCGTTCCACCGTCAATGCAGCTGCATGTGGTAGCCTATTGCTCAGAAGTTTGGCCAGTTGATAGCAATCGTTTGTGTTGTGCAACCCATGGATGTTACATACCTGTAGTACTTGTCCCTGCATGCGGTGTATCCCATTTGAGCCAATGTTGCGGTTAAGTCTTCCTTTTGCACTACCACCCGGTGGGTTTCTTTTTTTGTGATCGCTCGTCTCTCCTTGTTGGCAGGTTTTGGGGTGTTTGAGAAGTTTCCTTGTCTGTGGTGGTGTCGTTCACCCCTTTGGCGTCTGATTTGTCTTGCATCTTCCTCCTGGTGTCTTTTGGCTTCCCGCTTTTCTGCCTTCTGGCATACCGAAATAACTTATCGAACGTTCGATCGTCGTTTAGTCTGATCCACTTGCGGATCTCCGGTCGCAGTCTTTTCAGTACCACATTTTCTTAGTCAAGTTTTACTGGGGCATCCCTTAGCCAGGTGATGTACCCCAACATCGGACTGTATTCATCGACTGACTCTCCCTCTTTCTACTTCAAGCTTGTCAGCTTATGGATTACCTCTCTCTCTCTTTTCCTCATGGAAGGTATCCAAAACGCCCTCCGTGCAGTTTCTTAGTGAGATCCTATGTTTGCCTTGTGGAATCACATCCACCAAGCGTGTGCCTTTTTGTCCAGGGTGCATGCGAGCTTCTTGTGGTTGTTGGTCACACTTCTAATTCGCATACCTGCTTGAACTTGTGTACATGCTAGTCTATGTCTTCACCTTTTGCTCGGAATGCGGGTAAGGGCACTGTTATTATTCTCTCCTGCATCGATTGAACACGTGGGCTAGTAAGGTCCGGATCAATTCCCATGGCATCCCGTTGAGCCTAGGAGGTGCTCTGATCTAGACCCTCCACTTAGGACATGCTTAGGTTTATGTCCCGGTATACCTTTCTCCTCCTCATGCCCCGCCTCCGATTGAGGGTGGGTGACGAGGACGGGCTCCTCCCAACTGTCCCTTGGGGGCCCTTTTGCAAGACCAACCTGCCGGTTGGTGGCGGCATACCTCAACTGGACAGTATCCCTTTATCTAGCAAGTGGCTTGTAGGACCGTGTGACTCTATGGAATCCCTTGCGGCGTTGAGACAGTCGTGGTTGACGGGGCGAATCCTCCCTGAGACAATATCCCTCGTCTCGTGTGGTTGTGGCTCTGCCGTGCACCCTTGTGGAATTCCCTCACGGTCTTGGTTGCTCGGGCGGATTTCCCTCGCCTTGGGACAAAATCCCCTCGTCCTCGCCCAGAGTGATCACTATGTGGTTCCCCTTGCTGGCACCTCTTCCCAATCCATCAACTCATTGACGTCCAGTCGCCTTTGCACAGGTGGTCGTCCCATGTGTACTCCAGCCTTTCGAAGCCTTGGGTCCTCATCGGGGACTCATTAGGCCAAGTGGTGGTTCTATAAAGTTTTAGTGGTTGCCAGGATGCTGTGGTAACATCCAGTCCCAAGGGTCGCCTCGGTGTGTTGAACTTACCCTAGGGGTCATTGTCAGTCTATACCTGCTGCACCCTTACTGCTCAGCCGCTCCGTCCTGTTGCTTGTTCTTGCCAGTTGGCTGTTTGACAATGGTCAAACCACCGTTAACCATATGTAGTAAGAGTTCTTTTGTTCAAAAGAGAGCCCATCATTCTTTTACTAATGCAAACTTAAACTTGTGTTCTGAAGGCACAACCCATATTGTCTCACCTTAACTTCTAGTGTATAGAGGTACATCACACCCTAAGGGTTGCCCAATCCTTATGGTTGGCAAATCCATGCCCATGTGATCGGGTACTCTGCATCCAAAGAGTTAGCTAACTCATTCTGGTAATTTGTTCAAACACCTAGGAGGTCTTCTTAGAGCACATGTTATGTTAGTTCAAAGGTTGAGGCTTGTCTATAGCCTCTTCCTCCATGTTAAATTAAGAGAAGTACTCACAATGAAGCAGGAACACTTTCTGACTCACAATATGAGCATTGTCCATGTCCCTATCCAATTGAGTATGGAATCTTGGCAAACATGTTCTTTTACCAGGTTGTAGAGAGGGTTATAGGGTTGGCATTTACGAGCCACATTCGTAGCACTAGGTGTGACTTTTGGATTTAAAGGAGATAACCTACATCTTGAAAAATAATGTCACATAAAAATGTAACACTAGGCTATATGGCAGATACAATGCCCAAGGCATGACATTTGGGGGTATTATATTTAACACTAAGAGGTTGAATATTATGCAAGTAGGAATGCTTATTTTGTATTAAGGTGTTAAGCCTTGGGCATTTGCTTAAGGAAAGTTAGATTTCATAATTGGGTGTGTTAGCTAGCACACTTGGCTAAGGATGTTCCTAGGGATGTGTGAACATGTATGAAGGTTAAACAACCTAAGCTTGTTAGTAAGAGCCCTTTTATGAGGCACTTGCATGATTGCATACTTAAAATTGTTTAAATTTTAACTTAGGGATTTGCTTAGTACAACACTCATGTGTCGTAAGCACACACTCACTAGAAAACCCTGGTGTTAGTGTTTTAATATAGTATCTCTATATACCATAGCGTAGGACTATTGTTAGTTCGTGCTGGATTGTGTTAAACACTATACTCATACCTAGTTTGGAGGTATGACTATGCTTACTACAGTTTCAAATTATAGTCCATGAGAATAGTTAGTAACTATAGTATTAAGTTAAGGACTATATACGATAGTTTTGAAGGTGTATATATCTCACAATGCTGTACTGTATATAAAGCTATAGTTTAGTATACTATATGTAGTTTGTTGAAGTAGTACTTGCATAAATATTGTTTTTGAGAAGGAAATATGTCAGCTAGTATAATGGTATAGTTTTAGTACAAACTATAGTTTGAAATTACTAAAGAGAGGAACTATAGGTAGCATCATGTGTAACTATAGGTAGAATCAGGTGTAGTTTTTGGGAACCTGGAAATGAAACATTATAATATTAAAGATAATAAACATCTAATCAACATAATCCTCAAGGTCGTACTCGGTCGTCATATCTGCCGTCTCAGCCATTTCAGGAAATATTTTTGTAGTCTGTAGGAAACCAAATATGAAAGTGTGTGCACTCCCTCATCAGGGGATTTAGGTAGTTCATAGTTGAATGCCTCCTTGCAAACCTTTTTCACCTGCTCATGGCATAAAGCAAATCAATAGACATATAAGGAGAAAGAGAATACTTACATGAATCTGCACATAAGCACCCAGCTTCACTGTGTGTGCCAATGCGTTCGATCAGTTTTAAAGATTTGGGCTCGCCCTACAATTTTGTTCTTTATCCAGCATGACAACATTATCCCCTTCCACATATTGGGCATCCTCAAAGTGGCTGCATACCTCGTCGTTAGAATTATCATACATTTTTGAAGTCTGCAGCAATAACACAATTGTAAATCAGACAAAGAGAATATCATTAAAACTAGGCTTACCACTTCAATTTCTTCCCTTTGAATGTTCAGGATCACATGCTTTTTGCTTTTTTTGTTCCTTTGTTCTGGCGGTTGTAGATGTGAAAGTCAATTATATTATTATATCTCATACCATGTGCATACCTCGTCGTCAGAATCATCGTCGCTGTCACTTAACTCCTCCTTCAAAATCATTGGATGCTTCTGAATCACCAAAATGCTTTGTTGCTATCCATGAATGTCATTGCTCTTGAGCCACTTTATTATATCCTAAGGAGAACCAGATTTGCACATTTAGAACAAAACAAACTCGAATTTTTTTTTACCTCTCGGGCTACGTCGTGCATATGTGTTTCAAAGCAGGAATGTTGTATTTTTTTGCATGCCTCGCTAACACATCAAACCCGCACTTCCAAGTATCCAATGCCATGCTTCGTGTGTCGACCAAGTGCCAATCCAGTACCAGCACAATGCTCTTGTCTCTATAGTACCTTGGCCGCAGTCTCCTGCCTTTAAAAATACTATCAAAAACGTTACCAACTCAGCGTCAAGCTTCATTCTAGAGGTTAATTGAACTTGTGTTTGGCCAAAGGTATAATCCTTGGTTTCTTCTTCTGTACATGTAAGCTTTTGCAATCGCCTATCCACTTCTCCACATAGTCTGTGTCAACAAAGTACTCGACTTCATCAGAAAGTGGATGGGCCGTAGTTTGCCAGACTACACCAAGTTATTCCACCACAGTGTAACGCTTCTTGTACCAATGCTCATGCTTCGATTTTTATCCCCACTGTGCCTTCATAAAAAAAGGGAACTCATGATCACATACCTGTTTAATTGCCTTGTTCACTTCTAGCATGCTACCCATTGATTTGTGTATCCGACGTTCTTCAGGCTTGTCGGCTGCAAACAAGTACTGAAGTACCTCTCTGCCTGAAGACCTTCGACTTAAAGGAATGGTGTCGCTTCTAAACTACATGATACTTTGACTCCTGTCAACGATGTCAATATTTGCCTCCTCCCTTCGAAGTCACTTAGATACTTCCTATCCTGGTCGCAATGCTACACACCTTCAACTGCGAGTTTACGTGGAACTTTAGTGCTGAAGTCTTGGGTTAATGTTTCCATGGGAGCAGAGGATATTAGGGATCTAACAGAAATCAATTGCAACTGAACGCTGGAAAGTTCCAGATTGCCCTGCCATAAGATCTACCAATTGCCTCCAAACCAATGCAAGCCCCTCATGAAACCAATCTCTATCCAGTCACTTGCTGTCATCTTGAAAAAACTCAGGCCGACAACCCACGTTCTTCACAACTAGGTGCATGATTGTGTCTTCATGCTGGCACAATTTTAGCAAGGAACTTCGCAAGTTGAACTTCATCCATACACTTCACATCTTCAAAACTGAGGCTATAATCCATGTTGCAGCCTCAAGATGTCTGCCGTGTTCTATGGTTTGATACGCCTAATGGAGAGGCCGTTGCTTGAGAGATGACCTGACACTGCCTTCGAGATTGCCATGACACTACCTTTGGAGGAACGTTTGTGATGTCTGCTTTGCACAAGGAGATGTCTGGACTTGCCTTTCGAGATGATTCGTCACACTTTGTCTTTTTGGAGACGGGGCTGGAATACTTCAAAGATCCTAGCGCAAAGTGGCTATATCGAGTTCGCCTGTCACAACTCAACCTCCAAAGATACAGATTTTGATGAAGTTGACTTCAAAGTAAGAGGCGACGAGATTTGAGAGTCGCTTGTGGATTTGCTCTGGCTAGGCTTTGTTGACTCCTCTTCACTTTGTACTTCTTCTTCCTCTTCTGGCTGATACAACATGGGCTCCTCATGCACTCCCCCTCCGGCTGCTTCTCTAGATCAGACAGTGGCTGCTCTTCCTGTGGTTGCACAGGTTGCCGCTTGCACAGGCTGTTGTTGCTCCTGCAGGCCCCCTGCACTTGCTATTGTACTCCTCTGGGGCCCGGTTGCGCTCGCTGCTGTGGCTCCTCCTGCCTGCGGCGACCAAGTTGTTGAGGCTCCTCTTGCAGTTTTGGTTGCACATGCTCCCCCTACTTGCTCAACTGGAGCAGCTCCTGCGGCTGCTCTTCCTCTTGTGTGGCTCTTCTTCCTCCTGCTGCGGTGGTGGGGGAGAAGGGGATCCTTTATTTGCCTGCTTGCATTTAGGTGGGGAAGATCAGATTGATCGACTGGAACAAATAGAGAAATGCAATGGCATGAAAGAGAAAATAGGAATCCACTTACCAGACTTGTTTCACGCTTTTGGCTGCCACCTTGGGTTTCTTGGACTCCTTTTGGTGGCCGCTTTTAAGCTATTCCAGACCCAACATTGCTCTTGCGTTGACTGTGTGTTTGAGGCATCCTCTCTGGCTTACGTGAGGCAAACTAGAACCCTAGCCTTCACATTCAATGTGAGCAAGTTCAAAATGAGCAGCGCAGGCGAATATTCACATGGTTCTATGCAGGAAGATTCAAACACCAAACCTATGGCATTGGTAAAAAATGCATTTTGTAATTTGAAATATTCTCAAATAGTGATATATTCTTATAGCTATAGTTTGTTCATGCACATAGTTTCAACAATTTGTGTACAAAGCCTTAGGTTTAGGGTTTTCATGGGCTAAGGTAGGAGTTCTATTAGGTGCCGAAATGCACAAGGAATGGCTTAAAGCCAGGTGGGACAAGCATTCCGTATAACACTTACCGTGAGCATCAACTAAAAATGAAGCTTTTGAAGGTGAATAGTGAAGGGTTTCTAGAGGGCAAACAAAACATTTGTTTGTGTCATTGCAACAGCTCATCAATTTTCCCAATGCTAGCAGCTATAGCCGGCATGTTTCTAGCTTAGACAAGGCGGGTAAGAGAACAAACAAGAAGGGTTGTCCAGAAGAGGATGTTATGTGTACAGAAGGTGGAGCAAAGGAGATCTTCATCCAATTGCAGCCCGGTGAAGAGCATGTAGAAGTTCCAATGTCGACTGGCCAAAAAAAAGCTCCACGTCGTGCACTACATAAAAGCCTAGGCAAGTTTAGATTGGTAGATGCAATTGAGCTAAAGATACTGGACATTGTGTCGATTTTGTGCCTCAACAATGCATCTCAGAACTGCAGGAATGAGATGCTAATGGCACTTTTTCAAAATGGAGTAGAGGGAGGCAATCGCTTTGTAGCTTGGTTGCACAAATGGGACAAGATTATGATGGATCTATAGATGGTGTACAAATTCCGTACACTTGGAAGCAAATGAAGAGTTCAAGTTGGGATTCCTAGAATTCAAGGGCACGCAGTTCAAGGTGCAAGTGAAGACCAACCCCCATATGCATTCCCTACATATGGATAAGTTTAAGAGATTGCTGCAACGAGTAGGTGTGTGTTGTAAGCCAAAACCATGGAAGAGTGCTCTGACGTTTATGTACATGCCACTAGCATGATGACTGCAGATCCGGAGTCAGTCTCGAACTGTTTGCAACCATGATCTACGGTGGAACGAGAAGATTGGCTCAACAAAGATACTACATACAGAGTGCCGCCATTTTGGAGGTTGGGGCCCAGGAGGCCTGGGCTCGAATATTCTAGAATATTCTAGAATATTTTAGAATATCTTTTTTGGTCGGCAGTATTGGCCTTTAGTCGGCAAAAAGAATTCTAGTAAAACTGTTGTATTTCTATCTTATTCTTTTTATATTAGCTTAATTTATACTCAATATACATTAGCTAAAGTTTCTTCTTCATCTTAAGTAAAGCTATAGTTCTCAAACCACCAACTAGGCTTGGACGTGGAGGTGTTTTGAGTAGGTAATTCCTTCTGGTCTAATGTTCTCTATGAGCTTGTTGTTGCCAACCTAGAGAGTTCGAAACTCTTCTCGGTTCCTATAACATTCCTTCCAAGCTCGACGGCAGCTAACAACGATGATCCGGTTCCGAAACCAATATCCCAGCTAGGCCAGGTCTACTGAGACGCTCGATCAAAAGCTGCATGAGTCGAACACTCTTCGGTTGAATCATCATCCTGCACAAACTTCCATTAGGATAAACAAAGCAAAGTACTTCCTTACCAAGCCTCCTGAAAACGGTCGGCGGTGTCGACGAGGATCGTGTTCGTCAATGCCAGAGGGTTTGGCCTCTTCGACTTCTTCTCAGAGCTTTGCAGCATCAAGAGACTAACAAGTTATTCTGCCACATAGACCAAGTTAAACTTGAACTTGAAATAGCTAACTCACTTAATTTTGTCACGGTATCCCAACCTCGTGCACGGTAGACGCTGTAAGTTCCTGCAACCTCCAAGTTTGATTACCATAGCAGCCTGAATCACCGCCGATACAAAAGGAGAACTCGCGAAGACGATCATGAAACCACTCGCTGCCAAGTGCATTCCACTAAACTGCAAGGCCTCCTCAAACTTCACCAGATCTAGCTGCACAATGTCCTTGTTGATGCTAGCACCTCCATATACAAGCTCATTGGGCAAGTCGAGGATGATGGAAGCCGTATTCACCTACCACTTCCTGGAACAACCGTTTGTGACTTAGCCATATGTTGTCTATCAACCTGTTGTCGGAGCTTGGTGTACACCTTTGTCTGGGAAGCACCCGGCTCGAAGAAAGACCTGCTCATCTCCTCCATATCGCACACAGCTAGGTCGTAGGATCCACGGGATGCAGCCAGGGTCGGGATGAAGGTCATCAGGTCGTCCTTGATATCCAAACTAGCTACAAGTGGCTGCACCTCATTGATTGTAAAGTCGATTGCCAACGGAGGTGTTGTAGAAGAGCTTGGTCCCGCTCCTGATCCCTTTGCAGGTGTAGTTGTCTTCTGCACCGTCTTCTTCATCTTGCTCTTCTTGATAGCCTCTACTTTGTCTGGCTCCCAAACACTCGCTGGTAGATCATTGCCTGCACTTCGAATAGTGAGCTCTCCCAAGCTGGTGGCTATTGCGACGGACAGTCGAGCCAGAATGGAACATGCTCCCGTTCTAACGGTGTTAGAGCTCCTCTGCTCTTCAAACCACATGTGAGGCTCGCTTGTATGATCTATCCATAGCTTCATCGTCTAAGACGGTGCCATTTTCTTCGGGCTCCATCAAATAAGTGAACCATATGCAGTCATGGAAGGGCTGAAAGACCAGGCACTTGCTCCGAGTTTGCATCTCGTCAAACTAGCTCATGAAGTCGACATCCGTTCCAACTTCTTCACCATCCTCTCGCAACCCCTTAAGGATCTGACTCGCGCATAGCCTTCCAATATAAGTCCAAGGTGAACCACTTGATCCACTCTTTGTCCTGCATGCCTGGTAACCCAAGTGTCTGTTGTTCTACCTTGAATTCAAGACGGGTGAGCTTGTTCAAGTATCGGAGTCGCAGCATGTTTAGAATCTTCGCCTTTGACATCGCGTATAGCTTCTCAATGCCCATCCAGTGACACTGCTTATGAGAGATGTTCGTCACCTTCTGGAACCACTCCTTCCCCAAGTCTGGGTTATGATAGAGAGGAACTTGTGCATACGCTTGTCATGCTTCTTGTACACTAGCTGCTTCAAGTTCAGCTCAACCTGTGGATTGCCCTTAGCACTGGTGACTACTCTGTCGAGATCATCGTCGATCTCATTCTGCACATAGAATAAGTTAAAACTTCTTTCCTATTAATCAAATCGGAGGTTACCTTAAAAAGGATCTTTGTGCAGATCAGGTTCGGAAGAGAATGCGAAGCCATCTTTCCTGTTGAACTCTCCTTCCACTTCCGCACCTCAAGACGATCAACCTCCGTGAGTGACTCGAGGATTTTCTGAGTTCCTTCAGTACTAGTGCAGACCGCCTTTACAACGAGGAGAATATGTGGTAGCGTTTGTTTCCACAGATGTTGCTGAAGATCTGTTTAATGAAACTATAAGTCTAGACTCTTAACAAAAAAAAAAGAAAATACTCACATGTTAATTGATTGGAACATCGAAACTAGTTGAAGATTGTTGAGGTTCTCCGTGGAGATGAAACTTGATCGAACGCGAATAGCCCATCGCTGTTGTCCTCTGCATCCTCCCGGTACAGCTTCTGCAAAGCCTGTAGCCTATGGTTCCCGTCCCAGCAGCTGAACTTCCGGTTGAGAGCCTTGAAGCCCACTGTTTGTACTCAGGCTGAGTAAGAGCTTGCTCGAAAGACCAGTGCTGCTCGTACTGAACCGTGTCCTTTGACAGCTCCGATAGCTCCTCAGCAGTGAGTCGATCTCCGATGGACAGAATGAACAAGGCCGTGTTGCGTAGATAACCAGCCTTCTTCAACGATGACACCAGCATGTCCAAGTCCCCTGGTTCACTCGTCAAACCACCTCGTTCGAATGCATTCTACAAATGGGCACATCAGGAGGATCACCAAGTCCCTTGATAGTAATTTTGTCAAGCAGTTTCGCTAAGCTCGCTGCTCTCTAAATGCAGGCTAGCCGGTATGCTGTATAACTCCTTCGGCTCCTTATCGCTCTTCGCCTTCTTGCCTTTTGGATCAGCTTTCTTGTGGCTTCTCTTTTTGCTGACTGCCTCCTCCAAGTCGTCCTCACTAGCTTCAACTGCCTCTGTCATCTGCACTTGCTTTGTTTATGACTGCAACCTCAGCGGATGAAGGAGGCAACTGCGACGAGCTCTTCGGGAAATCTGTGATGGTTGATGGAGGCTACTCCTGCTCAATTGGTACTACTCCAGACTGAGTCACTGGAGGATCCTCCTTTGCTACATTAGATGGTTCTCTTCTCTTGCCTCGCTTCTGCTTTCGATATCCTCTTCTTTCCCGTGGCTCTTCATCAGGCACAGTCTCTAGTAGACGTTTTGAAGCTCTCCATTTTGTAAACTCTAGAAAGCAAACACACAAGTCAATTGCTTAGGAGACAAAATAAAAAAAAAAACAAAGATGACTAACCTTGTGGCTGCCGACTCAAGCTAGCTGGTGCCGACCCTCTCAGTCGGCACAAGATGATGTAGAAGAGCATATCCTACGCGACCGAACTGAGACAGGTGTGGTGCCGACCCTCTCAGATGGCGAGCTAGGATCTCCTAAAAAAAAAAAAAATCTCAAAGATGACTAACCTTGTGGCTGCCGACTCAAACTAGATGGTGCTGACCCTCTCAGTCAGCACAGAGATGTAGAAGAACAAATCCTGCCGACTGAGACATGTTGGTGCCGACCCTCTCAGACGGCGAGCTAGTGGTTCCATCCCAACTAATCACGTTCCTAAAACTCTTTGTGTGAAAAAATTAACTTAGTAAGACTCAAACACAACCTCTACAGTACAAACTGCAAAGGCTAACCAACTTGTCAATTCTATAAACACAAGAGCATATTGGCATGTGGTGCATATTGACCTGGCTTAGTGAAGTGTTACACGTCCTACCTAATTCCGTCCCTACTCCCGTGCTAACCAGGTAATCACGTTGTCGACTGAGACTGTTGGTGCCGACCCTCTCAGACGGCGAGCTAGGATGGTGCCGACCCGCGAGGTGCCGTCCCAGCTAATCACGTTCCTAAACTCTTCTTGAGAAAAAAAGTAAGTTAGCAAAAATCAAACCCGCAACCTCTGTACTACAGATCGCAAAGAGCTACCAACTTGTCAATTCTATAAACATGAGAGCATATTGGCATGTGCTACATATTGACATGGGTTAGTAAAGTGTTAATCACGCCTTAACCTGCTCCTGCCTAATCCGTCCCTAACCCCGTGCTTAACCAGGTAATGACGTTCCTAAACCCTTTGTGTGAAAAAATTAACTTAGCAGGACTCAAACACGCAACCTCCTACAGTACAAAATGCAAAGGCTAACCAACTTGTCAATTCTATAAACACAAGAGCATGGTGCATATTGACCTGGCTTAGGAAGTGTTAATCACGTCCCACCTAATCCGTCCCTACTCCCGTGCTTAACCAGGTAATCACGTTCCTAGTAATCACGTGTTAATCACGTCCTACCTAATCCGTCCCTACTCCGTGCTTAACCAGGTAATCACGTTCCTAGCTAATCACGTGTTAATCACGTCCTACCTAATCCGTCCCTACTCCGTGCTTAACCAGGTAATCACGTTCCTAGCGGTAATCACGTTCCTAGCTAATCACGTGTTAATCACGTCCTACCTAATCCGTCCCTACTCCCGTTGTTAATCACGTCCTACCTAATCCGTCCCTACTCCGTGCTTAACCAGTAATCACGTTCCTAGCTATCACGTTCTAATCACGTTCCTAGCTATCACGTTCTAAACAGAGATGTAGAAGATGCTTAACCAGGTAATCACGTTCCTAGCTATCACGTTCTAATCACGTTCTAGCTATCACGTTCTAATCACGTTCCTAGCTATCACGTTCTAAACAGAGATGTAGAAGAAAACAAATCGAGCCGACTAAGACATGTTGGTGCCGACCCTCTGACGGCGAGCTAGGTGGTGCCGTCCCAGCTAATCACGTTCCTAAACTCTTCTTGGGAAGAAAAGTAGTTAGCAAGAATCAAACCCGCAACCTCTGTGCTACAAACTGCAAGAGCTAACCAACTTGTCAATTCTATAAACATGAGAGCATATTGGCATGCTGCATATTGACCTGGGTTAGTAAAGTGTTAATCACGTCCTTAACCTGCTCTTGCCTAATCTGTCCCTAACCCCGTGCTTAACCAGGTAATGACGTTCCTAAACCCTCCCTTTGTGTGAAAAAATTAACTTGCAGGACTCAAAACGCGCAACCTATACAGTACTTCTATAAACACAAAAGCATATTGGCATGTGGTGCATATTGACCTGGCTTAGTGAAGTGTTAATCACGTCCTGCCTAATTCGTCCTACTCCCGTGCTTCACCAGGTAATACGTTCCTAAACCTTTTTTCTAAAAGAAAAGTTGCAAGTTCACAAGAATTGAACTTGCACCTTTAAGTTACAAACCACAAGGGCTAACCAACTTGTTAATTCTATAAACATTTTAAAATTTTGGCTGCAGTATATATTACTTTTTTGTAGCTAAATCCTTAATTTATTATGGTAAGTTTAGTTAACGATTTAGGATTTAGTGTTAATCATTTTCATAAATATTCTTAATCAAGTGTTAATCACATTCTATTTTTTGCCATTCCAAAAAAGGATTGTTGATCCTTTTTTTCATTCCAAAAGGATTTGTTAAGGTTATATAAGGATAACTAACTATAAGGGTGGAATATATGTCACTATTGCCAGTAAACATGCGATTGGTGATCACAAAGGTTAGTTCTTTCTTTTCTTTCCATCATACAAAGTATAGAATTCATATTTGCCATTTTTATTAAGTTAACATTATAACTCTGTAAAAAGAAATACTTGACCGTAAAGCAAAAAATAAACAAATTCAAAATACCTTGTGGTTGCCGATTGAACCAGGATGGTGCTGTCACTCCCAGTCGGCACAAATGGGAAGACACATTAACTCTGAAAAAAAATATTGTGATACGGATACTTGAGCCGCAAAGAAAAAAAAAAACAAATCGAAAATACCTTGTGGTTGCCGACTGAATAGGATGGTGCCATCACTCTCAGTTGGCACAAATGGGAAGACCTTTATCTCTGGGATTCCGACACAAATGGGAAGACACATTAACTGAAAAAACATTGTGATACGGATAATTGAGCCGCAAAGAAAAATTGAAGTTAAACGAGTCTCTGAACTAACGCAGATATACAATGGAAATGTCATTTGAACTTCCCCCAAAGAAAGAAAGCAAGGATGGCTGCTACCATTGGACACACCGAGCACAACACACTGGCATGTTCCGGCGTGAGTCAGTCGAAGTTCATGTGTCGGACATCTCAAATGCATCAATCCTACCTGCCCTACTTGGCTTTTGAGAAGAAAGCAAATGAATGTCACTTCAAGGGTGCTGTGGAGAGGCAAAGACAACTGAGACAGGCAAAGTAATAGGCATGAATGTAAGCATTGTGGAGAGGAGCCATTGCTAGTGCACACTTGTCCGGCTTATGTGTACTACATTCTGCAGACGACATTTCTTTTACAAGGTTGTTCATTCACAGAGGTGTTCATCAGCATCCGTCAGCCCCTCAATGTCAGCTTCAAACGTTCAGCGTGCAGATCTAGTGTCAGCAATGTGGTAAAGAAAGTCGCGAACCATCAACGAGTGGTTGAGTTTCAAGCTGCACGTGAGCTCATCTTTGAAGAACTTTTCAAGGAAGAAGGAGAAGTCTCATACACTGGTTTACTCTCAATGAACCTCTTACAACCATCGAAGGTATTTTTCTTTAGATCTCTACACACTGACATGACCTTTCTTTAGGACTCGGGACTGGATTACACAATTAAGACAGAAGGAGATCAACTTTGAAGGGTTACGAGGGTCTTTTGGAGCTGAAGACAAAGTTGCCAATACCTTTCATTCACGTCTACATGTTCCAGGGATGGAACTGCATAGTGCAGAGGAGCAGCCTTGATCTTCAAAACAGTTGAGGGACCAGGTTCAGGAGTTGACTACATCAGAAGGTGTCAAAGTGGAGGAGACCTTCATGATCAATGGGTTTTTTGGACCACACACACCGTATACCAGATGGGCACAATTGGAATACACCTTTATGACCCATTGTAAGTTTAGAACTCTTCAATACACTTTCTAATCTTAGTTATCTAATGCTCTCTTATAGCGTCAGATCCATGGTTACGCAGATATGTGCCGTGAAGATAATGTTGCAGTGCTGAAGTTCTTGAACACAATGCTAGGGTTGTAAGAAGCAGGGTTTGGAATTCAACTTTGCTGGTTTTCATGTCGGATGAGGCTGGAGTGATATGGATAGCTTGCGCCAAGTATTCCAACGGAGAAAAGATGAAAAGGGAGGAAAGAAGCTGTCTGTTTCACTTTATGAAATCTGTGCGTCAGGTGACAAAAATGAATCGCAGAAACATTGCAAAGAACACATGAAGCTTGCTCGTGCCTGGCTCAGCACTAAATGCAAAATCTAAGAAGAACAACTAGCAATTCTCGAGTCTTTTGGGAAGGACGAGCGTCAAACATTCAAGCTTTGAAGACATGGCTGTCTTGGTGGATTAGGCATGAGGACCACATCTCCATGTGGAAATGAAGACATGACAGAAAAGGACTCGCGAGCGTTCCAACTACAACAATGCTGAAGTGATCCACGCGAGAGCAAGAAAGCAAAGATTGGCCAAAAGAGTACCACTGCTGGAGGCGACAATGTTAGACCTCACCGATGCAGTTATGCAGAGTGTGAAGGTGAAAGCGGCAATAGAAGGGAGGTATACAGGGTCAAGTCCTTCGAAGGAAACTCTGTTGAAATGAGTGCAACAAAACTCTCTGAGGGGAAAAGTGTTCTCCATCACAATTATCAATCTAGTGGAAGGCGAGGAACACTTGACCGCCGGGTTCACGAGTACCATAACGTTCGAGTGCAAACTGTTAGGAGAACAGTCACAGGAACAGAACAGTCTGATGCTCGACGTTCACACAGACATGATGTAGAGTACACAGAGCGGGTGGTCCAACAACAGGAGAAAGAGGTTAAGGTTCAAAGAGGTTTTGGAGAGAGATTGCTCAAATAGAGTGGGCCATCAGACGAATCGGAGCATCCAGTAAGGTTAAGTGTTTGGGGAGAATCAGGAAGGAACTGCTCTGTGTGGAAAACCAATCGGTTATCCAAGCAGAGTGCCAGCACCAGTTCTATGGAAAACGAATGTACATTGATGCCTTGGGAATGAGGAGTATGTACAACAGATGATGTGTTCTGCCCAAAAGATTCAAGGTGTTTCATGCGGCCAAACGGTAAATTCTTCAGTCACGAATTCCAACACCACCAACGGTTTGGCCTGTGCTCAAGGAAACGAAGCTGATAAGTGAGGAAGTCAAGAACTACAGGATGCAGGCTTTGTTCTGGAAGGTTTACAGGGGACGGCAGGAAGAGTAGATGAGGTCAGAAGGACAAAGCACCATCGCCACCACGTGGAGCTGGATCTACAACAATTCCACCTTTCGAAGGACGTATGGTCCGGACTCCAACAAAATGTCTAAGGAACAAGAGAAGAATTTCCACAAGGCCAAGACGTTTTTAGGTCGTCTGAGAAATGTTGAAGTGACAGTTATAGGACGGAAGGAGGCTTTCATTGTGTCGGCAGGAAATGACTTTGCAAAGGTGACTGTTAGTACTTATCCTATATACATTGTTCTACCTTTCAGAAGAGCAAAAGTTGGAGCCATGTGTACACATGTACTTCGTCTACAGCTGTGTGCTTGGCTTGAACCCGGACGTCACATATTTTCTACAAAGGCGATCGCTCAATGAGATGGAGGTCCACCGTTGCTGGTGAATTGCAGCAGAGTTCATGACCCACCGGTGCTACAAGGATAAATGGTTTAGGGTTTAGGATACTGCTTTATTAAGCCAGTCGGCATATATTAAGCCAGTTGGCATATTAAAAAAACTTATATATTCTAGAATATTCTTGAGAATATTCTAGAATATGTTAGAATATATCTGGAATATCCGCGAATATACTAGAATAATATGAAGCCTCTGAGCTGGAGCCTCCTTTTCGCCGAGACCCTACATATGCTCAAGAAATTATACATGAGTTTTGGCACACAAGACATTGGCGAGAAGTTTCTGGCTTTCTAGATCCTCAGTCCTCGATTCCCATGGCTGTGAAGTGTAGCAACTACAACAAGCACATGAGCCAGTGGCCAATAGAGCATCCTTACTTTCAAGATGCAAAAGAGGATGCAGATTTGTGGGTCTCGGCGAAAAGGAGGCTCTGGCTCAGGAGGCTTCATAATATCTAGTATATTGGTGAAATTCCAAGTTTATTCTAGCATATTCTAGAATGTTTTCAAGAATATTTTTTTGATATAAGTTTTTTTAATATGCCGACTGGCTTAATATTTGCCGACCAACAAATAAATCATTTAAATTTTTAGAAATTTTTTTGATTACTTTATAAAAAAGTTCAATAAGTTACTATTTAAACAATGCATTTTATTATACCATTTATCCTTATAGCACCGGTGGGTCATGAACTCTACTGCAATTCATCAGCAAATGGTGGACCTCCATCTGATGAGCAATCACCTTTGTAAGTATGTAACGTCCGGTTCAAGCCAAGCACACAGCTAAACAAAGTACATGTGTACACATGGGCTCCAACTTTTGCTCTTCTAAAAGGTAGAACAACTGCATGTAGGATAAGTACTGATAGTTACCTTTGTAGAGTCATTTCCTATTGACAACGAAAGCCTCCTTTTGTCCTCTAACTGTCACTTCAACATTTCTCATTCGACTTAAAACGTTTTGGCCTTGTGGAAATTCTTCTCTTGTTCCTTAGACATTTTTGTTGGTCCGAACATGCGTTCTTCGAAAGGTGAAATTGTTGTAAATCCAGCTCCATGTGGTGACGATGGTGTTTTGTCTTCTGTCCCTCATCTACTCTTCCTGCTGTCCCCTGTAAACCTTCCAGAACAAAGCCTGCATCCTGTAGTTCTCTAACCTTCTCACTTGTCAGCTTCGTTTCCTTGAGCACATGCCAAACCGTTGGTGGTTTGGAATTCTTGACTGAAGAATTTACCATTTGGCCACGTGAAAACACCCTGAATCTCTTGGGCAGAACCACATCATCTGTTGTACATACTCCTCATTCCCCAAGGCATCACTGTACATTCATTTTCCGTAAAATCCTGGTGCTGGCACTCTGCTTGGATAACCGATTGATTTTCCACACAAGTAGTTCCTTCCTGATCATCCCAACACTTAACCTTATTGAATACTCTGATTCGTCTGTGGCCACTCTGTTTGTGCAATCTCTCTCTCCAAAACCTCTTCGAACCTTAACCTCTTTCTCCTGTTGTTTTAGACCACCCGCTCTGTGTACTCTACATCATGTCTATGTGAACGTCGAGCATCAGACTGTTCAGTTCCTGTGACTATTCTCCTGACAGTTTGCACTCGAACGTTAGTGGTTCATGAACTCCGGGACTGGTCAAGTGTTCCTCGTCTTCCACCAGATTGATAATTGTTGATGGAGATACACTTTTCCCTCAGAGAGTTTGCGTTGCACTCGTTCAACAGAGTTTCCTTTGAAGGACCTGACCCTGTATACCTCCTTCTATTGCCGCTTTCACCTTCGCACTCTGCAAAACTGCATCGGTGAGGTCTAACATTGTCTCCTCCAGCAGCAGTACTCTTTTGGCCAATCTTGCTCTTCTTGCTCTCGCGTGAATCACTTCAGCATTGTTTAGTTGAACGCTCGCGAGTTCTTCTTCTGTCATGTTCCCAGTTCCACCATGGAGATGTGGTCCTCATGCCTGATCCCAAGACAAGCCATGTCTTCAAAGCACAAATGTTTGACGCTCGTCATTCTCAAAAAGACTTGAGAATTGCTAGTTGTTTTTTTAGATTGTTCATTCAGTGCTGCAGGCCAGGCACGAGCAAGCTTCATGTGTTCTTCGCGGTGTTCTTCTGCGATCCATTTCTTTGTCACCTGACGCACGGATTGCATAAAGTGAAAGACAGCTTCTTTCTCTTCCTTTCATCTTTGCTCCGTTGTTGAATACTTGGTGCAAGGCTATCCATATCGCTCTAGCCTCATCCGACATGAAACAAAGTTGAATTCTCCAAACCCTGTTTTTTACAAACCTCTAGCATTGTGTTCAAGAACTTCAGCACTGCAACATTATCTTTGCGGCATATATCTGCGTAAGCTATAGTGACCATGGATCTGACACTGTAAGAGAGCATTAGATAACAAAGATTAGAAAGTGTTATGAAGAGTTCTACAACTTACAATGGGTCATAAAGGTGTATTCCAATTATCGCCCAGTCTGGTATACGGTGTGTGTGGTCCAAACAACCCATTGATCATGAAGTCTCCTCCACTTTGACACCTTCTAATGTAGTCAACTCTGAACTCGGTCCTCAATTGTCATTTTGAAGATCAAAGGCTGCTCCTCTGCACCATGTAGTTCCATCCCTGGAACATGTATGACGTGAATGAAAGGTATTGACAACTTTGTCTTCAGCTCCAAAGACCCTCGTAACCCTCTCTAAAGTGTGTATCCTTCTGTCTTGATTGTGTAATCCAGTCCCGAGTCCTAAAGAAATGGTCACGTCAGTGTGTAGAGATCTAAAGAAAAATACCTTCAATGGTTTGTAAGAAGTTCAAGTTTTGAAGTAAACCAGTGTATGAGACTTCTCCTCCTTCCTTGAAAGTTCTTCAAAGATGAGCTCATATACAGCTTGAAACTCAATCACTTGTTGATTGGTTCGCGAACTTCTTTACCACATTATTGACACTAGATCTGGCACGCTGAACGTTTGAAGCTGACACTGAGGGGCTGACTGGATGCTGATGAACACCTCTATGAATGAACAACCTTGTAAAAAAAATGTCGTCTGGCAGAATGTAGTACACATAAGCCGGACAAGTGTGCACTAGCAATGGCTCCTCTCCACAATGCTTACATTTCATGCCTTTTACTTTGCCTGACTCAGTTGTCTTTGCCTTCTCCATAGCACCCTTGAAGTGGCATTCATTTGCTTTCTTCTCAAAGCCAAGTAGGGGCAAGTAAGATTGATGCATTTGAGATGTCCGACACATGAACTTCGACTGATCACGCCGGAAACATGCCAGTGTGTTGTGCTCAGGTGTGTCCAATGGTAGCAGCCATCCTTGTGATTCATCCCCAAGTACTTCTCTGTGCTTTCTTTCTTTGGAGGAAGTTCGTAAATGACATTTCCATTGTATATCTCCGGTAGTTCAGACTCGTTTAACTTCAGTGAACCAATGAGATCCTTCCCTATCCTACATTTGTCTGCTCTTAGAAGACACACCAGCATGGATTCCTCACACTTCTTTGTCCGCAACCTGAACAACGGGCCCTTTGCCGGGCACATGTGTAAAAGAACTGGTTTGATGCATTGCCTTCTAGTACAACTTCACATCTTCTCCAGAACTCGCAGAAATTGGACATCAATGAACCACATGTATACTGAACCAACAAGGAATGTTGAAAGCAAGGTGAAGATCATGTTCAAAACACAAAAGCATTTCCATCTTCATCGACTGGGAAATCTTTGTCAATGCCTTCATAGGTAACTCTGGCCATGACAACGCAAGGAGAAAGCTCGATGGTTTAGGAAGCAAAGCAAAAGATTAACACACTCTTGTTCGCCAAAAAAACTTATAATCGCTGATAATAAACGTGAACAACTTTTGTATATAATTAATTCTCTCTATTATGCACGTTGTAACTAAAGTGGGCATGATACGTGAAAATGGGAATATAAAATAAATTACTAATTAATACTTAAGTTTTAATTATTAATTAATCATTTAATTAATATGTAATTAAGCCTTAAATATTAATTAATTAATTAATTAATCCTTCAATAACCTTACTTAGTAAGGAATATTCCTAAATATCTTAGAATATTCATATTATTCTAAAAGTTTACAATAATGAAGAAATACTATCAAACATAATTACAAATGAAATCATTTTCTTATCAACATGTTAATTTTTTATAAATACTTTCTTCCTATCATAGAGAAATCTTTCATTTTGTCTAAATCATCACTCTCCGGATTAATCAATCATTTTGGTCAATATCTTGATGTTGTTGCCACCACTTAACACTCTCACGAATGCAATTGGGAGTTGCCATCCTTGTTAATACATAAGATGTGATAAGAGAGGTCTGCATAAAGGCTCATCTAAAAACTGACGTTCCTTAAGAATAATATTATAAAGCGCCCGGTTGCTATCCTTCATTTTATAAAATTCAAAATCACGAGAAAGAAAAGCTTCAGGAAATGTATGATACGGTGGATACTGCTCACAAAAATTTTCGAGATTCTTCTTTCTGAGGCACGTATCCAAGTAGTTCACTAGCTCATCCATGATATCGGTATCAGAATATGGATCGAAAGTGATTGGATGAATACAAGCAATGTTTTGGTTGAGCATAGCCTTCTGAGGAGAGTCGTCTACCACTAACATCTGTGCATTCTTCATTATCCTTAAGCGACTGATCTCCCCATGAGTCCCAATTATTCTTTCATTCTTGAAGAAGTATGGCTTGCTTTCTTTTTTATTGTGAAATTCGAGAGGTTTATAACATATTCGCTGGTCAAAAATCCAATCTTTACGAATCACCTCTTCTGCAACACTACAATGTTTCTTAAGCAAATTCAACAGCGGTGTTAAGTTATGAATCTGCATGCATGACCAAATCCCCACAAGCGCACCCATCTCCTTAAGCTTTTGAAAGAGACGATCCAACCCTGGACGAAAAATAATATCATATCGAAATTTACCATGACAAGGAATGAAATCTCCTTGTTTGATTTCTTTTTTCCTATCCTCGGGCCTTTGTCGATGAAGCAGAACACCATTGACATCCAACAACACAATATGGCCATGAGTAACATGGATAGCGTTGCCTCTTGAATACTTTGCAAATCACTTGTTTGCTCCCTTTCACATTTATCTGTTGCACTATCTCGTTGCCTATCCCTTTCATTTAATTGTACATCATCCTTACAATTCAGATATTGCATGGCTGAAGAAATTGATTTCGGAACTGAAGCCAATAAAAATGATGATGAAAAAACTGAAGTGGCCCCATGGTAACGATGTTTTGAGCTGCATTATTATCCATTTCCTGCATGAACTCTGTCATTCTGACATGTGGCACAAGAAATTGTCGCCAAACCCTCTCTTACCTCATGCAATGCTGAAAATCCATGTTCTCAATGTTTCATTACATCTGCAAAATGATAATTAGCTGACCTTAAAATTATCAAGGTATATTATTTACCTTGTTAATGTGTGACCCATGTTTGAACTAAAAGCTTCATTAATCCTTGAGAATTTATTTTCTGTACAAATATAAACGAAATATACAAAAATGCCTTATGTTACACTCATTTACAACTATTCGTCACTCTAAGAACTCATTAACAATTCTTCTTCGCTATTACCTTCTGAGTGAGGCGAAGAAGGTCTAAGCCGCTTGTGAGATGGTTCAAGATCTTCCGTATCTTCTATTGATGTTTCCATGGGTAATGGAGTGTGTGAATGTTCTGTACTCCTCGAGATAACTTCCGGTCTAATATCTGATTGAAGTTCGTCCTCAGACTCCGACATTGAACCAGATTCGTCTTCAGAGCTATCGCACTTATCGGGAGGGAACTTTTCAAATACTCCTGTATGGGTTTGTTGGGGTATCAGTTGAGAACCTCTCTATCCACTTGTTCAGGTCCTCAACCATGGTCTTATCCTTTTCAACGGCAAACACATGTATCCGAAGGTAACACTCCTTCAAGACGGACCCCCTAGTGCAGTAGTCAAAAACCCACGCATCACTGTGAGGACCCCTGATCAAGTTGACGATGCTCCGTGCCGCTTGACTTGTAATGTTTGGATAACGTACATTGCCGAATACGTCACCTCACAGCTATCGGTGTATCGGATGGAGGTTCAGGGCCGTTGGAGTGCAAACAGATGCCTGTCAGTCATTTGGAAGTTTAAATTGTTTGGCGCATTCCTAACAACCAAGTGAACAACCGAATCAATGCACTTCGGATCAGCATCATTCATATAAAATCCTGTCCAACGATGTTTATTCCTCTTGGCAAAGGCGAAGGCAAAGGTATCGGTGACATGAGCAAGAATCAAGAAATAAATACCTGAAAAAGTAGATATCAGTCAAGAGTGCAAGTATGAATTCAATAATAAATACCTTCTTTGTACATGCTTGCACGGCTAAGTTTCTCCACCAAATCCTCTAGTGTCCTGTCTGTCGAAGGATTTTTTGACACCCGCCGATCCATCACGAACAATTGAAACGGTTTCCTACAAGCAGTGATGGTACCCATAAAGTCTCCGAATCCAACAACAAACATCTGTAGGGCTTGTCGTGATTCGTAGCATCCTCCTTTATAAGGTTCAACTCGGTTCTCCGCTGCTGAAGGACTGCCATAAGAGAAGGCGTCATCGCAATGTTCTCCTTCTTGGCGTTGGCATGCAATAGATTCTTGCCCAGATCTTCCGATTGATTCACCCATTCGACAAGCATATCATCGTTTGTCACATCTGACCTCTTCGTATGTTGCCGAAATCCAACCCAGTTTGTGGCAGTGTATTCCCAACCACTCCTTGAAGTGCCTGACCGTCTTCAACTCCATTGCCTTGAGATGAAAAGGAGAGGTGGGGCTGCTGTTGTTAATCTAATTTGCCATCAATCACCAAATCAGCCAAGACTTCCATCTCCTCCATCGTTGTTCCATTTAAAGGCTTCAACCATGTGAGCTTGAAATCGTTGTCTACATCCTTTAGATTGAACAGACTTAGCCTTCGGCGTCTTACTGGGTTTCTTTGCAGACTTCTTGAGGGCTCCTCTTCACTTGTCTGCTTCTTCTTCAGTGTTCCTTTTGCAAAGGATTCCATAATCCCCAACCATTTGGCAAAATCCTATCCTGGGACAAGAAATCAACATCATCAAAAAGGATGTTTCCTTCCCGCCCACCTGGCAAAATCAACTGCTACAATTTCTTCAACTCTCTGAAAAAAAAGACAATTAATATACCGGCGAGATAAATCCCGCCCAAACAATTTGCTTACCCGGTAGTCCGCAGATTGTGTATTCCTGCGGTAGCTCTTTGTGGTCGCTGAAGAGATTCCCACACGGCTCGCGTGTGTTTGAACTTCTCCCATATTTTTCTGTTGTAGTGGTTGGTGTTGCAGCGTCCCATTCCGCCGATAACTTATGGTACTGCTCGATTGTGAGATTCGGCTTCGCTAAAAACCGATCTTTTCGTCAGCTTCTCACGGGTATGCTCGGAAAGTTTTGTTGCCATCGTTCCTTTGTTGTGTTCGTCGAGAAGTCGTTGGGCTGCCGTTATTGTGTGCTGGCCACTAATGATGTAGTACTTAACTGATTTTTATTCTCCGTCTGAACCTTCCTCATTTGTTCCGGTGTTGTGATCCACACTTTGTCAGCGCCTTTGTTTCTCTCGTAGTATGCGCACAAAACAGCATTATGTGGAACGGTGTAAGAATTGTCGTCCTTCATCTTCTCCATGAGCTCAGCTACACGTTCCTGGTTGAGTGGCCTGTAATTGAAGTTTGGGTTGACGCTGCAATACTTAACCCTACACTCGTAAATCTATCATCCAACATCATTTCCTTGTGGCTTATTGCAGCATGGGATGCCACAGGTGCAGCTGACAAAACGATCGAGATTTTCTTCTACGATCCGAATCAACATGTGTGATCCCCGATTGATGCTGTTCTAATGTTCTCACACTCTTCCAGCTCCCAAAATTTTCTAAGCAAATTGAACGTGATCTGTAAAGAACCTGAGACCAAGCCACCCTCTCAATCTCCTTATGATGTCGCTGTGTTCTTCTTCAATGTGAAGAGGGACGATTGCTCCACTTGTGATTTTCTGTATTGTGAAGCAATCTTGAGAATACACCTACTCGATGAGTCTGAAGATCTTCGAAGTAGACATCCAGTTGGATCCCTCCATAGATGGGCTTTGTTGAGTTGAAGAAGAACTCACAGTCAACATCATTAGTGAACACTGAACGTCATTATCCACAAGTCGACAAAACCACCCGAAATTAATGTTGTAACTGGCGACCTCTGGATCCGAGAACGTGACATTGGATGGAACAAGGCATATGTGTCGAGCATCGTTCAATCTGGGTTCACAGCATGCTTTCGGATGCTTGACTAGCACACCCACTTTCCATTGTTTTGCTTGTCCATGCGATGTGACAAGGTTAGTTTGACAGCAACCATGGTTGTTCCAATGCGCTTCCCGTTTAGTTTGAAATATGGCCAAGTTGATTCCAGAATCCCCCTGCCCATCTCTTCTCCTGCTCTCGTCTTTAATGTCACCTCAATTCCACATCTGAATACAAAAATGATTAGTTCTTCAAGCACATATCCGAGTATAACAGATTTTATTTTAATTCTTACCCAGAATTTGACGACGACTCCATACTAATGACTAATCTCCTTGTTTAATTAAATCGTCCTTCTGCAAAATAATACACTATGAATACAAATTATAAAAACGCACACACACTTGTATAAACCCGAATATACAAAAATAATACACAGAGAGAAGTGACGGAATTAACTGTCCAAAGCTCACATTTGTGCTAGTGCAAAAGAAAGATAACATTTCGTTTTAGAACCACCACAAATGTGAGCTTGGACAGTTTTACATAGATTCCTAGCTTTTACTCGAAATATTATGATAAGATGATAAAAGTAAATAAAATGAGATATGCAACTTATATATACTAATACACATATATATTCACATGGAAGGTGCGGCGGGATTAATCTCGCCACCCCTTCAATGCCTCCTGAAAGAGTGGGCGGGATTAATCTCGCCACCTTTCTGGAGGCCCTGAACAAGTGTGAGGGATTAATCCTACCACCTTCTCGGCTCAGAGAGACTTGGTAGGATTTATTTGACACACCCCTTCAGGGGCTCCAGAAAGGCGGCGGGATTAATCTCGCCCACCATGTAAGGGATGGTGAAATGAATCTCGCCACCTTCGCAGTCCCTCCATTGGTATGTTGTAAACCTTCTACGTCTCAGACAGAAACGTTTGGGATTGGTCCGACTCACAATGGAGGAAAAAGCGAAGGGTTGCGTGATTCATCCTCCAACAGGCATTGAAGGCTCGGCGAGATTAATTCCGCCGGATTCCGCACAGGGCATGCGTACGCAACGGGATTAATCCTAAACCCTAAACCCTAAACCGTATTCCATAGGGTTTACTGTTTTCATTGCGGCTAGGGTTTTTTGGTAGATAGGGTTTACTATTTCCATTGCGGCTAGGGTTTTTTCTATCTCAGATCTGACATCTGAAATCTGCTCCAAGGGGCCTAAGAGGAGCGACGCCATCCATTTCGAGTCGATTCGTGTAGCACCAAGTAAGCCAGTCGGAATTTCTATGCCGATTTAGATTGTCGGCACCATCTTGCTCAGTTGGCAACCACAAGGTTTGTGCAATTTCTTTTTTTTTAATTTGCGGCTCAAGTATCCATATCACAATGTGTTTTTTTTTATGCCAGAGTTAAAGGGTCTTCCCATTTGTGCCATCTAAGAGAGATGGCACCTTCCTGCTCAGTCGGCAGCCACAAGGTTTGTTCAATTTCTTTATTTTTTGATTTGCGGCTCAAGTATCCATATCACAATGTTTTTTTTTTTTTTTCAAAGTTAAAAGGGTCTTCCCATTTTTGTCGTTTGAGAGGGACGGCACATCTGCTCAATCGGCAGCCACAAGGTTTGTTCAATTTGTTTATTTTTTGATTTGCGGCTCAAGTATCATATCACAATGTTGTTTTTTTTTTTTTCAGAGTTAAAGGGTCTTCCCCATTTGTGCCATCTGAGAGGGACGACACCATCCTGGCTCAGTCGGCAACCACAAGGTTTGTTCAATTTGTTTATTTTTGATTTGCGGCTCAAGTATCCATATACAATGTGTTTTTTTTTTTTTTCAGAGTTAAAGGGTCTTCCCCATTTGTGCCATCTGAGAGGGATGGCACTATCCTAGCTTAGTCAGCATACTTCTTACATCATCTCATCTGTGCCGTCTGAGAGGGTCGGCACCACCGATCTCAGTCGGCAAGATTCTCTCTACTTTTCTGTGCCGACTGAGAGGGTCGGCACCAACCGGTCTCAATCAGCAGGATTTGCTCTTCTACTTTTCCATGCCGACTAAGAGGGTCGGCACTATCTAGCCTGAGTTGGCAGCCAAGGTTAGTCATCTTTGGATTTTGTTTTTCCTTGTCTCCGAATCAATTAACTTGTGTGTTTGCTTTCCAGAGTTTGCAAAATGGTGAGAGCTTCAAAATGTCTACAAGAGACTGTGCTAAAGAAGAGCCACGGAACAAAAGAGGATATCAAAGCACAAGTGAGGAAAGAGGAGAACCATCTAATGTAGCAAAGGAAAATCCTCCAGTGACTCAGTCTCAAGTAGTACATTGAGCAGGAGCAGCCTCCATCAACCATCACAGATTTCTCGGAGAGCTCGTCGCAGTTGCCTCCTTCATCCACTGAGGTTGCAGTCCTGAGTGAGCAAGTGCAGATGACAGAGGCAGTTGAAGCTCTTTCTTCTTTTAGCGAGGACGACTTGGAGGAGGCAGTCAGAAAAGAGAGGCCGTGGGAAGCTGATCCAAAAGGCAAGAAGGCGAAGAGCGATAAGGAACCAAGAGTTATACAGCATACAGGCCAGTTGCATTTGGAGCTCAGCGAACCTGCTCGACAAATTACTATCAAGGGACTTGGTGATCCTCTTGATGTGCCAATTTGTAGAATACATTCGAACGAGGTGGTTGACGAGTGAACCCAGGGGACTTGGACCTGGTGTCATCATTGAAGAAGGCTGGTTATCTATGCAACACGGCCTTGTTCATTTTGTCCATCGGAGATCCACTCACTGCTGAGGAGCTGTCGGAGCTGTCGAAGGACAGGTTCAGTACAAGCAGCACCGGTCTTTCAAGCAAGCTCTTACTCAGCTAGAGTACAAAAGTGGGCTTTGAGGCTGTCAAACGGAAGTTCAGCTGCTGGGACGGGAATCATATGCTACAGGTTTTGTAGAAGCTCTACCGGGATGTAGAAGACAACCAATGATGGGCTATTCGCGTTCGATCGAGTTTCATCTCCATAGAGAACCTTGACAATCTTCAACTGGTTTCGATGTTCCAATCGATAAACATGTGAGTATATTCTTTTCTTGTCATTAAGGATCTAGACTTACAGTTTTAATGAACAGATCTGCAGCAACATCTGTGGAAACAACACTACCACATATTCTCCTCGCTATAAAGGCGGTCTGCACTAGTACTGAAGGAATCAAAAAAATCCTTGAGTCACTCACGGGTTGATCGTCTTGAGGTGCGAAAAGTGAAGGAGAGTGCAACAGGAAAGACGGCTTGGCATCCTCTTCAAACCTGATCTGCGCAAAGATCCTTTTCAAGGTAACCTTCGGTTTGATTGATAGGAAAGAAGTTTTTAACTTATTCTATGTGCAGAACGAGATGACGATGATCTCGCAGGCAGTCACCAGTGCTAAACAATCCACAGCTTGAATTGAACCTGAAGCAGCTAGTGTACAAGAAGCATGACAAGCGTATGCCAAGTTCCTCTCTATCATAGACCCAGAGTTGGGGGAGGAGTGGTTTCAGAAGGTACGAACATCTCTCAGAAGCAGTTTGCTAGATGGCTTGAGAAGCTGTATGCGATGTCAAAGGCAAAGATTTCAAACATGTTGTGACTCCGATACTTAAACAAGCTCACTCGTCTCAAATCCAAGGCAGAACAACAGACACTTGGTTACTAGGCGCAGGACAAAAAGTGGATCAAGTGGTTCACCTTGGACTATATTGGAAGGCTGTGTGCAAGGAGCCATTTAGAAGGACTGCGGGGATGGTGAAGAAGTTGGAACGGATGTCGACTTCATGAGCTAGTTTGACGAGATGCGAACTCGAAGTAAGTGCCTGGTCTTTAGCCCTTTCATACTGCATACGGTTCACTTATTCGATGGAGCCGAATGAAAATTCTAGAGCGTGAGGAGTCTGCGGCATCGGATGATATGAGGTACTTTTTATTCCAGCATTGCTACTGTCATAGTTTTTACTATGACTCGACCCTTTACTTTGGGGTTTGACTGTTGTTACCTACTGGATTATGTGACGAACCCTAGATGTAGAAGAAACAGGCCAGCATAGTGCACTTGGGTATCTAGTGATGGTCCAACCGGGTCGTTAGGTATTTGCAAGAAACTCTAGGCGAAGCTAGCACTTCCATTTAAAGAACCCTCCCCCGTTTTGACGTTCCAGGTTAGGGTTCTTCAAATTATAGCTTGTCAAAATAAGGGTTAGGGACACCCCTAGGGTTGACCTAACCCCACGTCCTAAACCCCCCCCCTAGGGGTTAGGTTTAGGATTAGGTTAGGACAACCATTTTCTCTAAGGGCTGGCATTTCCGTGCCAGCCCACTTACTCATTAGGTAAACAGGGGGGGGGGTCCGTCACATAAATAAGGTAGAGTATATGTAGTGAGGCTTCCTGGGTTCAAGAAGAGCTCGTTAACCTCCTACCGGTGCAAGCTAAGCTTGTGTCGTCAAGGTGCAACCCTCTTGTGCCGCCCAAACTTCCACACGACAGGGGTACAACCCACCCTAGGGTTAGACTATCCTTATCGTTGGCAGGATCTTGCCTTTGAGATAGGGGCACGTCACTTCCAAGGAGTTAGTCAGATTCCTTGGTCCGAAAACCTGCCCGCAAGCTCAAAGACATTGCCCGAGTTCACGTTCCGCAAACTAGTGGTTGAGGCCTTGCTCCGGCCGCCTCAACCACGCCAAGCTAGGAACGACACCTAAAGCTCGGCTAGTCCGTGTATCCTGATTCACAAGGTGAGTCTCGTTTGTGGACTTAGTCAGTAGGGGTTTGACTTCCTAAGGCTTGGGTTCCTAATACGGGTTACTTTACCAGGTTCCGTGGGGTTTCCAAGAGAGGGGATTCCAGGTTGGCACCTGGCAAGCCCTTTGTGGCACCAGGTAAAAACTCTGACAATTGGTATCGGAGCAAGTTCTCTGCGGTCAGTAGGACTGCCTTAAGTCGTAGGGTGTTTCAATGTTTGATAACTCTAAATTCTTGATATACTCTATTGCTTTCGGTTGACATGTCTGTATTCTGCGCAGAGAGTTTGATCCTGTGAGTTGTCAAACTTCGGAGAACACTTGCTCAGTGAGTCGGCGTGAGATTCTAGGTATGTCCGAAAGTCTTATGCTAGTTTAAGCTGATGTGTGTGTGTACAACCTGTGCAGGGTGTTTCCAGTTTCACATTGGGAATATTCCAAGCATATTCTCCGAGTGTTGACACTAGGGTTCAATACGATGAGCAAGAGAAAGCAACCAGAGCCTGAGGCAGAGAGGGCTGTCGCAGAGGCTCAAAATGAGGAGATGGATGAGGCTGATCCAGGTCGACCCCCTAGAGTTAGACAACGACCTGGTTGGCGAGAAATAATGATGGATGCCCTAAACGAACTTCGAGGGGATGTTTGGGTTGAACGACCGAATCGATAATGTTGCCGTTCGGATTCCGACGAATACTGCAGTGCCAGATGTTCCACAACAGACACACGAAAAAGAAGAAGCATGACTCAGAGTCAGGTTCCTCTGAATCAGATTCTTCGACGGAAGTAAGGTGGTGGAGGTCCCAGTAAATTCAAACCGGTAAAGCCTTCGAATTTCATGGGTTCAAAGGATTACAAGGTTTTGGATGACTGGTTGTATGATATGGAAAGCTATTTCGAGGCTGCTTCCGTGAGAAAGACAGAAAAGGTTGCATGTGCCAAGCAGTTTCTTAAAGAAGAAGCTAAGACTTGGTGGCGAATTGTTGAAGGTGAACGTGGATACCGAAATGGAAGCACATGAAAAAGGAGATCAAAAAGCAGTATATGCCGGATGATCTCGGTTTGCGATTGCGTGCTGACCTGGCACTTTGTCAACAGGGAGTTCGGGGAAGTCCAATGGACCACGTTTATCGATTCGAAAGTGTACGGCGATTGGTGCCAAATATGAGTGATGATGAAGCTCGAAGTTGCTTCATGGCTAGCTTGAATGAGAAGACACGAAGAGAAATCTTAAGGTACAAGCCAACAAGCTATCGGGAATGTCAAGAGGCAGCTCAAAAGGTTGCTTATGGCATGTCGTTAGAAGACTTGTACAAAGGGGAGGAAGCAAAACCTAAACCAAGGAAGTTTCCTCCAAAGTCTGGGTTCAGAAGGTTTGATAGGCGACCAGATCAATCGCCATCAATTCGAAGTGCAAGTCCCTTTGTCGGCAGTTCCAAGTTTTCGGACACATCAAGACCCACCGGATTTCGGAAACCATTGGCGTTACCACCTCCTCAGCAGGCCAAAGGATCGGCTCCAAAGTCTGCTCCCCCGCGTTCCGCAGGCGGGGTTGTGAAATGTTATAATTGTAACAAGCCTGGTCATTTTGCTAAAGAGTGTCCGGCACCCTCACAACAATCAGGACATTTCAAGGCGATGGTAGAAGAGGAAGTTGCTGAACCAGAAACGCTTGAAGATCCGGAAGATGAGTCAGAAGAGGTAATGTTGTGCCAGACACAACCTGCCTTATTCGCTATTCAAGACAAAACTGACCCTTTGCTATATTTGACAGGAAGGATACGAGGGGACCGAGTCCGAATGATGATCGATACTGGAGCAACATACAACTTCATATCGACTAGTCTAGCTCGTCGATTGAATTTGGATGTAATAAAGATGTGTGAAATAAAGATCAATTTTGGCAAAGGTTCTCAAAATACTAATAATATAGCAAGGGCAGTTCCTGTCCAAATCAAAGATTGGAAGGCTAAGCTAGACTTAGTTGTCTTGAATATGACGGGTTTGACTTTGTTTTGGGTATGGAATGGTTCCATAAACATGTAATCGAAATGAGGGTTCTGGAGACAATCGATCATCACGCTTGCAGCAGATAAAGAAGACATTAGAAAGACCACGCTCAAAATGGAAACGCTAACTGATAAGGATTGGAATCCTATGTTCCTTACCTTAACTCAGTTGCGTAAGGCAGTTAGACATCGGGAACGTGTGTTTCTTGCAATGGTTTTGGATACTGGTGAAGTCAAAATAGGAGATGGTCAAGAATCTGTTCCTAACCTATTTTGGAAGTCTTGAACATGTTTAAGGATGTGTTGCCAGAAGACTTGCCGCCCGAGTTACCTCCACGTCGAGTTGTGGACCACAGGATAGAGATTTTGCCAGGTTCGTCTCCACCGGCAAGAGCCCCATATCGGTTGAATCCTCAAGAGTTAGTAGAATTGAAGAGACATGACAGAATTGATTGGTCGAGGACACATTCGACCTAGTCGATCGCCGTATGGTGCACCTATCTTGTTCGTAATGAAAAAGGATGGTACGATGCGAATGTGTGTGGACTATCGAGCGCTGAACGCGATAACTATCAAAAATAAGTATCCTCTTCCACGAGTGGACGACTTATTTGATAGGCTATCGAAAGCAAAGTATTTTTCAAGAATAGACTTGAGATCGGGTACCATCAGATTCGGGTAGCAGAGAATGACATTGAGAAGACCGCTTTTCGAACGCGTTATGGATCATTTGAGTTTCTAGTCTTACCATTCGGGTTGTGCAATGCTCCAGCAACTTTTTGCACAATGATGGATGATGTGTTTAGAGACTATCTAGACGAGTTCGTAGTGGTGTATATTGATGACATTCTGATTTTCAGTTCGACAATTGAGGAACATGTGGACACTTAGAAAAAGTGTTTCAGAGATTGAGAGAGAACCAATTGTATGCTAAAGAAAGCAAGTGCGCATTTGGTCAAACCAAGATAGATTTCTTGGGACACTTGATCTCAGGTGGGGAGGTTGCCATGGACCCAAAGAAAATTCAAGCTATTACTGAGTGGATGACTTTAAAAGATGTGCATGAAGTTAGATCATTTCTTGGTCTAACAGGGTATTACCGAAGATTCATAAAGGGTTACTCGGAAATAGCGGCCCCATTGACAGATCTTACGAAAAACATTCCATGGCATTGGACTCCAGAGTGCCAACGTGCGTTCGTCAAACTCAAAGAGGCTATCTCTTCTGAGCCAGTTTTGCAGTTGCCCATCTTTGAAGATCCCTTTGAAGTAGAATGTGACGCTTCCGACTTTGCAATTGGTGGTGTATTGCAACAGAAAGGACATCCAGTGTCCTTTTTCTCGAAGAAGTTAGATGCCGCGCAAACTCGATGGCCTACTCACGAAAAGGAGATGTATGCTATTGTTGCTTCCTTGGAGTATTGGCGTCATTATCTTCCAAGTCATGGCACTGTGGTTTGGACAGATAGTGTAACTCTAAGGTATTTTGAAACGCAGCCGAAGCTATCGCCGAAGTATGCTAGATGGCAGCAGAAGTTGGCACGATTTCAGCCTGAAATCAAACATAAAGCGGGAAAGGACAATGTGGTAGCTGATGCACTCAGTAGGAAAGGCCATCTGGATTATGTCAGCACCCATGTCAACTTTGGTGGATGAATTTGCAGGACAAGTTTAAGGCTTTGAGCCTGGTGGAAAGAGGAAACAAGTTCATCAGTTACGAAGAGATGGTAATATTCCAGCAGGAATAGAAAGTCGAATGGATGCACTCAAACAGCATTTTGCGGTACGAGATGGAGTTCTTTATTATAAAGAAAAGAGACCTCTATGTTCCAGAAGGGACATAGAGGGAGAGGCTATTAAGAGGAGCATCACGATGTTCCTTTAGCAGGACATGGTGGAAGGCATAAGACGTTGGCTTTGTTGAATAAGGATTCTATTGGCCGGGTATGATAGATGATGTTGCCAAATATGTCAAGACATGCCCCACATGTCAACAAGTAAAGAGCCGATCACAAAAACGAGCTGGGAAATTGCAGTGTATACCGATTCCAGAGCGGCCATTTCAAAGTGTTACTTTGGACTTTATCATGGGATTGCCAAAATCTTATGGTTTTAATGCGCTCATGGTGGTAGTCGATCGGTTTTCAAAGGTTGCTCATTTCATTCCAATTGTAGAGACAGTGAATGCAATTCAAGCAGCGAAGTTGTTCTTCCACGAAGTCATAAGAGTGCGCAGACTACCGGAAACCATGATCTTAGATCGAGATCCTCGGTTTACAGGGAAGTTTTGGGGAACATTATTTAAGTAGTTTTGTACAATGCTCAAGTTCAGTACGCCTACCATCCACAACTGATGGTCAACGGAGAGGGTGAACCGACAAGTCGAGGACTATCTCAGATGCTATGTTCAAGGTGATCAACTTGATTGGGCTGAACACTTGGATATGGCTGAGATATGTTACAATAACTCGACACACACTGCAATCGGATGTAGCCCGATGGAAGTGTTAACTGGGAATAAGGGTGGTATTCCTCAGAGTATGGTGTTACCGAAAGACGATAGCAATCGAGTTCCATCTGTAGCAGAGTTCACGGGACAATTGTATCGAACATGGGAAGCTGCTCGTCAAGTGATGGTTGCAGCACAGGAAAGGTATCGTCAGCAGTACGATAAGCATCGGCGGGATGTAGAGTATCAGGTTGGGGTATGGTATTGTTGAGTACCAAAAACCTGAAGGTTCCAACAACTCTTTCGAGGAAGTTTCTATCGCACTACATAGGTCCATACAAGGTGGTGAAGCAAGTAGGGAAAGTGGCTTAATGAGTTGGATCTTCCTCCAGAGTTGGGAACAATACACAATGTGTTTCATGTCAATTTGCTTGAGCCATTCCACAAAGATGAGAAACATCCGCAAAGATATAAAAACTTACGTCCGCCCCCTGAGCTAGTTCATGAAGGTACGGAGTACGAAGTCGAATCCATATTGGGCAAAAGGAAGGTTTATGGATCGCGAAAACGTAAGTTTGAGTATCTCGTCAAATGGAAAGGCTATCCAGCGTGCGAATCGACATGGGAACCATTGGAGAATCTACAAAACGCGATGGAGTTGGTGAATGAGTTTGAGGCAAGGTCTCAAAACTAATTAAGGAATAAAGTTATTTCTTTTTAACCTAGGGGCCGACAGACAACATTAACTAGAGGCCTCCGATATAAATTCTAGTTAACTAAAAGAAATTAACTAACTTGTTGTCTGTGTTGGGTGACAGACTTTGCAGACGTGCAAAAGGTCTCAAAATGACTTTCTTGTCGCAGGTGGTACCTCCGGCAGCTGAGTTCTCACTCAGTGAACGACGGTTCTGAAGTATTTGGCTTCACATAATGCAAGGGGTAATAAAACTTGTGAACTTTTTGCTGACTCCGCATAGAGTGATTAGTGTTAGTTTTCAGTTTAATTTTCCTAACCTAGTCTAGTCTTGGAGTTAGACATCAATGAGGACGTTGACATTTTCAAAGGCGGGGAGTGTGTCATAGTTTTTATTATGACTCGACCCTTTACTTTGGGGTTTGACTGTTGTTACCTACTGGATTATGTGACGAACCCTAGATGTAGAAGAAACAAGCCTGCATAGTGCACTTGGGTATCTAGTGATGGTCCGGCCGGGTGTCGTTAGGTATTTGCAAGAAACTCTAGGCGAAGCTAGCACTTCCATTTAGAGAACCCTCCCCCGTTTTGACGTTCCAGGTTAGGGTTCTTTGCAGATTAGCTTGTCAAAATAAGGGTTAGGGACACCCCTAGGGTTGACCTAACCCTAGGGTTGCCCTAACCCCACGTCCTAAACCCCCCCTAGGGGTTAGGTTTAGGATTAGGTTAGGACAACCATTTTCTCTAAGGGCTGGCATTTCCGTGCTAGCCCACTTACTCACTTAGGTAAATAGGGGGGGGGGGGGTCTGTCACATAAATAAGGTAGAGTATATGTAGTGAGGCTTCCTGGGTTCAAGAGAGAGCTCGTTAACCTCCTACCGGTGCAAGCTAAGCTTATGTCGTCAAGGTGCAACCCTCCGTTGTGCCGCCTAAACTTCCACACGATAGGGGTAACAACCCACCGGGTTAGACTATCCTTATCGTTAGCAGGATCTTGCCTTTGAAATAGGGGCACGTCACTTCCAAGGAGTTAGTCAGATTCCTTGGTCCAAAAACCTGCCCGCAAGCTCAAAGACATTGCCCGAGTTCACGTTCCGCAAAACTAGTGGTTGAGGCCTTGCTCCGGCCACCTCAACCACGCCAAGTTAAGAACGACACCTAAAGCTCGGCTAGTCCGTGTATCCTGATTCACAAGGTGAGTCTCGTTTGTGGACTTAGTCAGCTAGGGGTTTGACTTCCTAAGGCTTGGGTTCCTAATACAGGTTACTTTACCAGGTTCCGTGGGGTTTTTAGAGAGGGGATTCCAGGGTTGGCACCTGGCAAGCCGCCTTTGTGGCACCAGGTAAAAACTCTGACAAAGTGGGCTAACACAGAAATGCCAACCCTTAGAGAAAATGAGTTGTCCTAACCTAACTCTAAACCTAACCCTAGGGGGGGGTTAGGGCATGGGGTTAGGTCAACCCTAGGGGTGTCCCTAATGCTTATTTTGACAAGCTATACTTTGCGAAGAATCCTAACTTAGAACATCAAAACGGGGGAGAGTTCTCTAAATGGAAATACTAGCTTCACTTAGAGTTTCTTGCAAATACCTAACGACACCCGGCCGGACCATCGCTAGATACCCAAGTGCACTATGCAGGCATGTTTCTTCTACATCTAGGGTTTGTCACATAATCTAGGACATTAGAAAAACAACGCTCAGGATGGAAACGCTAACTGATAAGGATTGGAATCCTATGTTCCTTACCTAAACTCAGTTGCGTAAGGCAGTTAGACATCGGGAATGTGTGTTTTGTGCAATGGTTTTGGATACTGGTGAAGTCAAAATAAGAAATGGTCAAGGATCTGTTTCCGAACCTATTTTAGAAGTCTTGAACATGTTTAAGGACGTATTGCCAGAAGACTTACTGTCCAAGTTACCTCCATGTCGAGCTGTGGACCACAGGATAGAAATTTTGCCAGGTTCGTCTCCATCTGTAAGAGCCCATATCGGTTGAATCCTCAAGAGTTAGTAAAATTGAAAAGATAGCTGACAGAATTGATTGGTCGAGGACACATTCGACCTAGTCGATCGCTGTATGGTACACCTATCTTATTTGTAATGAAAAAGGATGGTAGGATGCGAATGTGTGTGGACTATCGAGCATTGAATGCGATAACTATCAAAAATAAGTATCCTCTTCCATGAGTGGACTTATTTGATAGGCTGTCGAAGGCAAAGTATTTTTCAAGAATAGAGTTGAAATTTGGGTACCATCAGATTCGGGTAGCTAAGAATGACATTGTGAGGGAGCAGACTTTGGAGCCGAGCCCTTGGCCTACTGAGGTGGTGGTAACGCTAACGCTTTTTAAGATCCGATGGGTCTTGATGTATCCGAAAACTTAGAACTACCAATAAAGGGACTTGCATTTTGATTCGATGGTGATTGATTTCGTTGCCTATCAAACCTTATGAACCCAAACTTTGGAGGAAACCTCCTCGATTTAGGTTTTACTTCCTCCCTTTGTACAAGTCCTCTAATGGCATGCCATAAGCAACCTTTTGAGCTGCCTCTTGACATTCCTAATAGCTTGTTGGCTTGTACCTTAAGATTTCCCTTTGCGTCTTCTCATTCAAGCTAGCCATGAAGCAACTTTGAAATTCATCATCGCTCATATTTGGCACCAATCGCCGTACACTTTCGAATCAATAAACGTGGTCCATTGGACTTTTCTGAACTCCTTATTGACAAAGTGTCAGGTCAGCACGCAATTGCAAATCAAGATCATCCGGCATATACTGCTTTTTGATCTCCTTTTTCATGTGTTTCCAGCTGTTTTGGTATCCACGTTCATCTTTAATAATTCGCCACCAAGTTTTAGCTTCTTCTTTAAGAAATTGCTTGGCACATGCAACCTTTTCTGTTCTTCTCATGGAAGCAACCTCGAAATAGCTTTCCATATCATACAACCAGTCATCCAAAACCTTGTAATCCTTTAAACCCATGAAATTCGAAGGCTTTACTAATTTGAATTTACTTGTCGAAGAATTTGATTTAGAGGAACTTGACTCTGAGTCATGCTTCTTCTTCTTTTTTGTGTGTCTGGTTGCAGAACATCTGGCACTGCAGTATTCATCGGAATCCGAACGGCAACATTATCAATTTGATCGTTCAACCCCAAAACATTCCCTCAAAGTTCGTTTAGGGCATCCATCATTATTTCTCACCAACCAGGTCGTTGTTTAACTCTAGGGGGTCGACCTGGATCAGCCTCATCCATCTCCTCATTTTAAGCCTCTGCGACAGCCCTCTCTGCCTCATGCTTGGTTGCTTTCTTTTGCTCATCGTATTGAACCCTAGTTTCAACACTCGAAGAATATGCTTGGAATATTCCCAATGTGAAGTTGGAAACACCCTGCACAGGTTGTACACCCACACATTAGCTTAAACTAGCATAAGACTTTCGGACATACCTAGAATCTCACGCTAACTCACTGAGCAAGTGTTCTCCGAAGTTTGACATCTCACAGGATCAAACCTCTGCGTAGAATAGAGACATGTCAACCGAAAGGAATAAAGTATATCAAGAATTTAGAGTTATCTAAACACTGAAACACCCTACGACTTAAGGCAATCCTACTAACCACAGAGAACTTCTCTGATACTAATTGTCAGAGTTTTTACCTGGTGCCATAAAGGCGCTTGCCAGGTGCAACCTTGGAATCCCCTCTCTAAAACCCCACGGAATCTGGTAAAAGTAACCTATTAGAAAACCCGACCCTAGCTGACCAAGTCCACAAACGAGGCTCACCTTATGAATATGCACGGTACTAGCCGAGCTATGGGTATCGTTCCTAGTTTGGCGTAGTTGAGGCGGCCGAAGCAAGGCCTCAACCACTAGTTTTGTGGAACGTGAACTCGGACAATGTCTTTGAGCTTGCGAGCAGGTTTTCGGACCAAGGAATCTGACTGACTCCTTGGAAGTAACGTACTCCTATCACAAAGGTGTGATCTTGCACGATAAGGATAGTTTAACCCAAAGGTGGGACGTACCTTGTCGTATGGTAGTTAAGGCAGCACAATAGAGGGTTGCGCCTTGACGACACAAGCTTAGCTTGCACCAGTAGGAGGTTAATGAGCTCTCTTTGAACCTAGGAAGCCTCACTACATATACTCTACTTATTTATGTGATGAACCCCCCCCCCTATTTCCTAAGTAAGTAAGTGGGCTGGCACAAAAATACCAGCCCTTAGAGAAAATGAGTTGTCTAACCTAACCCTAAACCTAACCCCTAGAGGGGGGTTAAGGCGTGGGGTTAGGGCAACCCTAGGTAGGTCAACCCTAGGGGTGTCCCTAACCCTTATTTTGACAAGTTATACTTTGCGAAAGAATCGTAACCTGGAATGTCAAACAGGGGAAGTTCTCTAAATGGAAGTGCTAGCTTCGCTTAGAGTTTCTTGCAAATATAACGACACCTGGCCGGACCATCACTAGATACCCACCAATGCACTATGCGGGCCTATTCTTCTACATCTAGGGTTGTCACATAATCTAGTAAGTAAAAAAAATGCACGTTGTAAACTAAAGTGGGCATGATACGTGAAATGGGAATATAAAATAAATTACTAATTAATACTTAAGTTTTAATTATTAATTAATCATTTAATTAATATGTAATTAAGCCTTAAATATTAATTAATTAATTAATTAATCCTTCAATAACCTTACTTAGTAAGGAATATTCCTAAAATATCTTAGAATATTCATATTATTCTAAAAATAGTTTACAATAATGAAGAAATACTATCAAACATAATTACAAATGAAATCATTTTCTTATCAACATGTTAATTTTTTATAAATACTTTCTTTCTATCATACAAAGAAATCTTTTCATTTTGTCTAAATCATCACTCTCCGGATTAATCAAATCATTTTGGTCAATATCTTGATGTTGTTGCCACCACTTAACACTCTCACGAATGCAATTGGGAGTTGCCATCCTTGTTAATACATAAGATGTGATAAGAGAAGGTCTGCATAAAGGCTCATCTAAAAACTGACGTTCCTTAAGAATAATATTATAAAGCGCCCGGTTGCTATCCTTCATTTTATAAAATTCAATATCACGAGAAAGAAAAGCTTCAGGAAATGTATGATACGGTGGATACTGCTCACAAAAATTTTCGAGATTCTTCTTTCTGAGGCACGTATCCAAGTAGTTCACTAGCTCATCCATGATATCGGTATCAGAATATGGATCGAAAGTGATTGGATGAATACAAGCAATGTTTTGGTTGAGCATAGCCTTCTGAGGAGAGTCGTCTACTACTAACATATGTGCATTCTTCGTTATCCTTAAGCGACTGATCTCCCCATGAGTCCCAATTATTCTTTCATTCTTGAAGAAGTATGGCTTGCTTTCCTTTCTTATATTGTGAAATTCGAGAGGTTTATGACACATTCGCTGGTCAAAAATCCAATCTTTACGAATCACCTCTTCTGCAACACTACAATGTTTCTTAAGTAAATCAACAGCGGTGTTAAGTTATGAATCTGCATGCATGACCAAATCCCCACAAGCGCACCCATCTCCTTAAGCTTTTGAAAGAGACGATCCAACCCTGGACGAAAAATAATATCATATCGAAATTTACCATGACAAGGAATGAAATCTCCTTGTTTGATTTCTTTTTTCTATCCTGGGCCTTTGTCGATGAAGCAGAACACCATTGACATCCAACAACACAATATGGCCATGAGTAACATGAGATAGCGTTGCCTCTTGAATACTTTGCAAATCACTTGTTTGCTCCCTTTCACATTTATCCGTTGCCACTATTCGTTGCCTATCCCTTCATCATTTAATTGTACATCATCCTTACAAGATTCAGATATTGCATGCGCTGAAGAAATTGATTTCGGAACTGAAGCCAATAAAAATGATGATGAAGTGGCCCCCATGGTAACGATGTTTTGAGCTGCATTATTATCCATTTCCTGCATGAACTCTGTCATTCTGACATGTGGCACAAGAAATTGTCGCCAAACCCCTCTCTTACCTCATGGCAATGCTGAAAATCCATGTTCTCAATTATTTCATTACATCTGCAAAATGATAATTAGCTGACCTTAAAATTATCAAGGTATATTATTTACCTTGTTAATGTGTGACCCATGTTTGAACTAAAAGCTTCATTAATCCTTGAGAATTTATTTTCTGTACAAATATAAAAGAAATATACAAAAATGCCTTATGTTACACTCATTTACAACTATTCATCACTCTATCAATTCATTATCAATTCTTCTTCGCTATTACCTTCTGAATGAGGCGAAGAAGGTCTAAGCCGCTTGTGAGATGGTTCAAGATCTTCTGCATCTTCTATTGATGTTTCCATGGGTCCTGGAGTGTGCGAATGTTCTGTACTCCTCGAGATAACTTCCGGTCTAATATCTGATTGATGTTCGTTCTCAGACTCCGAGATTGAACCAGATTCACCTTCAGAGCTATCGCACTTATCTGGAGGGAACTTTCTCAAATACGCCTTTATGGATTCGTTGGGGTACTCAGTTGAGACCCAATCTATCCACTTGTTCAGGTCCTCAACCATGGTCTTATCCTTCTCAACGGCAAACACACATGTATGCCGAAGGTAACACTCCTTCAAGACGGACCCCCTAGTGCAGTAGTCAAAAACCCACGCATCACTGTGAGGACCCCTGATCAAGTTGACGATGCTCCGTGCCGCTTGACTTGTAATGTTTGGATAACGTACATTGCCGAATACGTCACTCATACCTATCGGTGTATTCGGATGGAGGTTCAGGGCCGTTGGAGTGCAAACAGATGCCTGGCCAGTCATTTGGAAGCTTGAAATTGTTTGGCGCATTCCTAACAACCAAGTGAACAACAGTATCAATGCACTTGGGATTAGCATCGTTCATATAAAATCCTGTCCAACGATGTCTATTCTTCTTGGCGAAGGCAAAGGCAAAAGTATCGGTGACATGAGCAAGAATCAAGAAATAAATACCTGAAAAAGTAGGTATCAGTGAAGAGCGCAAGCATGAATTCAATAATAAATACCTTCTATGTATATGCTTGCACGGCTAAGTTTCTCCACCAGATCCTCTAGTGCCCTATCTGTCGAAAGATTTTTTGACACCCGCCGATCCATCACGAACAATTGAAACGGTTTCCTACAAGCAGTGATGTTACCCCATAAAGTCTCCGAATCTAACAACAAACATCTGTAGGGCTTGTCGTGATTCGTAGCATCCTCCTTTATAAGGTTCAATTCGGTTCTCCGCTGCTGAAGGACTGCCATAAGAGAAGGCGTCATCCCAATGTTCTCCTTTTTGGCGTTGGCGTGCAATAGATTCTTGCCTAGATCTTCCGATTGGTTCACCCATTCGACAAGCATATCATCGTTCGTCACATGCAAATATTTGCTAACCTCTTCATATGTTGAAGTCGAGGTCCAACCCAGTTTGTGGCAGTGTATTCCCAACCACTCCTTGAAATGCCTGACCGTCTTCAACTCCATTGCCTTGAGATGAAAAGGAGAGGTTGGGCTGCTGTTATTAATTTGTAGTTTGCCATCGATCACCAAATCAGCCAAGACTTCCATCTCCTCCATCGTTGTTCCATTTAAAGGCTTCAACCATGTGAGCTTGAAATCGTTGTCTACATCCTTTGTAGATTGAACAGACTTAGCCTTCGGCGTCTTACTGGGTTTCTTTGCAGACTTTTCTGAGGGCTCCCCTTCACTTGTCTGCTTCTTCTTCAGTGTTCCTTTTGAAAAGGATTCCATAATCCCCAACCATTTGGCAAAGATCCTATCTTCGGGGCAAGAAATCAACATCATCAGAAATGATGTTTCCTTCCCGCCCACCTGGGCAAAATCAACTGCTGCAATTTCTTCAACTCTCTGAGGAAAAAGACAGATTAATATACCGGCGAGATAAATCCCGCCCAAACAATTTGCTTACCCGGTATTCCGCAGATTGTGTATTCCCTGCGGTAGCTCTTTGTGGTCGCTGAAGAGATTCCCACACGGCTCGCGTGTGTTTAAACTTCTCCCATATTTTGCTGTTGTAGTGGTTGGTGTCGGCAGCGTCCCATTCCGCCGATAACTTATGGTACTGCTCGATTGTGAGATTCGGCTTAGCTAAAAACGCCGATCTTTTTGTCAGCTTCTCACGGGTATGCTCGGAAAGTTTTGTTGCCATCGTTCCTTTGTTGTGTTCATCGAGAAGTCGTTGGGCTGCCGTTATTGTGTGCTGGCCACTAATGATGTAGTACTTGATAGATCTTTTATTCTCCGTCTGAATCTTCATGAGTTGTTCTGGTGTTGTGATCCAGACTTTGTCAGCACCCTTTCTTCTTTCATAGTATGGACACAAAACAGCATTATGTGGAACGGTATAAGAATTGTCGTCCTTCATCTTCTCCATGAGCTCAGCTACACGTTCCTGGTTGAGTGGCCTGTAATTGAAGTTTGGGTTGACGCTGCAATATTTAACCCTACAAGGATAAATCTTATCATCCAACATCATTTCCTTGTGACTTATTGCAGCATGAGATGCCACAGGTGCAGCTGACAAAACGATTGATGATTTTCTTTTGCGATCCGAATCAACATGTGTGATCCCCGACTGCAGCTGTTCTAGTGTTCTCGGCACACTCTTCCAGCTCCCGAAGCTTCCTAAGCAAATTGAACGTGATCTGTAGAGAACCTGAGACCGAGCCACCCTCTCAATCTCTTATGATGTCGCTGTGTTCTTCTTCAATGTGAAGAGGGAAGATTGCTCCACTTGCTGATTTTCTGTATTGTGAAGCAATATCTCCTGACAATACACCTACTCGATGAGTCTGAAGATCTTCGAAGTAGACATCCAGATGGATCCCCTCCATAGAGAGTTGAAGAAGAACTCCAAGGTCAACATCATTAGTGAACACGTGAACGTCATTATCCACAAGTCGACAAAACCACCCGAGATTAATGTTGTAACTGACGACCTCTGGATCCGAGAACGTGACATTGGATGGAACAAGGCATATCTGTCGAGCATCGTCCAATCTGGGTTCGCAGCCTGCTTTCGGGTGCTTGACTAGCGAATCTACTTTCCATTGTTTTGCTTGTCCATGAGATGTGACAGAGGTTAATTTGACAGCAACCATGGTTGCTCCAATGCGCTTCCCATTTATCTTAAAATATGGCCAAGTTGATTCCAGAATCCCCCTGCCCATCTCTTCTCCTGCTCTTGTCTTTAATGTCACTTCAATTCCACATCTGAATACAAAAATGATTAGTTCAAGTATCCGAGTATAACAGATTTTATTTTAATTCTTACCCAGAATTTGACGACGACTCCATACTAATGACTCGATCTCCTTGTTTGATCAAATCGTCCTTCTGCAAAATAATACACTATAAATATAAATTATATAAAAACGCACACACACTTGTATAAACCCGAATATACAAAAATAATACACAGAGAGAAGTAGACGTAATTAACTGTCCGAAGCTCACATTTGTGTTAGTGCAAAAGAAAGATAACATTTCGTTTTAGAACCACCACAAATGTGAGCTCTGGACAGTTTTACATAGATTCCTAGCTTTTACTCGAAATATTATGATAAGATGATAAAAGTAAATAAAATGAGATATGCAACTTATATATACTAATACACATATATATTCACATGAAAAATTAATCTCGCCACCCCTTCAATGCCTCCTGAAAGAGTGGGCGGGATTAATCTCGCCACCTTTCTGGAGGCCTTGAACGGGAGTGCGGAATTAATCTTGCCACCCTTCTCGGTCTCAGAGAGAACTGGGCAGGATTTATTTCTCACACCCCTTCAGTGACTCCAGAAAGGAGGCGGGATTAATCTCGCCCACCATGTAAGTGATGGTTAAATGAATTTCCCCACTTCCCAATTCCTCCATTGGTATGTTGAAAACCTTCTACGTCTCAGACAGAAACGTTTGGGATTGGTCCGACTCACCAATGGAGAAAACAAAGGAAGGGTGGCGGGATTCATTCCTCCAACAGGCATTGAAGACTCGGCGGGATTAATCCCGCCGCCCAGGGCCTTCACTCGGTCCCTATGCGGCGGGATTAATCCCGCCGGACGCCAATTTCCTTCGCGGAATCGGGCGGGATTAATCCCGCCGCCTAGGCACTTCAGACAGGCCAATGGCGGCGGGATTAATCCCGCCCGATTCCGCAGGGAATTGGCGTCCGGCGGGATTAATCCCGCCTCCCAGGCCCTTCACTCGGGCCTTAGTCGGCGGGATTAATCCCGCCGAACGCCAATGCCCTGTGCGAAATCTTGCGGGATTAATCCCGCCGCCTAGGCCCTTCAGGCAGGCCAATGGCGGCGGGATAAATCCCGCCCGATTCCGCGCAGGGCATGCGTACGCGGCGGGATTAATCCCGCCCACCATGTAAGGGATGGTGAAATTAATCCCACCACCCTTCTCAGTTCCCTCCATTGGTATTTTGTAAACCTTCTCCGTCTCAGACAGAGTTAGTCGGGATTGATTCAACATACCAATGGGGTAATGAAGGTTCGGAGATTAATCTCGCCACCGGGTAATGAAGGTTCGGAGGCTAATCCCGCCGCCCTCTCGTAAATCATGCGCTCACACATATATATTGGCTGCGGCATTTTTGAACAGGGATGGGTGGGGGCGGGATTAATCCCGCCGCTTATATCCTGCGGAAGTGCCTGAGCGGCGGGATTAATCCCGCCGCCCTCCGCGAAGGGCATGAGCGTGGGGCCGGATTAATCCCGCCGTTCATGTCCTGCGTGAATTCCCTGGGCGGCGGGATTAATCCCGCCGCTCTACGACAAACCGAAGAGCGGCGGGATTAATCCCGCCGCCCATGGCCTGCGTGAGGGGCCTCGGCGGCGGGATTAATCCCGCGCCCATCCCCTGTAAATGCCCTGCGCGGAATCCGGCGGGATTAATCCCGCCCATTAGAACCTTCACACAGGCCATTGCCGGCGAGATAAATCCCGCCGCATTCCGCGCAGGGCATGGGTGAGCGGCGGGATTAATCCCGCCGCCGAGGCCCCTCACGCAGGTTATGGGCGGCGGGATAATCCCGCCGCTCTTCGGTTTGTCGTAGAGCGGCGGGATTAATCCCGCCGCCCATAGCCTGCGTGAAGGGCCTCGGCGGCGGGATTAATCCCGCCGCCATGGCCCCAACCATATAGCGGCGGGATTAATCCCGCCGCTCGAGGGGCTTAGCGAGATAAAAACACACACATATATATATGTGTGTGTGTATATATATATATATATGTATGTATGTATGTATGTATAGGAGTGTACGTGTGTGTGCAAGAGATAGATAAATAAATAAAATTATACAGTACTGGTACACCTAATATATGTGTGTACATAGGTATATATATGTGTGTATATGTATATCGTGTGTATGCGTGTGAGCGAAACAAATAAAATCATACAGATAAACAAACACACACACACACATATATATACACAGGAGTGTGCGTGTGTGTGCGAAAGATAAAACTAATAAATAAATAAAATTATACAGATAAACACACACATATATATGTGTGTATATAGATATATAATCTATAGAGAAAGAGAGAGAGTCTGTGAATATATAAGCATATATATAAACTAGTGTTGTATGTATGTATATATGTATATAGGTATATATATATGTGTATATGTATATTGTGTGTATGCGTGTGTGAGCGAAACAAATAAAATCATACAGATAAACAAACACACACACACACACATATACATACACAGGAGTGTGCGTGTGTGTGCGAGAGATAAAACTAATAAATAAATAAAATTATACAGATAAACACACACATATATATATGTGTGTATATAGATATATAACCCATATGAATATATAAGCATATATATAAACTAGTGTTGTATACTATTTGTTAATATGCATTGATTATATATATATATATATATATGTGTGTGTGTGTGTGTGTGTGTGTGTGTGTGTGTGTGTGTAAAGCAGTGCGCGTGTGTGTGGGAGAGATAGATCAATAAAAAAAAATTTACAGATACTGGTACACATAATATATATATATATATATGTGTGTGTGTGTGTGTGTGTGTGTGTGTGTAAAGCAGTGTGCGTGTGTGTGGGAGAGATAGATCAATAAAAAAAAATTTACAGATACTGGTACACATAATATATGTATGTATATATGTATATAGGTATATATATATATGTGTATATGTATATCGTGTGTATGCGTGTGTGAGCGAAACAAATAAAATCATACAGATAAACAAACACACACCCACACACACATATACATACACAGGAGTGTGCGTGTGTGTGCGAGAGATAAAACTAATAAATAAATTTATACGCACACTCCTATACATATATACATACATACACACACACACACACAGATCTCACCTGTGTGCACAGCCGCCGCCGCCGATTTCACAGCCGCCGCCTCTTGAAACCCTAAGAATATACCTAAACCCTAAAGGAATTAAATATATATATTAACCCTAATAGAATATTCCTTCTGAGAATATACTTAAACCCTAAAAAGAATAAAATATAGATTCGCCCTAAACGAATATTCTTTCATTATATTATTAGCGCGTGCGTGTGCGTGGGTGTATCACATACACCTCAAAAATATAAATCATGCAGGGATTTAACATGTGTGTGTCCATGAGAGTGTTAAAGTTTCATGTGTATCAATACATACATACACATTGCATATATTAATACACATAATATATACATACACACGTGTATACACACAGACATACACACATATTAGTACATAATATTAGAGAGACCGAGTACATATTATAGATCATGCATGGTGTATATGTTTGAGAGAAGAGAGACAGTACATATTAACATGGATCATGCATGGTGTGTATGTATGAGAGAAGACAGAAAGTACACATATATACATACAGAGTACACATATATACATGCACACGTGTATACACACAGACATACATACATATTACATGAGTAAATTCATTGTGTTACATATTAGGGTTTAGGGTTTAGGGTTTAGGGTTTGCTCCCAACAAGCTTAATATAAATATTACACATGTAAATTCAATGTGTTACATACAGTCACACAGATTGAGTACATATATCATACATGCGTTGAACATGATGTTTTCAATAAAGAAGCAACCTATTTCTTCAGTTTGGTTTAGGGTTGTGCATGTGTGTGCATATGTGTTTTTGTAAGTTCTTGTAATGCGTGTGTAAATTTATGATTGTGTTTATATATGTGTGCAAAACAAACATCGAATAATTAAGAAAATAATATTAATAAACACACTAGGAACATATTTTAAATTATACATAATAATATATGATTTTATCTAATATATAGCCATATATAGTTTTAATAATATATATTAATTTAATATTGATAAAAAGGTTTAACATTGAAATATTCTTGAAATAATAAGAAATTAATTGAGAAAATCCCATTAATATATACAAATGTAAATTAAGTACTCAAATAATTAACTAAATTAATTATCATAATCATGTTTAATATTGGAATATTCTTGGAATAATAAGAAAATAATAAAGAATATCCCATTAATATAAAGAAGATTAATTACTCAAGTAATTAAGGAAATGATATTAATATATATATTATTAAAACTATATATGACTATATATTAGATAAAATGATGTATTATTATGTATAATTTAAAATATGTTCATAGTGTGTATTAATTTAATATTGATAATAAGGTTTAACACATGAATATTCTTGAAATAATAACAAATTAATTGAGAAAATCCCATTAATATATACAAATGTAGAATAATTACTGCAATAATTAAGAACAAGACTAATTTAATTATGATAATCAGGTTTAATATTAGAATATTCTTCAAATATTAATAAAATATTAAAGAATATCCCATTGATACTAGGAAATGAAAACTAAATACTCGAGTAATTAAGAAAATAATAATAATAAACAGACTATGAATATATTTTAAATGATACATAATAATATCAATTTATTTATTGTATAAGTATATATTTATATATATATATATATAATATAAATATACTTGAATACTAAGAATGTAGAATATAGTCTAAAATTTCGTAATATTAAACAGCTTGAATCACTTGAATAACATTAAATGCAATTTTAAAATACTCATTGGAACTGGAGAGTATATATGTCAGAGTGTCGGATATTTGTGTCAACTCATCTTAAATTTTTTTTTCTGTTCTTTTTAAAAAATTTGAATTTCTGACATATGTATTGTCGGTCTGACATGTAAATTTGAAAATGCATTTAATTTCCCACTCAAATTCAGATCTGGTTCTTTCTCCGGCAAGGGTTTCTTCATTTCTGTATTTTTCACTCTTTAGATCTTCTTTTTTCTTCATAGTGATCATCTCAGGGGCGAGATTAAATTGGGTGCTATTCTTTATAGGAAAGCACGGCGCCTTCAGTGCTGTTTACAAGTAAGTATTATAAACAAATTTAAAAATACTTATAAAGATTCACTCTCTTACATTCTCTCTTAAAATTACAATTTAGGGGTTTAGGAATGCATTAGGATTATAATATATTCCGTTAGGGATTTATCCCGTTTAAATATCCTTTTAACTTAATATTCTAGGTTAACCGGGCCGGCGGGATTAATCCGGCCATTTCTTTTTGGCCTCTTCGAAGAGGTGGCGGGATTAATCCCGCCACCATCTCCCGGGCAATGCTTCTCCGCCACTGAAAAAGAGTGGCGGGATTAATCCCGTCGATAACCTTCTCAACTGATGAAGAGTTACCAGAATTTATTAGAAAGAGTTGTCGGCGGGATTAATCCCGCCAACCATTTTAGGAGGCAGGGAAGGGGTGGCGGGATTAATCTCGCCACCACTTCCCTGTTTTAAAGATTTGGGGACAGGATTTATCCCGAGATCTCTTTGAAATCATAGTTTTGGAGAGAGTTATGTGCGGGTTTAATCCCGCCACCCATTCCCCGTCGTAAGAATTGTGGGCGGGATTAATCCCGCCGACTCCTCCGAAGGGAGCCGGCGGGATTAATCCCGCCGACTCCTTCCTCTCGGGGGAGTCCGGCGGGATTAATCCCGCCGGACTCCCTCCGACAGGAGAGTCGGCGGGATTAATCCCGCCGCCTCTTCCTCCTCGGGGGAGTCGGCGGGATTAATCCGCCGACTCTCCGAGGGTTGAGTCGCGGCGGGATTAATCCCGCCACCGTTCCTGTCGGGGGAAGGGCGGGATTAATCCGCCCATCAGTTGTATTAATCAAACATGAGATATTATCTTCTAAACATAATTATGTATTATTGCATATGCATATTATTAAGTAACCGTAATTCAGATTTCTTAAAATATTGCATAAACAGATATCATAAATAATACAATTATTTATGTGCAGGACAATATATTTAATACTAGAGATAAAGTATGTCTTCTTCGGAACAACGAGATAGTTGGCACTGGAACTGTGAAGTTCGAGATGATAATGCATCATGTCACAATATTGCCCAAGGATCTTGTGTGTACGTATGGGTGAACACCATTTTCAAGCATGTTGAGGTTCGGGAATGGAATTTAAGGAGGGTTCTCATGTATTGTGGAATTTGGATGAAGTCAAGGCTGACACAGAATTACAGAGTCACAAACAAACAGTAGCACGAGTTTCTAGATGATGGCTTACCTGCTGTGATGGATGAGGTGATTCTCTTTCTTCATGAGATTGAGGTTGGGAGAGGCATCATTACAGTTATAAATCCAATGGAAGCAGTGTCAGAGAGAAACTAGGGTCCAACTTCGTGGGTGTAGTTGTGACAGAGGTTTCACCTAATGGCACATTGCATCCTGGATCTCTCGTGAGGTGGCAAACATTTGAATTAAGACGGCAAGATGGTTCAACATATTTTGGGTTGGATTTCAATAATAACAACCTGGAAGAACAATTCATATTTGAAGAGGTTCCTTGCATTGTCCTATTGTAAGAAAAAGGCGATTCATGGGTTGCAGATTTTCCCCTACAAGTTTCAGCAAGAGGGTGAAGATGGATCTTACATCTTCCAAAAGTGTTACGAGCATTTCCACGATTGACTGTTGCAAGAAGAAGTGTTGTTAGATGGCAGACCGGAATGAAATTACCCAATGTAGACATGTCTTTTGCACGCTCACCCAAAAGCAAAGGCATGAGTTTGTATATTGCTACACTAACTGGGTGTATTGATGGAATGGCCTCGGACATAGGTTATGAGTACATCCATGATATTTAATAAGGTGGCCATCTGCTTCAAAGCTTGGTACAGTATATACGGGATCCCAAAGACCACGCTCTACCGTCAGAGGGATGAGTGGCTAGATGGAGCATGAACCTCAGTATATGGGAACACTCGCTTGGTCAAAACCCGCTCTCACATTATGGCAGCCATAGAGATACTCAAGGCTTTTGTGGAAGCAAATGCAGACAGGATGCCGAGATGATAATGCATCATGTCACAATATTGCCCAAGGATCTTGTGTGTACGTATGGGTGAACACCATTTACAAGTATGTTGAGGTTCTGGGAATGGAATTTGAGGAGGGTTCTCCTGTATTGTGGAATTTGGATGAAGTCAAGGCTGACACAGAATATGCAGAGTCACAAACAAATAGTAGCACGAGTTTACCAGATGATGGCTTGCCTGCTGTGATGGATGAGGTGATTCTCTTTCTTCGTGAGATTGAAGTCGGAAGAGGCATCATCACAGCTATAAATCCAATGGAAGCAGTGTCAGAAGAGAAACTAGGGTCCGACTTCGTGGGTGTAGTTGTGACAGAGGTTTCACCTAATGGCACATTGTATCCTGGATCCCTCGTGAGGTGGCGAACATCTGAATTAAGACGGCAAGATGGTTCAACATATTCTGGGTTGGATTTCAATAATAACAACCCGGAAGAACAACTCATATTTGAAGAGGTTCCTTGCATTGGTCCTATTGTAAGAAAAAGGCGATTCATGGGTTGTAGATCTTCCCCTGCAAGTTTCAGCAAGAGGGTAAAGATGGATCCTACATCTTCCGAAAGTGTTACGAGCATTTCCACGATTGACTGTTGCAAGAAGAAGTGTTGTCAGATGGCAGACCGGAATGAAATTACCCAATGTAGACATGTCTTTCGTATGCTCACCCAAAAGCAAAGGCATGAGTTTGTATATGCTGCACTAACTGGGTGTATTGATGGAATGGCCTCGGACACAGGTTATCAGAGTACATCCATGGTATTTAATAAGGTGGCCATCTGCTTCAAAGCTTGGTACAGTATATACGGGATCCCAAAGACCACGTTCTACCGTCGGAGGGATGAGTGGCTAGATGGAGCGCGAACCTCAGTTCATGGGAACACTCGCTTGGTCAAAACCCGCTCTCACATCATGGCAGCCATAGAGATACTCAAGGCTTTTGTGGAAGCAAATGCAGACAGGATGCCTCACAAATGCCGAACCACAAATGCAGGGGTCAGGGAAAATCTCAAGGTTTTACCTTCAATCTACACTCAATTGAAACTGTGTGAACATGTGAACAAGTGCCTCAGTTTGATGGGGCTCCAAGCAATCTGCACTGGTACCTTCAACAACATATGGAATACTCATTTTAAGGATGTGGAGATTGCAAAACACTCTAGCTTTTCTAAGTGTGACACTTGTACATCATTGAAGGCTGCAGAGGCTTGTGCAAAAACCTTGGTGGAGATCACTACCATTCAAAGGAAGATGGAGGCCCACATGATTGCACAACAAACTTGCCGGTCTCAGTACTATGCACACCGCATGCTTTCTGTGTCACGCCCATCAGAGTACCTGTGCTTGATCCATGACAAGATGGATCATTCAAAGACCAGCATTCCAAAGCTCTTTGCAACACCAAAGTGCCTTGGAAATGTCATGAAACTTCCGATTTCATTGACAGGTGTGCTAACACATGGACACGGTTGTGAGTCATATGGACACTTTTCACTTCCACATTGGTCTAGCGACTCCAATTTCACTATTGGGTCGTTAGCCATGTGTTTCAGAAACCTTGAAGCCCACTCACAGACAAGTCCTATCAGTGATCTCAAAGTGAAGAAACAACACCTTCAACCTTTACATAATGCTCTCATGAACACGTCTGCACTTGAGGCTACTTGGGAATATGAGAGGCATTGTCAGCAACCTGCACAAAAAACAGATGGCCCTGTTGAGAGTTCAGGTTCAGTGGAGGGATCTAGCTCAAATAGTGTACATGTGTCCTCAACATCAAATAAGCTTCCTCGTCATTTGCTTTTACAGATGGATAATTGTGCAGGCGAGAACAAAAATAGGTAAATCATTTTACTTAAGGGTTTCTCAAGCTCATACTTACTTTTATTTTCTAGATATGTGCTAGCATACTTGTCAATGCTTGTTGCCAAAGGTGTGTTTGAAACAATCACGCTCAGTTTCCTTATGGTTGGTCACACTCATGAAGATATTGATGCGTTCTTCAGCAAGGTCTCCAACTCTACAAAAAGGACAAGTGCACTTACCTTACCGCATATGATGAATCTTTTTGAAAATTGCATCTCCAAAAAAAGTTGTGCTTTGCTTGTGACTGAGGTGCCAGACTTCAAAAAATTTCTCAAGGAGTATATAAAAGAAGGGAGTGATTCTTTAGTTGGTCACCTTGTGCCGCTACAATTCTTTTTCTCCATACGAGATGGTATACCTATTATGCAGTACAAGTTACGGCCATCAGAGCAGGAGTGGTTACCGAAAGAGGGCTTAATGCTCTTCAAAAGTGGAGAGGATGGAAAGCCACTTCTCCCAGAAGGACAACCAGACCCTATTCCATTGAGTGCCCAGCTCAAGGAACAAGAGGTTATTATTGATGGCATCAAAAAATATGTGGCATGGGTTCAAAAATCGATGCCAAAGAATTCTGATAAGGCAACTGGTTACTCAGAACTATATAAGCATGTGGTCAACTATTGGGAGACTGTTGTTCGAGAGTTGGAAGGGCCTACTGTCACAAGTACAGAATTGCAACACCCTTTTGGCCTAAAACAAGGTGGCGAGAGGAGATTGAAATGACATCACTGAGCACAGACGACATAGAAGCCAGTAGTGATGTGGAAGTGCAAACCCCACACTTTGTTGGACAAAGGAACCAAAAACCTAAAGCATACTTTGATTGCTGCAAGGATCTTCAAAAACTAATGATGGTTCTCATTACTCCAGATGCGTCATATAATCAGCCTATTTGGATGGGTCAAATTATCGACACACCTGAAGTAATCACAAAAAATAGTATTGTTAAGGTTGCATGGTTCAAACCACAAAAAAGGCGACACGAGAAGGAGAGCGAAAGATATAATGGATGCCTAGAGAAAACATGGTCTCCCAATCAAAAAGACCCAGCATGTTTTATAAATGTTAAATCCATTCGATATGGGTGGATGTCAAGAAGCGTTGATAAAGTCACGATTAACAAAACTGCAAGGGAATGTATGTTTTCTGAAGCTTAAAGCAATTACAAAATTATAAAATATCATATATTTAATATTCATAATTATTATAAACTCTTTAATAATAGTACCAAATTGTATACTTAACTATATAAATTTAAAAAATGATATGGAAGATTGACTATATTATTATAGGATTTTATATATATATTATTACTACTACAAATTTTTAATTAATAATGTTATATTTAAATATTAATATTTTAATAACAACATCAATATTTATATAATGTACCTCTTATGCTCTTCCTTAATTGTTATATTAGGCAATATATTATATAATTTAATACATTCTACTTTTATAATGTTATTAATTTTTGTTCAATGAATGCTATAATTTATTAAAGGGTAGAATACAAAATAGAATATTCTAAAGAATTTCTCTTTTCAAACATATATTCTAAAGAATATTCCTTTAATATTAGAAAATGCTAATTAAATAGCTAAAATTGCTAATTATTAGGAAATGGGACTATAGCCATGCCCATTTTAGTTACAACTTGCATAACAGTCAAACCCCAAAGTAAAAGGTCGAGTCATAGTAAAACCTATGATAGTGGTTGCCAATCCGAAAATTGCTAACAATGTTGATAAGTGTGACCAAGTACACCACAAGCCCAACAAAATAATCGTTGCCGTCCTTGTTCTTGACCACAACAAGCATTATTAATGCAAGCAGCTTCTACTTCCATAGACATAGGATTAGCATGAGCATTGAAGGTTGGAGGAGTGATGGCCTTTGTACTCTCGAAGCCATTTCAAAATGTTGTGTACAAGTGAAAGCCTCTTCCAAAGTGATAGGACCCAGTGCCTGAATATAACATCCATAATTTACTACCCTTAGACATGGTGGGATCAACCCTCATTAAGAGATCACGAAATTTAATAGTAAATTGCACGACAGACTCATTTAGTGCTTACTTCAAACTATAGAGTAATTGAAATGCATCGTCAAAATCTTTTGCTTTTTAAAAGTTAATTTAAACTCCACTTGAAGGGTGAACCAGCATTGCTCATTCATGAGTAAGTTAACTATTATACCACTAGAGAGCAACATCTAAGAAACTCGTGAATGTAATTCGTGTCTGTCTATGATATGTGACAATATTGATGAAATGAGCCAACCAATGTTCAACATTTACATTAAGAGCACCTCAAAAGGTTGAAACCATACATATGGGTTTGATTGAGGAAGAGTTGGAATTGGAACTTAAAAGCGTTGAATGAGTTGATCATGTCGGTGTGTGATGTGAATTAGTTTTTCTAAAAGTTGTTACTTCATAATAACTGTATGAAAGGGAAAAAAAAAAAAAAAAAAAGATTAAAAAGAAATAAAAGAAAAGAAGATCAAAAGAAACTTTTATTACAAATTGTCCGACTTCTCCACCAGTGTGAGAATCCTAAGACACAACACAGTAAATTTACAAAAAGACAAAAACTCAAATATCCTTTATATTAAAAGTTAGAATTTATATATACAAAGGAAAAGGTATATTCTAAATATACTTGGATTATCCTATAAAGGATAAATATCTAATAACTTCTAGAATATATCATTACAATTAGTATTTTAACTTAGGGTTTAATTAGCAATTTACTAGTTATTTTATTAAAAGTTTAAATTTATAACTATTTATAGTAGTTAAAATAGGAAACCATTTTTTTAATTAATAAATTGCGAGTTGTTGACTTACAGTTTAGATTAATTACCATATATTCTTCACGATTTAACTATTTAAAAATATATTATTATTTATTAAGTATAAACCCAAATTAAGGTGTGAAATAATTTAAAATAAATTTGTTATAAACGCCATGGTTTACATTTAGACTCAATATATACATAGTATATGCATTTATAGTTATTTATACTTCATTGATATATATATATATAAGTTTAAATAAATTCAAATTACCACAATATTTTTAATATATTCTAATTTTCTTAATTTTTAAATAAAATTTAATAATAAATTAAAATCTAAAGTATCTAATAAACGAATATACTTAGTATTATAATGTGTAAGCAATCAATTAAATGTATCTTAAAATACGTCTCATCAAACACTATAATGATTACTTTTAAACAGTGATTAAATCCGTAGTCGAAAAATGCTATGAATGTCTAAGCCCCTTTACCAAAAGAATATAAAATATTATTAGTATATTTGCAGTTTTTATATTTATTATTTTTTAAAATTAATAAATTTAATAAAGTTAATAAATTATGTAAATATACATTCTTAAAATATATTATGTCATTAATTTTGGTACCATAGCAAAAATTAATTTTTTTCACTTAAATATAGAACAATATAATAATAAATTAAATAAAAACAACATCAAGCATTTATAGAAGTTACTTTGGTCCATTTACAACTTTATCTAGGTCACAATTTATAATTATGTTTGAAAAAGCTATTTTTTGCTTAAGAATTTTCTAATATAAATATTTTTAGTTAGATGGAGTATACGAGGGTTAAATACATACTAACGCATACTTAATAGTCCATCTATATGCATAGGTTATTTTTTAAAAACTCTAAAGAGATAAAATAAAAAAATTAATTAAGGTTATAATGTTCTTTTATTAATTTTTTAAAAAACATAAACATTCTAATGCTTTAGAAACAATTTAACACGCATTAATTTAATTAAACAATTTAACACAATTTAACATGCTAATGTTATTGTGTTAAGATTAAGGTGTGTGTTCAGATGTAAGTATGGATTACATTTAATAATAATTATATGTATAAGCATTTGTTTATCCATAAAATAAATTATGGTCTATAAATTATATTATTTATTTATATTATTTCTCCTTTTTCTTTTACACCTAGTTAATTTATCAAAGAGATCAAGTCTAATATATTTTATTTTATTTAGTTCAATATTTTAATAATTTATTTTATTCAATTTGTTTTTAATGATCTATTTATATATAGAATATCCATAAGATTTAAAAACATTTAAAAATAAATCATTTTAACATATGTTGTTTAAACTAGTACATAAGAACCCATAAATTCAGCATAATCATTTATAATATATTTTAAAAATATTTACATATTTTTAAAGAATTTTAAAATTAAATATTTGTTGGTGATTTATAAATAAAATATTATTATATAGAGGTTAGAAAATTATCCCATATAGGATAAAAGTATTAGGAAAAAACATAAATTCATAGTTAAATCGATTTATTGCAAACATCCAAAGATAGTGATGATAACACAGTAACATATCTACATAGTGATTTCATTAAAGCATTAATGATATTATTATCAATTATAAATTTATAATTTTAATATATTGATGTTAAACAATGGATTTATATTTTAATATGAAAATTTCATTATAGATTTTAAATTTAAATTTTAACTTATAAAGGTAAATTTAAAATTAATAATATAATTTTAATTATATATATATATAAATCTAATGTATTAATATAATATTTTAAGTTAAACTATATAACATAAAATTTAAAATAAAAAATATACACTTTGTTTTTAAGTCTATGTATATAATCATAGGACTCAATCCATAATAAACCCAATTTTGACAATAAAATAAATACTTTTCAAGTTTACAAAAATGTAATAGACCCAAAATAAAATAAATACATACGATACATCGAACAAATATTCAAACTAGTCATAAAAACATATACATTATTAAAAACAAAATAAATTCTTCAGACTTTTTAATATAATATACTTCTTTATCACATATAATTTAGGAAAAATGAAAAAAAAAGGCAACAATCATAAGAAACTTTTAGTGATTTACTTAATCTGCTCCAATAACTCTCCCAAAACCTTTCAAAAATAAAGATGTAAAACAATATATTATATCAAATGACATTAAAATTAATTTAGTCAAAACTTCTCTTTAATATAGATAAAGGGATGTATGAAAGAAAAAATATTTACAAATAGTGGACTATATATAAAACTTATAAAACTAGACAAGGAAAATATATAGCAATAATCAACATTTAAACTATTTAATAGATAACTAGATGTTAAAGAGAAACCTGATATCATCGTCAGTAGCAGCGGTGTTGCTTGTCCCAGCACCTATTCAAAGAAGAAATATAAAATATTTACAAGAGAATAAGATATTATATACTACTTGATATATGAAGGTTCTCGAGCTTTAGATGGCTTATTTACTTATATATATATATATATATATATTATATATATATATACTAATTAATACTTGTTCAATTTATACCTATACGTGAACTTTTAAGTATCAATAGCTGGCTCGATTAGGGATATCATTATATTAGATATGAATAGATTTTGTTTGTACCAGGCACCCCAGAGTCGTTGGCAGGTTCATCTTCAAGAAACATCTCAAGTTGTTTAAACTGTGAGCTCGCCTTGATATATTGTTCATGTTGTTCTGTTAAGTATATATTAGTTTACTTTAACTTATTATATATGCATATAGTTTTGTACGTACCAGATACCATGGAGTTGTCTTTAGGTAACGGCGTGTTCATAACTTGATTGGTCAACGAGCTCGCTAAAATATGCCCCATCTTGTTCTGTTAATATACGTTAGTGCCATTGAATGTACCAGTATATACTTACTAGGAACCACGTTCGCTGTACTATGCACACAATCATCACATTGGGTGGTAGCCTGGTTCGCAAATGAGTCTCCTGAAGTATGTAGTGTTATACATAAACATAAACATCTAAGTTTTTGGATAGTTATTATTAATTGGCACTATAATATTAACAAATGAAATATATGTATTAATATTGTCTGCATTCAGTATAATTATCAGGCACCATGGCAGATTGGTCCAATGAACTTTCAGAGGGTGTTATGAAATTTATAATTTTCGTACTTAATAATACATTAAAGATGTGTATATAATATGTATTGATATTATAAAATTATATATGTAATTATGTATGGATATAATTACCTTGAGAACCACTGGTGTTTGGCAAATCCTTGTTACCCTTTTTCTTTTCGCGAACGTGCCGATTGTAGAACCAGTTTTTCAGTTTTACCTCTTCTATTCCAAGTTCCTTTGCAATTTGAGCTCTTAACGACCGATCAGCAGGTTTCTTGTGTTCCTGGTATATGCTCTCCAATAAGCTGATCTGTTCTTCCGTTGGTTTCCACTTGTGCGTCTCTTCACGTTGCCCTTCAAGTGGTGGTACCAGTGGATTAATACGATCTACAGAAGAAAATATTTCTTTATATAAGAATAATTCATGGATGGTTAATTTTCTTAAGTAATAAAATATACTGGCCTTTGTTTTTCGTTCACATAAGTTTTCAGTAGTTTACGCAATTCAGCATCTCTTGGAGCCTGAGCCATTTGTTGCTATATACAAAAGAAAGAAATTAATAAATAGAAGAAAAGGGGAAAAAAAAAAATAGAAGAAATTACTATAAGAAAGCTACACCTCCAGAGTAAGTACTGTGACGATCTTGGCTACCCGGCAAGATCGTCTTCTCGTCTCTTTAGTTCTCGATAGTAAAAATTCACTCGATGGTTTGAAAACCCTAATTTCCGTCCTCATATTATGGATCAAGTAATAACTCAAAAAAGAAAAAAAAAAAAAAAAGCACGCTAAACATAATACCAAGATATAGTAGTATCTTTAGGTCAGATACACTCATTTGCTATATGTTAAATCCACCTGTGTGTTAAGGAACTTGCAGATTGCATGCTAACGTCATTATCCGCACGAGTCCATACATGGTTATGACGTTATGGTGTCTATCTCTTATAGATTGTTATACTTAATTATATTTTAGTGCATACATACCTATAAAGAAATTGACATAACAATTAGAAGTTTTCATTAATAAAAGTAGAGTGTCTGAATACTTCACCACAACCATAGATTTCATTTCTGATAGAATAGGGAAAAAATCATTTCAACGTTCTACAATCGTGCAGGAGAACATAATATGAACCCATATTCTGAAAGTGGCCACATCAATTACCAAAGACATTACACATGATGTATAGCACATGTGCATGTAGGGTGTATTCAATTCTGAAAAATGTGGTTGAAATAATAAACATTTGTAATTGTATTAGGATACTGCAATATCGTGATTGTGCATCTTTTATTCAAACCCTCCTCATCATATTAAGATGGAACAATTGCTCAAAGGTGAAATGATTAAGAGTCACCATTAGAGAAAAACCCTAACAAGTTCCTTTGTGTCTTGACCTAATGCCCTTCCCTGTTTATACGAACATTTTAAGATTAGGAATGGCCTAGTAATTGAAAATCTAGGTTTGGACGCAGGTGTGGGAAGTACTCAATTGATTTAAATCTTACTTTGGTTAGGGTTGCAATCTCCTTATCTATCAAATATGTTTCGGTTGCAGCTAGCAAGGGACCAAGAACACTCTTTCGTACTTAAAATACATTAGAATTAATTGTGTAATTGAGAATGCAAAATATTTCCTGTAAATTTTATTTCAATCAGTTTGACTAAAATGTAAAAACTTCTATTACTTACTATTAATTTGTCCTCAATGCCAAGTATGCCATAGACAGTTTGATAAGTCAAGGAAATTATATGAGGAAAAGTAAAGTAATTTAAAAGCATGTCTAGACCAACTGAGTGACTTTTTCATCTACATTGATTTAGACAGCTCCAATGAAACCAAAACATGAACATTTTGCAAAAAAATTGCATTTCTTTTGCGAATTAGGATCACAATTTGCTATTGTGAACGTTCTCTACCCCACTCAAAGCAAACTCAAGAACAAAAATGTGTTAGAGAAAGATAAGAGCTTAATGCACTATAAAGAACTTAGGATTTCCAAGTTCACAACTATGGATATAATGCACATTCTCAACCTTGTCAAAATTTAATTTTGAAGGTGTTGCACTAATCTGGCTTGTCCTAGACACCGTGCAATATATATACTCTAGTTTATATGAATCACTTCTCAAATTGAAACCACAAATTTTCTTGAGTTGCTTTATTTGTTTGTCAATTATTTGTTTCTTGAGTTGAATGTTAACTTCATGAAAGGCTAGCAACATAACATCCGTAATGGATATAGGGGTCTTGATCACATGTCTAATAAAGAGGTTAGCAACTCAACATTCGGAGATGAGGGAACATACTAATGATTATTGATGACTATTAAAGGTGAAAATATAGCATGTAGGAACATTGCATAAAATTTTCTTACGATGGAGGAATAACTCATAGGAAATGAATAGTAGTTATGAATTAATTTTTTTAGTTTAGACCATGGTTTTTATTATTCATTAATAGTGAATCCCAATTTTTGATAAAATATATATATATATTAAAAATTTATATAATGAATAAATTAAAAAGGTATTTATACAATTAAAAAATATAAGATTAAATTTATATATTTAATTTAATTTAAAATCATTATATAAATTGTTTTGTGGTTGATGGTGGTTGACCACCATCACATTGTCAAATGGAGCAAATGAGCAATGAGGATGAACGGTCAAGTTGGAAAGATACAATGGGTACTAATCAATAGCGACAACTATCAGGCAACATTGACAATGACTAGATCTGATCATCCAGATCAACTACCAAGGTACTCGGGACAACACGCGTGAGGGAGGTGCATTAAGACCATAGGATAGGACTCTGCCACATGGTGGTAGACCAATAGGGAAGTGCCACTTGAGCCTACGATCACCAGCCAACCCACTATTTAAGGAGGGTCACTCCACATCTAGCATGCAAAGTCCCTAATGGACCTGTTCGTAATGATATATCTCGATGATATCCTAATCTTTTTTGAAACCCAAGATCACGTTCGCTTGGTCCTTCAATGCCTATGAGAACACAATCTTTTTGCCAAGCTCGAGAAATATTCCTTTTACAAGACCGAGGTAGAGTTTTTGGTATCATTGTAGCTATTGATGGCATCAAGATGGATCCATCCAAGGTCCAAAACGTGCCAGATGAGAACATCCTTGGTCTATTCATGATGTTCAATGTTTTCTTGGTTTTACCAACTTTTACCATCACTTCATCAAGGATTTCTCCAGGATTGCCCTTCCTTTGACAAAGCTAATGGCCAAGGCTCTTCCTATCTCTAGTTTCCTACGCTTGCATCCTCATCTTTTGCCTGGCCTGCTAAAGCTGAGCAGGCGTTTCAATTTCCAAGACAACCTTCACTTCTGCTCCCATTTTGATATATCCGGACAACACCAAGCCATACATAGTCAAAGCTAATGCATTTGACTTCGTGCTTAGTGGATTATTGTCCCAGGAAGGTCCAAAATCACTATCTTCATCCTATTGCGTTTTATTCTTGAAAGTTTACTCCTGCCAAAACCAACTATGATGTCCTACAACAAAGAACTTCTGAGGATTGTTGATTCTTTCAAAGAGTGGCATCACTTTTTTGAAGGTGCTCCTCATGTGGTTACAATTTACTATGATCACATGAATCTTCAATATTGGTCCACGGCATGGGTTCTGAATCGTCATCAGGCCCATTGGGCACAATCTCTCTTTCAGTTCCATTTTTTTATTAGTCGTTGGACATGCAGTGCAAACGGTAAGGCGAATGCCCTAACCCATTGAAGTTACCTGACTCATGTTCCTAGTGAACTGGTCGTTGGGGACTCCGTAGGCCAGATGTGGTGCTTCTCAGGAAGCCTCAGTGGTCGCCAGGACGCTGTTGGAGAGCGTCCAACTCTGGGGTCCGAATCGGCAAGCCGGCCTTACCTCAGAAGTACTGGAAGGTGTTGGATGGCCTCTACCCAGACGCCGCGAGGGTCCGTGTACAGGGTAGGGAAGTTCTACTGGTGGTTTGGGAGAGCGTTGCTCAGCCTAAGAGTGGGACAAGCGGGGAATCCCCACTTGTAAGGTGAATAGAAGGAGTATGGATATATTATAATGCCTGTCTGAGTACAAACTATCTCTGACAGAAGAGCAAGATACAAGATGCAGACTTGGACTCCCAAAAAGACCCCAACCCACTACCATCCTTCATGCTTATATAGTGGGTTACCTAGTGCTAGACCCTAGGTACAGGTGGCACCTTCCTACTGGTCTGTTGCCTTGTGACAGAGTCCTATCTGTCTCATTTATGTGCCTCTCTCATGTGTGCTGTCCTACGTACCCTGGGTAGTTGGTCCGGATGATCGGATCTACACCTAGTTACGCCCCTGCCTGACATCTGTTGCCATCAGTTCGTACCAGCGGTACCTTCCTTATCCAACACTTTGTTCTGTCGTCGTCCACGCGGCTGGCCGTTTGACGGTGTCAGACCACCGTCAACCAGATGCCCAAACTTATTTGTTGGCACGTCCTCGGGCCATGTGTCCCTTCCCTAGGCTATGCCCGAGTGTTTTTGGTAGGTAGTGGCTTCGTTTTCCACCGTGGCTAGCTTCTACTTCAGGGCTGCGATCATTGCCTCCTCTAGCATGGTAGCCTTCTGTAGCTCCTTCTGGACCCCACCTCCTGCTGTTCATGCACGTGTTTTACTTGAGCCTCCAGCCCCTGGACTCGCTCACGCAAGTGCTGTAACTCCTGTTCCTTTGCTGTGAGTAGTTGGGCTTGTTGGCGGGCGTGCTCCCTCAGTTTTGCGGTGGTGATTCGGTGTGTCCGGTTCCATAGTTGAGCCGTGCTCCTATCCTGTGCTTGATTGCCCTGTATCGCTCGCCTTTGGCTTCTTGAGTAGGAGTCCCGCTGGCTGGCCATAGGTGTGGTAATGGCCTTTGCGAGTTGAGCCCTTGTTTGCAACTCCCCTCTGATTGCCGTCAGTTCTACTTGTGCTTCCGCGAGCTTCCCACACCTTTGCTCCAACTGGATTTACGTTCATGTATTGTTCCTTTTTTGCCATGACCTAGCTGCGGGTGTGCTGGTTGTCATCGAGTAGCCCTAGGAGGGTTCATACTCACTGTATAGCCTCCGGAATTTGCTCTCCTCTTGCTCCAGCATTCCCAGGCGTCCTTTGTTCTTTTTAGTGTTAACATACACAGTCAGCCCCTTGACCCAATAGTTCCTTAGATTTTTGGGTAACCTCTCGGGCTTCCTGTCGTCATTCTGTGAGTTCCGTTACTATGTCATCGTGTTCTTTCGCCACCACTAGGAGGTTGAGGTTGTCATATACCGCCATGGCTTCCTTTAGCTGGTCAAAGGCCTCCGCGAGCTTGGTATAGGCCGTGGAGGTCCATCATCTGTCGGCCTGGAAATGTTGGTAGTTACCCTTGAACTCGTCCTTGGACTTGTCTCCCTCTCCTCCCTGGCTGGGTCCGGTTGATTGCTCGGGTGTTCTGCCAGGGATTCCGGTGGTAGCAGGGATCCTACAGCTAGGGGAATCACGTGTATGGGTTCCGACGTCCCATACTCTGGTGATTCCTGGTCTGGGAAGGGGCTACCCTCCGCCTGTTCCCTATTGCCCCGGGGGTTCTGGTTGTTTCCTACAGTTGTGTTGTCCTTCCCTTCTCTGTTCTTTCGTCCCTTATTTGGAGTGGTGGTGGTGCTCTAACTATCGTTCAATCGAACGAGCCTGTGGGTCATAATAGCAATATGGCTGGCCGTGGGGAGCCTTTGCTCAATACCTGTTCGAACTCCATGAATTCCACTAGTTAGAGCCGGAACCAAGTACTACTTAAAGCAGTCAGCCCAATTTACCGTGACTCCTTCCCAGGCCCTACAAGATCGTCACGAACTGCCTGGTGATGTCCGACTCCCTGTTCTTCCCGTAAAGCATGAAGGCCACTAGTGTTTATGAACTCGGTTGCTTCCTCCTTTGCTTGTATGCCTCGTAGTCCATGTGTTCCTGTGGTGGCGGGCTGTTGAACCTCCGTGTCCGAGCATTCCCCTAGGGCCGAGGCCGTCCCCTGGTAGTCGGAAGACTATCCCTAGTTCGTCGAACATAATGCAGAAGACTGCGCTCCCATCCGTGCAAAACTATATTCCCTTGTGCCCGGTAATGACTAGCTACTAGTTCCACTAACTGGAGAAATTATCTAGCCTTCTCGGCAGATCTTGGGTCCTCCACTTCTCCCCATGGAAGGTCGAAGAATTCGTCCAACTGCAGCTGTCTCCTGACTCGTCGGACATCGGGTTGCCCGATTAATTTCCTTGAACCTAGAGTGCATGGGCGACATTAGTTCTGCTGATCGTTCCTGGCCCTTGATGAACACGCAAATCTCTTTAATTAGCACCGGTCGATTCCTCTTCATCCACCCCGTGGTCATGGTAGTGGAAGTGTGGCACTATACACCTCCTTCCCGAGTATAGGTGTCGTGGCAGTCCTTGTGACATCCTCCAAGGTGACTAGTGCGTCTATCCCTACGCCTAGATACACAATGATGGCGCCACCTGACCATCATTGTCTTCGTAGTACGTGCCTCACACATGCAGTCCAACCTCGTGAACCATGTGATCCTGTGAGCTGGCCACACGTGCGTTTGGAGATCCTGCTTCTGATCGCTCCGTCTTCCCTGTGTGTTACCTCATGGTTCGATTGCCCTGCCCCGGGATTCCTCGGCCTGTGCTCCGTCTGGGTGGCCAGAGCGGCTACTGTCGGCTACCCGTCGTGGTACTTGTTTGTTATTGTCGACTTTGGTGGTTTTGATGGTGCCTGGTGAGGCCCATTCTGGCTCTAACTGTAGAGCCTTACCTATTGATCCCTCCTGCCGCTTCTTCCTCAATTGGCCCGCGCGTCCCCTCTGGGACTTCATGTCCTACTTCTACCACTTCCTGTCTATGCTGGAGCTATGCCGGAGCTTCTTCCCCCCCCCACTTCCAGGGTTAATCTCCGATCATCCGTGGTATGGGTACTTGCTGTTGAGGCCATGACTGATATAGGGCTGTCAGTCCATAATGATACTGGGCTTGGGGTGGCTCTGCTTGATTGGTGCCATTGTCCGACTGGGGTGTGTCCAAATGGGCCCTCCGGAATCATCCTAGTGTCGGTGAACCAATGTTTGCGCTCCATTGTGTCTGGATAGTTTCGGGCTTCGGTCGCTCCCCTGCGATCCTTGGTTCATTCACGCTGAGCTGCCTTTGATGATAGGCCTCCTACCTGGCGTGGCCTGATACCGGGGTCGGCCTGCGTTGTGCCCTCATTCCATCCTCCACGCCTGCTTGGCTCCTGGTATTCCAATGCCTGAATTTCTATGCGGGGCCTGGGTTTGGCCTGTAGTTACGAACCTTATCACTTGTCTGGTTCGGAATCTTATTTGTTGATGCTCCCAGTCGTGCTGCACCTTCGCACTCCTGAGCCAGGGTCGACCAAGGAGTAGGTCGAATCCCCTCTTGCGTGCATGTCTAGGACCACAACGTTGATCCAAATTTGACTGTTTGGATCTCGACTTCTACTGCCCTCAAGATGCCCTTAGGTGCCACCTCGGCCTGATTTGCCATGCGTACCTGAAAGGGAGTAGGCTCTAGAGTTGGCATACGCAACTCCTATGGAGCTCTGCTGACATGACGTTGACTGCCAACCCTCCATATATAATCACCTCGCTGATTGTGTGACTCGCCATGTGAATCGAAATGGTTGGTACGTCGTTTACATAGTCCACTATGGTTGCAATGCCTCTTGGTGGGGGCCTTGTTGCTAGTCGTGCCGATTCCCCCATCGTGTGGTGGGAATCAGCGGTGTTTCTTGCTTTGTCAACGTCTGGCCTCTCTCCTTCTGAAGGCGCGGCTTCACCATCTCCTTACCTTTCTTAGCAATTCTTGGCCTTGGCTGGGCTCCGCGGGTCCCAAGACGATCAGTCCTTTAGTTTGCTTCCTTACCCACTACTTTAATACTAGGGGTTTTGTTGCCTGTTTCCTCTTTTCGCACCTTCGCGTTCTCCTGGTTCTCCGCCCTTGCGGTTCCCTTATTTTGTCCGCTAAGGGAGCCTACGATACTATGTTTGTCCCGTCGTCCTATTCTTGCAATACGACCGTTACTTGGTTTACTTGTGGTGCGAGGGTTGGTGTTGGGTTAGCGGGGATCTGCCCGTTACTTGCCCTGGCAACACCGGCTACTTGCACCTCTAGCATTGATTTGATTAATGATACCCATGAACATCGATAAGCGGGTGTGGGCCTCCGCAAAGTGCACACAACACCTCCTTGCGTTCTGGTCATCTCTCTTTGTCGCCATACTTGGGTCGATACGATTGCCGCTCGCTGGAACGGGACCTACGATTCTGATCTTCTGAATGGGACCTCCTATGGGGTTGATTATCCCCTCCGTCCTATGGCCGTAACTCCTTTGGCCATTTGCACCCCCTTTGGTCTTTCGTTCTACCGTCAGTGCGCCTGCCTATTGCTCATGAGTTCGGCCAACCAGTAGCAATTGTCCATGTTGTGAGACCCATGGATGTTACATACCCGGTAGTACTTGTCCCCACATGCGGTATATCCCATTTGAGCCAGTGTTGTGGTTAAGTCTTCTTTCCTTGTGGCCCCTCATTGGGTTCCCCCCCGCTGCAACTGCATGTGCCCCTTGGCTCCTGACTGTTTCTCTCCCTTCTGGCCGGCTTTGGAGCATTAGAGAGGTTTCCTCATCTGAGGTGTGTCATTTGCCCCTCTGCATCCGATTTGTCCTGCGTCTTCCTTTCCTGGCGTCTTTCAGCTTCCCGCTTCTCAGCCTTCTTGGTGTACCAGAGTAGTTTGTCGAACATCCGGTCATCATCTAAGCCGATCCACTTGTGGATCTCCGGCCGCAGTTCCTTTAGGTACCACATTTTCTTGGTCATGTCAACTGGTGCGTCTCTTAGCCGGGTGATGTACCCCAGCATGCTGACCGTGTATTCGTTGGTCGACTCTTCCGCTTTTTGTTTTAGCTTGTGGATCACCTTTCTTCACTCTTTTCCTCTCAAAAGGTATCTAGAAACGCCCTCCGTGCGGTTTCCTAGCGAGCTCCTTTGTTTGCCTCGTGGAATCGCATCCACCAGGTGTGTGCCTTCTTGTCCAGAGTGCATGCGAATGCACTCAGCTTCTTGTGATTGTCGATTATGCTCCAAAGTTTGCACACTTGTTCGAACTTGTGTACGTGTTGGTCTGCGTCTTCCCCCTTTGCTCCACGGAACGCGGGTAAGGCACTGTTACGGTGCTCTCCTACATCCGATTGAGCGTGCGGGCTAGTAAGGTAACCGGGTCAGTTCCCATGGCATCCCGTTGCGCCTGAGAAGTGCTCTAATCCAGACCCTCCACTTCGGACGTGGTGTTCCACGTCCCGGTATTCTGTAGGTACCTTTCTCCTTCCTCACGGCCCTGCCCTCCCTTTTAGGGTAGGTGACGAGGACAGGCTCCTCTCGGCTGTCCCTCAGGGGCCCCCTTAGTGGGACCAACCTAACGGCTGGTGGTGCAGCTTACCTCGGCTAGACGGTATTCCCTCATCTAGTGAGTGGTTTTGTAGGACCATGTGCAGAATCCCCTCGCGATGTCTAGACGGTCGTGATCGATGGGGCGAATCCTCTTCACCCTAAGATGGTATCCCTCGTCTGGTGATGGTTGCGGCTCTGCCGTGTGCCCTGGCGGATTTCCCTCGCAGGGGCGTGGTGCGATACTGGTTGCTCGGGTGAATCTCTCCTACCCTTTGACAAAATCCTCTCGTCCCTTGTCCAGAGTGGCCACTGTGCGGCCCCTCTTTCTGGTACCTCCTCCCAGTCCATCAGCTCATCGATGTCTAGTCGCCTTCGCACAAGTGGTCGTCCTATGTGTACCCCGGCCTTCCGAAGCCTTGGGTTCTTATCTTGGCAGCCACCCTGGCCTACTACATCGTCCAATCGACTGAACTCCTGGTGCAGAGGTTGCCTTATTGGCAATCAATGCCCTCCCTATGGGAGCCTTTTGGATGAGGCTCTTCCTCCCCTCTTTTTGGGCAGCCACGGGCCCCCCACTCACCCTGGTGGGTGACGGCGGCCCTGGGTTTCCTACCTTACGTCCGTTGTGGCGCTGGCCACGCTGGACTTTCGGCTCACGTCCCCTGTCGCTATCCGTGTTGCTTTCACCCCCTTGAGATTCTTGCCTCCATCGCAGGCCTGCCTTTTTTTGGGGTTGTCCTGTGCGGGGTTTCCTCCTTTGGGGTTACTTGTCGAACACAGGTTCTGCTCTTTGGTGTGGGGGCTCATTGTGGCCATCACTTTTGCCTACGTTGAGAGGTGGAGGGCTTCCATCGTCCTGTCATCCATCCCATTCTGCATTGTAGGTTATTGCCGGGCGAAGTCGCCCATCCAAGTGCTGCTCATACTTGCATGCTGCTGTACCTGGACTGACGTTCAAACGTGCTATGGTTTCTTCATATCCTTCTTCGTCGTCGGTAGTGTGCAACCCCTCTGCCGCTGGTGTGCCAGGTCTACCGCTGCTCGAAGATTCGGCCATGCAGTATTTACATCGTTCCCTCGGGTAGGTGAGGCAGGGGCCGATTGCGGCAATCAAGGTGCCTCGCTGCCTTCCATCAACCTCCCTCAGCTGGCAAGTCACATCCTCCTGGCTAGCTATTGCTCGTCAATCTTTATTTGTTCGAACGAGTTAATCCCGGCTCTCCTTCGGGCCACAACTCTACTTGCTACAGTGAACTCCATTCATGTGTACTATTAATCTCTCTATGGTCGCCACAAATGGTCGTCGGGGACTCCGCAGGCTAGATGTGGTACTTCTCATGAAGCCTCAGTGGTCGCCAGGACGCTGTAGAGAGTGTCCAACTTTGGGGGTCCGAACCGGCAAGCCGGCCTTACCTCGGAAGTACTAGAAGGTTAGATGGCCTCTACCCAGACGCCGTGAGGGTCCGTGTACAGGGTAGGGGAGTTCTACTATGGTGGTTTGGCAGAGAGCGTTGCTCAGCCTAGGAGTGGGACAAGCGAGGAATCCTTGCTTGTAAGGTGAATAGAAGGAGTATGAATATATTAAATGCATGTCTGAGTACAATTATCTCCGACAGAGGAGCAAGATACAGACTCCCAAAAAGACCCCGACTCACTACTAGCCTTCCTGCTTATATAGTGGTTACCTAGTGCTAGACCCTAGGTACAAGTGGCACCTTCCTACTGGTCTACCACCTTGTGACAGAGTCCTGTCTGTCTCATTTATGTGCCTCTTCACACGTGCTGTCCTACGTACCCTGGGTAGTTGGTCCGGACGATTAGATCTACATCTGGTTATACCGCCGCTTGACATCTGTGGCCATCAGTTCGTACCTGTGGTCTTCCTTATTTGGCGCTTCGTCCCATCGCTCATCCACGCCAGCTGGCCGTTTGACGGTGTTAGACCACCGTCAACCATGAACCTACTTTTGATTTGCAAGAGTAAGTGCTTCTTGACTCTTTCCAACTCCAACTTTGCGCTCTCCAACAATACCTAGTGCCATTTGATGCTTCTTTGTCCCAGGAAATCCGTGTCACTTAGGATAATGATCCCTTTGTTTAGGTGACTCACAACATGTGGTTCCAATCCAGTCCCCGACACATGAGGGGGATTACCACTTTTTGTAGTTTTGGGATGAGACTTTCTCTACTGTCACACACAACTCTTTGTTTTTGATGAAGATTGCAAGCTGCGAGTAGTTCAAACTTGTCATGATTCGTTGTCTGCTAACTATTTTGGCCTATGCAAGATCGTCAAGTTGGTTCAACACCTCTTCTAGTGGCCTAGCATGACGTTTCATCAAGCGTTTTGTCAAATCTTGTGATATTTGCCAGTGTTCCAAAATTCCTTGACATCAATGCCACCGGTTTTCTCCATCCACTTCCCATCCATCCGGCCCATGGCGTTCCATTTCTTTGAGCTTTCTTTTAAGACTTTTGCCATCCCATGGTCTCAATTATCTCCTAGTTGTCATTGATTGGTTCTCAAGATGCCCCATTTCCTATCACAACTCAGTTACTGGTGCTAATGCAACTAATCTGGTTTATCATGGTGTCTTCAAGCTTCACGGTTTTACCTAATGACATCGTTAGTGACCAGGGTCCTCAGTTCATCTTGTTGTTTTGGCAACAGTTCCTCTGTGCCTTGTGAGTCAATTTTCACTTGACCAATGCTCACCATCCATAGTTTGATGGTCAAACGGAGCAAACCATCAAAAAATCTTGAACTGTATCTCTGTTGCTTCCTCTCGCACCAGCAAGATGATTAAATTTGATCTGCTTCCCTTGGCTGAATTAGCTTACAACAACTTGGTGCACTCCTCCATTGGCCAATCTTCGTTCTTCACCATTTATGAACATCATCCTCATTGCTTTATGAGTTGTTGGCTGTTCCATTCTCTAACGAAGCTTAGGACTGTGCTACCACCCTACAGACCCTTCATGATGAAGTTCGTCATCATATGGACCAAATAGTCAATCGAAACCATTTGCTTGCCTCAATGTTTCAAGTAGGCAATAAAGTCTGGCTCCTTCGCTGACATTGGCCTTCCTCCCAACCTAGTGTTGGATTACCATCATCTAGGACCCTTTGTGGTTCTTCGCCAGCTCTCAAATGTTTCCTACCATCTTCAGCTCCATGCTCATCTTCAGTTACAACCCGTCTTCCATTTGTCTCTTCTCGAACCTTATTTGAGAGTGACATACATGTTGTTATTACCACCTCCATCACCTGACATCATTGCAGACGAACCTGACTTCAAAATTGTTAATGTTTTGGATTCTCATCACATGTATGACCAACTCCAGTACATTGTTGACTGGAAAGGATTCTCTCCAAGTGATCAAACTTGAGAGCCTGCTGATCACCTTGAGAAATGCTTTTGACCTTGTTACTACTACTTTCCATCGATGTTACCCCACAAGTCTAGTCCTTGTGCTTCTCTGACACTCGACATAGAAGGGGGGATGACATCAGGATTTGAACAAGTTTTCACGTAACCTGCATTTGGTGAGTTTTCACTTGCCTTGCACCTAGCGAGTTCACATGTCTTGTGCCTAGAGAAGTTTTGCCTTCGCATGGTGAAATCCATGACCACAACATAGAAACCACAACCACACATCTTTGCATGGGATCCACAACCACACAACTAGTTGCATGCTTGCATGGGCTTGAGTATAAAGCCAAAAACCTCAGAGCAATCAACACACTTTTCACCACCATTGTATTGCTTCTTCTTTTATTTCATCTCAGTTCTCGCCATAGCTCTTATTTGCCAATAAGTAAAATATGTTTTGTCTATAGGTAGACAAAGTATTCCATCTGCTAATAGATGAAGTATTCCTGCTCAGATTATAGTTCCTGACAGAAGCTATGAGTAAAGATTATGCTTATAACATAGCGCATGCTATATATAATATAATTATAGTACGTTATGGAAATTCCTAAGAAGATAATAAGTGATAAAGAAAATACTTTATTAATGAAACATTTCAAACACTTATGAAAGAATTTCTCATAAAACATAAAAAAATCTACACCTTATTATCCTCAAAAATATGGATAAGCCAAATCCACAAATAAAGTTCTTAAGAATATCTTAAAAGGAAAGTGATTTATGAAAATGAAAAAGACTAGGATAAAGGAGTCTTATACACTTATAAGATAATTTATAAAGTTGTAATAGGAATGACGCTTTTTAAGTTAGCTTATGAATTTGAGACGAACTCCTGTTAAGTACATTATGTCATTTCTAAGGATTGTTGTAAAGCACAATTTGAATGAGAAAGAATCCTTGTAAAGTAAGCTACATGAATTGGAAAACTTAATGAATAAGATACATGCCTTATGGATTGTACAAGCAATTTAGAAAAGAAGGAGAGCTTGGTATAACATGAAAAAGAAGAAGCATGATACACATGAAGAAGATCTAGTCCTGTGGTATAGGGGAAGTGTGAAAAGACCATGTGACAAATTAAGTGAAGAAGGGGTTGTGCTTGTAAAACCCTAAAAGGAAGCGTTATGCAGGAAAGACTTAGATCTAGGGTTTCACTCTCCCTTTACAATGGCTATGGTGTTGGGGGGGATTTATCATGTGGACACTTTACAATCATGGTAATAAGCCTTGAGTTTGGGAAAATTTTAAAAGATTTTGGATTAGATACATATGCCGATATCTAGGTCATGTGAATCTGGATGCGCTACAATGCTACCACTTTGTATGATGGTAAAAAGGCTAAAAGAGGATAATGATGATTTTCTAGCATACATAGGGGAAGAAGATGCTCTTTAATGAGCAGCTCATTGTAGAAGTTTTTCAGCTACCGTTGGAAAAAGTTGAGCATAAAATTAATAAGAGGAATTTAGATCTATAACTAAAGGAAGGGCACCAATATAATAGTAAGCTTAGCTTGCCATTGGCTGACTATAGAAGGAAGTTAATCTCCTAATTAATTTTCTTATGAACTCTTTTGAGTTTTATCTTTTTTCTAGTAAAACATCAAAGTCAATAATGTTTCTTTATGAGCATTAAAGGGAGGAGATTGGGCAGGAGTGGCAAGGTATCTCCTCATGAAACTGGGAGAATATATTTTCTTTGCACAAGAGAAGGAAATGCAACAGAGAGATTGCTCTTGCATGGATATAGCCATTAGTGAACCACATCATGGATTTTGGGGAAGAAATAGATGAGGTGGAGTATGTCAGTAAGTTGCAGAAAGTACTCACACCACATGAAAAGTCAAAAGGGAAACATGCTCAGCAAGGATCCAATAGTAAGTGGTAGGAGAGTGCGAGTAGGATTGCAAAGACACCACTATCGAAGAAGCAAAAGATTTCTCAAGTGATGCCCATGAGAAGGTCAATGCGTAAAAGGAGGAAGAAGCATGTGGTAAAGAGCATTCATGTAGATGAAGAGGCTTAAGAAGGTACGGGGGATGAAGAAGTTGGAAAGGGCCTTCATCGTGAAGCAACTCATGACTATGGGATCACATAAGGAAATGAGGAACCCTAAGTAATTAGTTAATCAAAAGACTTTGGAGGAATTGTTAACAGAAATTGTGATCCCATCTCAATTCCTTGTCAAATTGTTCCCATCTCATTAACAATTCCTTCTCAATTCCTTAATGAGAAATTGTTAACAAAGTTTAACAAAAGACTTTGGAGGAACTAATATAGAAGGCAATGGAGAAGTCATAGGAGCATACACCATTAAGCAATGGGAGCAATCTGATGGTAAGCTACAAAAACAATTGTAGCCGAAACCACAAAAGAAGCAGGTGGAATAGTCTAATGAGGAGATGCAAGAGATGTCACAAGAGATGCAAGAACTGCAAGAGATACTACATGATAAATTGCTAGAAATACAATGGAGAAGTCTGTTAAGTAGTCACATGAAAAGGTATCTTAGTGATTAGGGAATTTGAGAACATGATTCCTGAAGAGATTCCCTTAGAAACAGTTCTAGGGGAAACTACAGCTTTGTTATAGTTACCTCTCATTGGGAAGCTCTTTCACTAGGAGAAGGGATGGGACGTGTTTTGGCAAGACAACAACCTTGGTTCAATCATGGAGCAGCATTATACCCATCATGAGGAAGAGGTATGTATGCGCATGGAGGTTACCCTATGCATCAAGCAAGTGCAATGGCATGTCAATGATACGAGCCAGGGGCAAAAGAAATTGCAACAAAGTACATGGAGCCAGTGATGTCCATAGAGAGTGGCAGGTGTCGAAAGCCTTTTTGATAGGATGAAGTGTCAATGTTGAGTGATCATTGCTCCATGTTGAGTGCATTCCATCACCCCGTTAAGTGCACTTACCATCCTCAGCACTAAGGAACTAGTTGTCTTCTCCTAAAGATAATTTATTCCCCTTCTGAGTGTGTTGCTAATCCTTGGTGTCGAGGTTGATAATTGTTGTCTCATTGATAGCATCCCCTTGTAATGTGCATTAACCATCCTCGACACTAAGGACAATCATGGTATTTCCGTGGCACCAAATAAACATTAGAAACGATATAATCATCCTTGAACACCAAGGATGGTTTAGTTGTGTATGTTGTTTGTTTTGTTGCCATCCCTAATGATCAATGGCAATCCTCATACCACGGATGGCCATAAATGTTTGTGAAATTACCTTTGCAAATCCACCTAAAGTCTATTTGATTTGTACACATTGTTAGCATCATTTGTGAATTCAAATTGTGCATCTATACAATTTATTTATGTTCTTCCTTCACATTGAAACATGTAACCACAATGGTAAAAAAAGACTAAGATGGCCATTTCACTCAAGGCTCCATCAACTCCTATGATTGTTAAGGAAGAATCGCACAAAAAGTTTCTAAATTATCGACAAAGTTTGCAAGAACACCAGCATCAGAGTTAATAAACAAAATGAAAAAGAAGGGTTGTGACAAGATATCATGCATGCTTTAATACTATTGAAAAAAGAATAAATGTGTACATGTTCTATCTAAGAACATTGAGAACCTCATGAATTCCTTTCATGAACATGGTTATATCAAACCACAAACTTTCATTATGTTCGTTGGAGTCAGTTAGTTTGACAGTAGAGGAGAAAATGGAGATTTTTAAGAATCAACTCTAGAGAGAGATGTGAGACCGTTTTGAAAATGAGTGTCATGCCAACCATGAACTTACCTTTCTGGATTAGATGACATTCAATGTGTGGGATGGTAACCATTGGCTTAATGGTTTAACATAATAAAGAAGGAAGAGCCATTCTGCTAGTAAGGAATATCACATTTGTGTTATTAATGTGACATTACTGAAAATCCAAGACTACTCCAAGAAAGTGATACTCATATAGACCTTAATGACAACAAACATGTATGTCAAGAATGCTTCCACTAACCCAATGGTATAGATGCATCCACACGAATGTGTAGAGCTTTCACCTCAATGCACATAGAAACGAAGTTACCACAACGACTTTATACTTTGTACTAATGCATCAAATTAGAAACTATGAATATTATATCAAGAGGCTTTTTGAAAAATACTAGAGGATCGTTATTGTAGAAATTGAGAGTGGGAGCCAAAGTTGTTAGGTCCCTACCAAAAGCAACCCAAAGCAACCCATATGATCATTTATTTTGGGGTAAGTAATATTATAATATATATTCAGTAGTGCCAAGGACAACTCTCTCTCCAATAATATTTCATCCTCAGTACCAAGGATTGTATTGATATTTATTTGACTATGTTTTGGCAACACAAATACACGACATAGGAGAGGGAGCGCAAGGAGACAGTGAGTGTGGGTTTTTTTTTTTGTGTGGTTAACCCATGTTTAACAATGTAATTTGATAGTTTTTTGTTTGGTTTTCATGAAGTGTGGCTTTTTCTTGTGGTGAATGGAGACAGTAGCTTTTGTAATGGTTTGCAATGTGGCATTTGGTATATGGTTTTGGTCTAATGTGCATCTTTTAATAGAATGGTTTATGCTATAGTTAATGAGCATGAGTTAAAGTATTATATTGTAAGTTTTGACAAAATGGACATGACAACCCATTGAAGAGTTACTTTCTCTGCACAATCCATTTGGCTAGGCTAGACACAACCCTCACTACATCTAGAGATGCATCCAGTGTAGGAAAGACCTACATTATTTCAAACATTTGTGTTACTTTAACAACTTGTCAAATACTCTTACTAGTTCAATAATGGACTTCCAACCCTTTTGCTCCCTTGTTAAATGCAAGAAAGGCCTACACTATTTCAAACCTAGTATTGTTGGTTGTGCTAGTTTAAAACTTATGTAATGTCAAACACTCTTACTAATTTGCTAATGGACTTTAACCTTTTTTTCCCTTGTTAATGTTGATGTCACTAGTGTTTTCCTAAGTGTAATGTACTCCTAAAGTGTGTCCATCTCATCATTGTCACCCTTTACACTCTGATGAGGTCATCAGAGTTTACAAAGTGACAATGATGAGATTATACTATGTCAACAATGATTTTGAATCATTATCAAATTAGTATGTTTAACATTGCACAAGTTGCACACTATGTTCTATGTATACATCAATAAAGTGTCTTCTCATGTGGGTTTTTATGGGTTTATGAACCTTCTAAACTATTCCAATATGTCACGTAAGTCAAAATATATTAAAATTTATTAACTTCATATATTGATATTAAAAATAATAATATCATAAGTGTTGTGATGAATTCTACTTATAAATCACCTAACATATTAAACTACATAATATACAAGAATATTAATACATAAAAGTTTATTTTTAAACCTATCAAAACATTATGTTACATTCATGAGGTCAACTTAAGGACTTTATAGCTACTAAATCGGGAACTGAGTTTAGGTTTAACAAATCCAATAGGTTTAAAAACCCTAGATCCTAAGAAACAAGCTATTTATAATCAAATATAATAATTAATTTTAATTAATCAATTCTATTGGAAATGATTAGAAATGTTTAATATTAGAACTTTAGAATTATATAATTAATTCTAGCTATAATTAGGCCATCTTAATAATTTCGGATCCACGTGCATAGCATAATACATCCACAACATCATGTTTAACATAATACAATACACACACATATATATACAATACATTAATGTTGCAAATCACCAAAGGCGTATGTGCCAAGACATGTTCATCCTCTTGCCGTGGTAAATGCAAAACTTTCCACTTCTTCATTTTAGTGGCCAGGCCATGGCATAAATTCTTAGTGACTTTTGCTTACTTATGTGGGTGAGCACTTGGAAGTTTTATTGAATGATTCACCATGTTATCGGATCCTATATAATGCAGACAATTGTTAAACTCTGAGCAATTAAATGATAAATAAGAATTCATCACTATGGCTTTGGACAACTTAAGTTAAAAAAAACATAAGATATTTATAAATAATGAAGTATATATTTAATTGAATAGTTTAGATTTGATTGGCAATATATGTATTTCATGAACAAATTTTCACTTTAACTTTTTAATATACATAATAATGAATAACTATGTGTATAACTTCTAATTAAAAATTGATAGTAAATCATTTTAAATAGAAAATATGAAAATATGAACTTGAATTATTTATAAAGCCGTCGGAACCATTTTCCCACGCATGCCTAGCTATCTAAGTATATATAAGAGATATTAGGGTTCATAAGACCATTACACCTCTTTTCCGCGCTTGCCTACATCGTATAATTCTTGTAGTAAAGAAAGAAGATACATATACAATGGACATGTTGGGGGACTTTGCCTTTGATATGGAGGAGCTCATGTCAAGAAACGATTCAATCTTCTTAGAGGAAGAAGAGACAATCTTCGCATTGGATATTGATAAGCTCTTGGTATGCTTTTAAATATATATACTTGGTACTAACTAAATCATTAAAATATTTGTCAATACAGTAGCTATTAATGTAAGTTTAGAGAATATGTTAGTGCATCTAGTATTGTTATGGAAAGGGAAATTCTCTTGTATTTATACAAGGTGAAAAAGTTTCATGTATCATGAAATGGAGGATTACATATATAGATTTCTATTTGGGATAGATATTTTCTAAATCCATTTACTACTTACATAGATGTGAATGTAGATATGAGAGGGAGAGCTCTTTGTAATACTTGTATCTAGGGAAATTGAACTTTTTTTTCTTAATTTCAACTTTTATGGACAGGATCCCAAGAAATAACTCCAACAGCGGTGGCTTCACAAATGAATCCTGAAGGCACATATGCAAGTGATCCATCCACTACTGAGGTTGGAACATATCCATTTAAAGTATAAATTATATATCTAAAGTATGTTATAAAATACCTTTCATTTAATATATAGCTGAGGTATAAGAATCAGTTTAGAATAATACAGCATCTCTTATAAAAATAATTTATTAAACAGGGACAAAAATCTGTACAAAAAGCATTGAATGAGCACACAATGCAGGCGTCCACTTCAAAGGTAGAAAAACATTAATGTATATAATGTCAAAGCTTTAGTTTGAATTTATATTTTTGTTCTTTAAATTTAAAAAGTCTTATAAATAATGTTTATTCATTTAGCAGGGACAAGGAGGTCTCTCAACTGCCATTGAGGAGAATGCATCCGTTTACAAGGTAGAAAATATTAACGAGGATATAAGAATATTATTAGTAGCAATGCACAATTAAATTTATGTATGAATACTTAAATCATTTATCTCTTAAATTTATCGAGTGGCTGAATATATTAACTCACCAAAGAAAAATATAGCTTCCCATAATCACTAAGTTAAAAGCTTTGATAAGCTGTATAAATAATAAATTAATCTATTAGCAATAATTAAAGAAAATTCATAATTTTTCTGTAGGACAAGGAAAATAGTTAAGCATGACAACAATGTCTTTATGGTGTTTAGCATGGTTAGCTAAAGAAATCCTATATAAATTTGCATTTAATAATCGTACTTCAGCATTACCCATGATATATAATTTTACCTCACTATATGATATAGAGAACATATTTGCATGTGTTGCTGCACATTCAAGAGTAATGCTTAATAGACAATTGCATATTTCTATCCTTAGGCAAAAGAAGTTCCAACACATCATATCGAGCAACCATCTCCTCAAATGGCCAATACCATGCAATTGTCCACTGCTAAGGTAAAAATTATAACATATTTAGTATTAAGAAAAAGATTTATATCATATAACACCGTTAATTTTTAATTTTTATGAAATTAATATACATTACTATTATACAACATTAAATGGTTGTATTAACATTAACTATTATAAAAATCAAAGTATGTAATAATAGTTGCATATAAATAACTATCTTCTATGGACTCACATGCATTGCCCTTAAATCATGCAGTTAGTGATAATTCTTTGAATTCTAAAATTATTAGATCTACATGTTAATTATGCTTTTTGTCTTAAAGAATTATATGTACAGTTTTGATATGTAAGGAAGGGTGCCCTTAACTTTCTAATAGAAATAATATTAATAATTTAATTATAATATATCATATATTAAGTAGTTAAATTATAACTAAATAATATAAAATAATTGTGTTAAAAGTTTCTAATAGTTAGATTTATGATATAATTAATTATTTTTACTGATAATCATTTTGCATGATATTTTAGATTGGAGAGGGTCGGAGATCTAGGGAAGAATACTTGAGGAGGTACCGGGCAAAACGTGCAACAAGGATATATGGAAAACGAGTCATATGTGCACACCGGAGAGACATTACAAATAGGTAAAATTCAGCTTTAGTCTTACTTTATTTATATTAAGACATTCTTGACTTCTTTGTTATTTTATTAGAATGAAGCGAAACGAGCATGGACAATTTGTTAAAACCTATGAGGATCCTGAGCATCCACCACCACCACCACAGTACATTTTCCAAATTAATTATTGCTTACTTTTAAATAATAATTATATTGATTATATTATTGGCTTGATTATATAATTGTTGTTTTGATGCAGATGTGCTTGTGGAGCTATTACTCACCAAAATGGAGAAGCGGTCCAGATGGACCTAAAACAATCTGCAATAAATGTTATCTAATGCAGAAGCGAAGGTAATTATTATATTGTTTCTAAAAATACATGTCTTACACACATACTATACGAGTTTACAGAGGGAACACAACTGCAGTGAAATGGAACACATTGGCATCTGACATATTTTCGCAAGTTATTATAGTTGTGGCTTTCCTTTTCTATAATTTTATTCTATCATAATATGCATGGCTATGTTCTTTGGTGTTTTTTTTGTTGGGAATCCAGTACATATTTAGGAATTTAAGTTTGTTGCCAAATGGCCTTGCTAAGCTTAGGTTGGCATGCTAGAATTACTAACTCATCACTAAAGCATATTATTATGGGTCAATGAGCCTTGTGAATGATTCAAATTTGCCACAAGTAAAGAAAAATACTAATATATATTAATCTTTTGGCTATTATTACATATGCAATTTCAAATTTAAGAAAAAGATGTATTTCTCTATTTTCAAGTTATATGTTACATGACTTAAGTTAAAATATTATATTTTAATTTAGTCACATTTAGTTCTTAAATTAAATTTATAAATTATAAATTTAAATATTCTAATTCTAATTTTAAAATTAACAGTGAGATTTTTCATGTTTAAAATTAAAATTTATAAACTTACATTAACATGCTGTCATGAATCCTGTGTTGATGTATTATAATAAACCGTGTGGATGTCGCTGTGGTATTATTGTTAACGTCACTGTTATGCACGCTTTTAACTTAATTTAATTTTCCCTAATAAATTATGGTATCTTATAAACATAAAAACATATTTAACCTACAGAATATAAAGATTACATGTAATGGGAGGCCACATGCCTTTATATGAACACGGAAGGACAATCCGGGAAGGGTATATATCCATAGGACAAACATGTGGATCTGTACAATCTTATATAGCGATCTACACACACAGATTCTACGTCACGTCGTACGCAGGGTTATAAATCATTTCCAATAGAATTGATTAATTAAAATTAATTATTTCATATTTGATTATGTTCCTTAGGTTTTATCTAGGATTTGGGTTTTTTTTAAATATATTGGATTTGTTAAGCCTAAATTCATTTTCCGATTTGGTACCTAGAAAGTCTAGTGAATTTAACATAATGTTTTCATAGGTTTAAAAATAAACATTTATGTATTAATATTCTTGAAAATATCTTTATATTATGTAGTACCATGTTTATATAAAGAAATTAAGAAAAATCAATACACTGCTGAATTAATCATGACATTGCAACATAGTGAATTTGTTATAACATTTACGATATTATTTATTTTAATATGAAATATATTAAGTTAAGAAATTTTAATATATTTTTACTTATGTGACATATTGGAATGGTTCAGAGGGTTCATAAATACGTAATAGACCCAATTTATATGTGCATTTGTGATGTATATCGTGTATATGCTGAACTAATGTAATTAATTTGGGCTGTTATGTAATTAGCTTTTTATATATATATTTATTTCCCTTCCTATTGAATTGAGTACCATACAATATTAATGTCAGTAATGAAGTATATTAGTATATCATAATTTAGTATACACCCTAAGAATGAGGATGGAAACTAAAATAAAAGACTGTTTGAGTATAAAGAAAGTGAAACTAACATTTAGTTTCAATATTCTTAATAGTATATAGATTTTTATTTCATGTTTACACATGAAGGTGTTCATTAGGGATCTTAGTGGATAATATTCCATAAGATGCACAAGTACACATACTGGCATAAGTACTCGTACTAGTACTTACATATTTGTATTGTGAGTTGTATTGTACACAACTAGAAAAACCCTAATGTATACATAGGTTGCCTCTAAGCTAAGTTTTAAGTTGCTTTTGTCAAATATAAGATAAAATAAATATTTATATATTCTTGAAGAATCTTTATATTTTGTATCTTAAATGTGTTTGTGGTTTATATATTTAATAAGATACCATAATAAACTGAGTATCGAGGAAAAATCGAATTAGGTTAAAGGCATGCTTAACAGTGATGGCAACATTAATAACATAACGACGTACACATGGTTCATTATAATACATCAACACAGGATTCATGGCAGCATTTTAAATATAAATTTACAAATTTTAATTTTAAACATGAAAATCTCATTGTTAATTTTAAAATTAAAATTAGAATTTAAATTTATAATTTAGAAATTTAACTTAAAAATTAATAATGTAATTGAATTTGAAATATAATATTTTAACTTAATCCATGTAACATATAGTTTGAAAATAGAGAGATACACTCTTTTTCTTAAGTTTAAAATTACATATGTAATAATAGCTATAGGATTAGTATATATTAGCATTTTTGGTTACTTATGGCAAATATAACTCATTAACCCATAATTCATAAGCCTGTAACAAAAGAACATAACCATGCATATTGTGATACGGTACAAATATAGAAAAGAAAAGCCACAACTATAATTAAATTATAAAAAATGAAATGTTTAATATTAGAACTTTAAAATTATATAATTAATTTTAGCTATAATTAGGTCATCTTAATAATTAAGGTCCTATTAACATCATAAGTGGCACAAACATCTAATCCTCACGCGCACAGCATAATGCATCCACAACATCATGTTCAACGTAATACAATCCACACACAATGCATATAATATATATACAACAAATTAATGTTGCAAATCACGAAGGGTGTATGTGCCAGGTTCAGCCTCTTGCCCACACGAAGAACGGCCAGGCCATGACATAAATTCATAGTGACTTTTGCTTATTTATGTGGGTGACCACTTGGAAGTTTTATTGAATGATTCACCATGTATAGAGCCATACAAGAGATATTAGAGCAACTCACTTTGTGTCTTATATTTCTTCCTTTACAATCATTTAACACAAGATTGGCTCGATGTACTGAATAAAATTGAAGTTAATAAACATGAACTTCGATATTTATATATTAACATAAAAGTATATTATTTCCTCTAAGATTAATCGTTCATTTCCACATGTAATTTCATATTCATCTCAAATATCTATCTAATTGATTTTTGGTTGACAGATTTGGCTTTTCTTAAAATTGCTTGTTGAGACATAACCCTCCATATAGAGGTTTACCATTCACAAGTTCGCTATAGAGATTTACCATCCACAAAATGGTTCATTATCACTACGTGAATATGCAAGCTCTATTTAAAATTAAAAATATAGGATCTTTCCTCCCTCGAGCACATCTCATCACCTATCTATCTATAAATATAATAAAGGTAAAATAAAGGTTTACCTGGGCAACCTATTATTGAAATTTTTATATAATATATATATATATATATAAATATAAATAAGATATATTCTGTATGATGTTTATAATGCTTCTTATCACTTTATAATTAACTCAGGCCCATATATTATAAACATGTATGTATGAATTGCTGATTTGACCAAGTTTAACATGAACAATTGACAATTGCTATGTTGAAAGGTCTGTACGGTTGTATAAAGAGAGAGACAGAGAATGTGTGTGTGTGTGTTTTAAATATTGCATATAAGAAGTGCATTCTCTTAGCCACACGTATATGTTTAAAGTTATGCTCTCCTCAGGCAAATTTTTATTATTTAAATTAGCTTCGAAGTGACGCGGCAATATGAAATACGTATCCTATACAACATATCTTATACGATACCAGCTTATATATTATATGAAATCCATTAAAAATATATCCGTAGCATATACTCAACTCTCTGTCACACACACAACATGAGTTATTAACATCTTTACCCTTGGATGAGAAGAAACGCACTTCTCTGAGTGGGAGCAGCATGCAAATTATAAAAGCGAGTTATATATATATATATATATATATATATATATATTTGTGTGTGCGTGTGTGTGTGTACACTTGTATACTTGTATATTTTGAGAAACCCTAACAGAAAACTTATTTATTACATGATAAACAGTTAATTTCCTTAGTTACTTGCTGCAGCAGTTTGTTGAGCCTGCCTATCACACTCGTGAACGATCAAAAACAAGGCTGACATGAAGGCATAGTCTACACCGGGAGAGACCGTTATATGATAACCTGAACTGCATGAGCAGCACGCTGCATTTGGCTTCATCTAGTGCAATTAAATATGGATTATATAAATATATTTTACTAAAGATTTCTCGTGTGTATATTACCTGGGCAACCATGGTTTCACCATGGTAAATTTTGATACTTCTATGGAAGCTCTTCCTTTTAACTTTATAATGAGGCATGTCTTCATTATCTGGATTATCACCCAAGAAAACGTGTAGCGACATGGCTATTTGGAACACCTTAGACTTCTTCACAGTGAATAAAGCCTTAGAAATGTCCAATTTCTTTCCTACATAACCATGCCATATGTTACGAAATGAGAAAGCCTGAGAAAGCCATAATCAGAGTAGATTTTATTATATACAAGCCATAATCAGAGTAGATTTATTATATATATACAAGCCATAATCAGAGTAGATTTATTATATATACACGCACAGATATTGCAGAACTGTGTATATATAATACAACTACATATATGATGCAGACTCATAACTGGTATATTGTCATCGTTTGTAATAAGAACATCAATGGAACTAAACATGGGCCTTAACCTTGAAAATGACACTGCCATTGATATCCTTGATCTTGTCACTGCTCCAACACATCTCTTTGTAGAAGAGATGCACTTCTTCATTGGGATTGCAATATGCACCATTCACTATTGCCATGTGCTGACAGATTTTGTCGATAAAGGCAATTTAAATTTATATTATAAATTATGTAAGCGCGGTAGTCAAACACCTTAACGTACTGTGCATAAGAAACTTGTATCTAAAGATATGTAGAATTGGTCAGCTTAGCAACTAAGAGACGTAATATCAAATTTAAAAGAAGCCTGACGCTACTAAAACGTATTAATATATATAGTATATGTACCGTATTGAAGGAATGCGTAGAGTCAAATCCTAGCCATTAGATCAATAATTTGGCGGATCGACGGTAAATATACGATGAATCGATGGTGAATTTAAATTTAAAAATGAAAAATTGAAGTAAAAACTTATCAATTAAAAATTCAATCGATAAAAAGAAATCTGATATAAAATATATAAATGTATATTAAATATAATTAAACTGCTAACGGCCGTTCGAAGTTTGGTGAAAAGAAATTCTAATTTTGAATGCCTTACTATAATAAGTTTTATAAGTACGTAGGTATATAAAACAATAAAATAAAAATTTCACCAAATTACGAGCAGACCGTTTGCAATTTACTTATATTTAATTTATATATTTATAAAGTTACATATTAGTATAATTTATATATTTGTATATATAATTATAAAGGTATATATTTTATATTTTATATGTTTATACTATAATATAATTATCGGTATATAGGTGTATCAAAAAGTAAATTTTCTTTCACCAAACTGCGGGCGGCCCACTCACACTTAGTTTAATTATATTTAATTTATATTTATATTTATATAATTAATTTATTTATAATGAATTATATAGTATATAAGTATAATTTTAGGTACGAATTATAGGTATGAATTATATAGTATATAGGTAATAATTTTATGTAAAATTTCAGATTGTGAACATGCAGCTTGCCTTTTAGTTATATTTTAATTACATATTTATATAGGTATATATTTATAGAATTTATATATTTATAATGATATATATATTGTATAAGTTTATATTTATATAATTTATAAATATATTTGTAGAACCGGAGCATTCACACCCATGGATTGTATACCTCTTGATGAGCAAGAGGAGATGGCCGAGTTGAAGATATGAGCAATCCCATATAAAAGTGTATTCTCTATATATGTTTAATGTAACTCAGATCTACTCTTCAATAACATATAATTGTATAATTGTTACTTTAATGCTTACGTGGAAGCTTTCCTCAGGCAAATTTCTATTATTTGAAGCTCTGAAGTGACTTGTAATTTGAATATAACATGTCTCATTTGCGTATTATGATATCGTATCATATATTATCTGAAATCCATTTAATTATATTAGTAGCATATACTCAACTCTCTCTCACACACACAACATGATTTATAAACATCTGTAGCCTATATATATATATATATATATATATATATATATATATATAGACACACACACACTTGTATACTTGTATAATAGAAAATTTATTACTGCCTATCACACTCGTAAACAAATGCATAGTCTACACCATGAGTGTTACAAGTGTATAACTGGACGTTGGGTTATGGTCTTGGTCAAAGGTTGATCATGAATGATCTCATGATTAAGCTAATCATGTTTTAGAGAGGCCTTAATTAGGAAGACCTTAATTTTGAGAGCAACAGTAGCATTTGGGAGTGGAGTTTAACTTGTTGTAGTTCGAGGGTAAACTAGTGTGTTCTGGTTGGGTGGTGAGTTAGACAGCATTTAGGTACAATGTCTTAGAAGTGTAATAGTTTGGTATCATAGCCAAGGTTTTAGATAACCTTGCTTTAATGTGTTGAGTAAATATCATGTTGGATTATGTACATAATTCAAAACATTGGTGGGAGATTTGTGGAGCTAATAGAATGCACCTTGTGGGATCAAGTAGCTCTCACAAAGGAATTACAAACCCTCTTCCGTAGGTAAGTGGATTACGATACTTACCAAGAGAAGTTTGGGAGGATTAGAGACAAGTAGTTCTCACAAAGGAATTACCGTAGGCAAGTGGATTACGATACTGAGTACCAAGAGAAGTTCGAGAGGATTGGAGACAGTCTCTATACTTTAAGAAATGAGCTAGGAGAGATTAAAGAGCTCCTCAAGCGTGGGAGGAGTTTGGAGCGAAATCCAGATGGAACACAACTCTCCAGGAGCAGTAATTATTATCATATGAGTAGAGCCGAGCGATAGTTCTTTGAGAAGAAGCCTCTTTTTGAGTTTGATGGCTATGACACAACAGATTAACACATCTTATGGTTGAGCAAAATGGACAAACTGCTAAGGATTACTCATCAGAATAATGAGAGCAAGCTCTTAGCTACATCCTTGGCATTAAAAGGAGGGTAGACTCATGGTGAATCATGTGAAGAAGTCTTTGATTACCTAGATTCACTTCATGGATGCTTTCAAGGAATATGCGCCTACATACAACGTACATGATGCTTGTCTCAAGCTTAGAGATGTTAAGTAAGGGAATCTTTCACTTGGAAACTATATTAATAAGATAAGAGTATTGATCGCTTGCGACTCTGAGATGTCATTCACTTTCCAATGTGACTACTTCATTAACGGACTCAAGAGTGCCCAATTGGTGAATGCATTGGAGAGTCGAAAGATGAAGTAGTGAAGGAGGCGCATGTGGCTGCTACGCAACTGGAAAGGAGTGCATTGGTAGCTGAAAAGTGAAAGGACACAAGTGTGTGCCATAGGTGGACATGAGTGTTTTGCTAAGTAAACTCCCTAAGATTAGGTTTGGACAACTCATATCAAACATTTCCTGACGCTTTTCTTTCTCGTGATTTTGAATTTTATAAAATGAAGAAAAGTAATCGGGCTCAAGAAGTTCTGGGATCAATGGCAATGAGTACCGATTCCGAATGGTGACTTAATTCAAACCCCTATTGTACGACATACATATGTGTGTTGTATATACATGTAGTGCATGTGTTTTATAATATTAATAAACATATTTAATAAAGAGGTTGTTCTCTGGATGAGGGTGATTCCTCAAGGGGTAAGTGACGTGCCTTAACTTTGTCATGGGGACATTCCAAAGCTGGCCCGGAAGGAGAGCGCGGGGGGGGGGGGCTAGGGCGCACAAGCAATTACAACTAAGGGAGACCTCTAAGAGTGAGGAGTCTTAAACCAAATTCCAGAAGAGGTATGACAATGATGTTAAGAGTTCCAAGCATCATGGAGGTAGTAAGAAGTACCAGAAGGACAAAGACCGCAAGGGAGCTGGTCAAAGTCTTAGCAATCATGGATGCTTTAAGTGTAATGAACTAAATCATTACATCAAAGATTGTCATATCTTCAAAGCTAGGAATGCCATGAATGAGAAGCATGTGAAGGAGATTGGACGAGAGGAAGCGACTTCAAAGGATCATAAAACTCCAAGCTCCAAGGTGTTGTCTATGGTAGTTAGAGAGCTAAGTTGTGTGCTTGGGAACATTACTGCAATTGTCTCTTAGGCTAATCTTGACAATCTGATTTGTTTTGAAGGAACGGTCAACAAAGTTCCGGTGTTAGTTTTGTTTGATCCTGGTAGTAGTGATGAGTTCATCTCTTCGGCACTAATGGAGAGATTGAACTTGCCAACTAAGAGGACTGATCCATACACGATAGAAGGAGCTGCTACCTCATCACAAGAGCAAAGTACTTGTGTAGAGCTTAAATTAAAAGTTAGAGATGTGTCCTTCAAGGAGCAATGGAGTTAAGGCATTATGATATCATCCTTGGGATGACTTGGATGGAGAAATATAACTCATGGCCTAATCAAACTAAAAAGAAAGTAGAGGTGACTCTGAGTGGAAAGAGCCATGTCCTCAAAAGAATTGGTTATGTGACTACTTCTAAGCTTATATTGGCTACTGCTTTAAGGAATTCAATGTGTGTTTCAAGGTCATCGGGTGATGAATTTTATTATGTCCACTTCAAGGAAGTTAATGCTACCAATGTGAAGGACATGTTGACCACTGGGTCATTGTTCACTGTCAACGGTCAACGGTCAACGGTCAACGGTTTGACCAAGGGAAAAATATATCCTTGAACTCCCCCAACACCTCTTGAACAAGAGTTCCAGAGGTGTTGGGGGAGTTCAAGGATATATTTCCCTCTCATCTGCCTGTAGGAGTGCCACTGTCAAGCCATGATCCAGGAACCAAGAAGAGAGCAGGATTCCAAGAACAAGGAGGCTTGACTCAGGAACAGGATAGAGAGTAGGACATGAACTAGAAACTCAGGAGCAAGACTGGAACCGGATAGGATTCGGGAGAGACAGGAACAGATAGGATCCGGGAGCCAAACAAGAAGGCGTAGGACAGGATCCAGGAACAAGACAAGGAAAGAACAAGAAGCAAGAAGCAAGACAAGAATAACTGATTGTACAACAATTAGGTTGGAGCTTTTATGCTCACAACTCCAAGCTAATCTGGTCATGAGTCTAATCTAGTCATGAGCTAAGAATAGTGACCCTTATCCTCTAGGCATATCCTATAGGCATATCCTGTAAGAATATCCTGTAGGTATATCCTATAGAATATCCTGCAGGCATATCCTGTAGGTATATCCTGTAACCCGTATCCTGTATCCTATATCCTGTATCCGAAATCCTACATCCTGTATCCTGTATCCAAGAATCCTATATCGGGTTGTGACAGCACCTCCTCCCTAAGGACGAGTTCCACGAGTCTTGGGACCTGGTTTAGCAGGATAATGCCGATGGAAAGTAGCAACTTTGGAAGAAGCATGGAGTAAGTTGGATGCAGGTTCCCAAGTGCGATCAATAGGCAAATAACCTTTCCAATCCACCAAGTATTGAAGTTGGCAGCGATGAAGACAAGAATCAAGGATGGCTGCAACTTCGTACTCAGGTTCACCAGCAATGACCACAGGAGAGGGAGGAGAAGAAGCACGACTAGGAAGAGAAGAAGGATGATACGGCTCCAACAAGGAGGTGTGAAACACAGGATGAAGTTTCACCATAGATGGTAAATCGAGTCAAAAAGCTACAGGATTAACCTTCGCCACAATCCTGTAAGGGCCCAATCGTTGAAAATCAACTTAGAAGAAGGCCTATTGGTGCGAATATGTTGACGAAGAAGCCACATGAGATCACCAATCTTGTATGCAGGTGCCGGCTGACGGTGAGCATCAGCATGATGCTTGTATCGTTCTTGTGCCTGCTGAAAATGAACCCGGAGATCATCCTGTACATGACGAAGATGCTGGAGACGATCCTGTACTGCAGGAGCGGAAGAAGGAGAAGCAGGAGGAGCAAAGTCAAAACGTGGATGGTGACCTGTAAGAGCAAAGAAAGATGTCTGGCCTGTAGATGCGTGAACGAGTTGTTGTAAGCAAACTCCGCCATTGGAAGAAGGTCCAACCAGTTGTCTGTTAGTAACTGATGAAGCAACAAGATACTGTTCCAAGGTCTGAATTGTGCGTTCTGACTGCTCATCATTTTGCGGATGATATCCTGAAGAAAGATCCGCTTTAACCTGTAGACTCCGAAGAAGCTCTCGCCAAAACTTGGACATGAATTGTGGACCTCGATCGAAAACAATGCTCTCAGAAAGACCATGATGTCGGAACACTTCACGGATCACCAACTCAGCAGTTGTCTGTCCTGTAGCCGTCTTGTTGCAGGGTAGGAAATGAGCCTGTTTGGTGAAACAGTCAACCACCATAAGAACTGCATCGAATCCACGAGAAGGAGGAAGATCTAGTTCTTTCTCCGGCAAGGGTTTCTTTATTTCTTTATTTTTCACTCTTCAGATTTTCTTTTTTCTTCTTAGTGATCAGCTTAGGAGCGACATTAAATTGGGTGCGCTATTGTTTATAGGAAAGCACGGCGCCTTCAGTGTGTTTACAAGTAAGTATTATAAACAAATTTAAATATATTTATAAAGATTCACTCTCTTACATTCTCTCTTAAATTTTAGAATTTAGGGATTTATGAATGCATTAGGATTATAATATATTCTGTTAGGGATTTATCCCATTTAAATATACTTCTAACTTAATATTCTCGGTTAGCCGGGACGGTGAGATTAATCCGGCCATTTTTTTTTGCCTCTTCGAAGAGGTGGCGGGATCTCTTTGATAGCTATGGCAGAATTAGTCCGGGCAATGCTTCTCCGCCTCTTAAAAAGAGCGGCGGGATTAATCCCGTCGATAACTCTCTTAACTGATAAAAAGTTACTTGAATTTATTAAAAAGAGTTATCTATGGGATTAATCTCGCCAACCATTTTAGGAGGTAGAGAAGGGGTGGCGGGATTAATCTCGCCACCACTTCCCTATTTTAAATATTTGTGGGCAGGATTTATCCCGAGATCTTTTTGAAATCATAACTTTGGAGAGAGTTGTGGGTGGGATTAATCCCGCCTCCTATTCCCCATCGTCAGAGTTGTGGGCAGGATTAATCCCGCCCCTCTTCCTCGTCGGAGGGATTTGCGGCGGGATTAATCCTGCTGCTCTCTTCGACGAGGAAGATTCGGCGGCGGGATTAATCCCACTGGTACTTCCTCGTCGGAAGGAGTCCACATCAGCATTAATCCCGCCGGTACTTCCTCGTCGGAGGGAGTCCACGGCGGGATTAATCCCGCCGCTCTTCGACGAGGAAGATCCGGGGCGGGATTAATCCCGCTGCTTCCTCCTCGTCGGAGGGAGTCTGCAGCGGATTAATCCCGCCGCTCTCTTCGACGAGGAAGATTCGGTGGCGGGATTAATCCCGCCGATTCTTCCTCACGGGAGGGAATCGGCGGCGGGATTAATCCCGCCAAGCTCTCCGATGGGGTAGAGTCGACAGCGGGATTAATCCCGTCGACTCTCTCCGAAGGGGTAGCTTCGTCGGCGGGATTAATCCCACCGGCTCACTCCAAAGGGGTACAGTCGGCGGTGGGATTAATCCTGCCATCATTCCTCGTCGGAGGGAGTCGTGGACGGGATTAATCCCGCCCATCAGTTGTATTAATAAAGCATAAAATTATCTCTATACATAATTATGTATTATTACACATGCATATTATTAAGCAACCGCAGTTCTGATTTCTTAAAAATATTGCATAAACAATATCATAAATAATACAATTATTTATGTGCAGGACAATATATTTAATACTAGAGATAAAGTATGTCTTCTTCGGAACAACGAGATAGTTGGCACTGGAACTGTGAAGTTCGAGATGATAATGCATCATGTCACAATATTGCCCAAGGATCTTGTGTGTACGTATGGGTGAACACCATTTTCAAGCATGTTGAGGTTTGGGAATGGAATTTAAGGAGGGTTCTCCTGTATTGTGGAATTTGGATGAAGTCAAGGCTGACACAGAATATACAGAGTCACAAACAAACAGTAGCACGAGTTTTCTAGATGATGGCTTACCTGCTGTGATGGATGAGGTGATTCTCTTTCTTCATGAGATTGAGGTTGGGAGAGGCATCATTACAGTTATAAATCCAATGGAAGCAGTGTCAGAAGAGAAACTAGGGTCCAACTTCGTGGGTGTAGTTGTGACAGAGGTTTCACCTAATGGCACATTGCATCCTGGATCTCTCGTGAGGTGGCAAACATTGAATTAAGACGGCAAGATGGTTCAACATATTTTGGGTTGGATTTCAATAATAACAACCTGGAAGAACAATTCATATTTGAAGAGGTTCCTTGCATTGGTCCTATTGTAAGAAAAAGGCGATTCATGGGTTGCAGATTTTCCCCTACAAGTTTCAGCAAGAGGGTGAAGATGGATCTTACATCTTCCGAAAGTGTTACGAGCATTTCCACGATTGACTGTTGCAAGAAGAAGTGTTGTTAGATGGCAGACCGGAATGAAATTACCCAATGTAGACATGTCTTTTGCACGCTCACCCAAAAGCAAAGGCATGAGTTTGTATATGCTACACTAACTGGGTGTATTGATGGAATGGCCTCGGACATAGGTTATCAGAGTACATCCATGATATTTAATAAGGTGGCCATCTGCTTCAAAGCTTGGTACAGTATATACGGGATCCCAAAGACCACGTTCTACCGTCAGGGATGAGTGGCTAGATGGAGCATGAACCTCAGTATATGGGAACACTCGCTTGGTCAAAACCCGCTCTCACATTATGGCAACCATAGAGATACTCAAGGCTTTTGTGGAAGCAAATGCAGACAGGATGCCTCACAAATGCCGAACCACAAATGCAGGGGTCAGGGAAAATCTCAAGGTTTTGCCTTTGATCTACACTCAATTGAAGCTGTGTGAACATGTGAACAAGTGCCTCAGCTTAATGGGGTTGTAAGCAATCTACACTAGTACCTTTAACAACATATGGAATACTCATTTTAAGGATGTGGAGATTGCAAAACACTCTAGCTTTTCCAAGTGTGACACTTGTACATCATTAAGCTGCAGAGGCTTGTGCAAAAACCTTGGTGGAGATCACTACCATTCAAAAAAGATGGAGGCCACATGATTGCACAACAAACTTGTCGGTCTCAGTACTATGCACACCGCATGCTTTTTGTGTCACGCCCATTAGAGTACCTGTGCTTGATCCATGACAAGATGGATCATTCAAAGACCAGCATTCCAAAGCTCTTACAACACCAAAGTGCCTTGGAAATGTCATGAAACTTCCGATTTCATTGATAGGTGTGCTAACACATGGACACGGTTGTGAGTCATATGGACACTTTTCACTTCCACATTGGTCTAGCGACTCCAATTTCACTATTGGGTCGTTGGCCATGTGTTTCAGAAACCTTGAAGCCCACTCACAGACACGTCCTATCAATGATCTCAAAGTGAAGAAACAACACCTTCAACCTTTACATAATGCTCTCATGAACACGTTGCACTTGAGGCTACTTGGGAATATGAGAGGCATTGTCAGCAACCTGCACAAAGATGGCCCTGTTGAGAGTTCAGGTTCAGTGGAGGGATCTAGCTCAAATAGTGTACATGTGTCCTCAACATCAAATAAGCTTCCTTGTCATTTGCTTTTACAGATGGATAATTGTGCAGTGAGAACAAAAATAGGTAAATCATTTTACTTAAGGGTTTCTCAAGCTCATACTTACTTTTATTTTCTAGATATGTGCTAGCTACTTGTCAATGCTTGTTGCCAAAGGTGTGTTTGAGACAATCACACTCAGTTTTCTTATGGTCACACTCATGAAGATATTGATGCGTTCTTCAGTAAGGTCTCCAACTCTACAAAAAGGACAATGCACTTACCTTACCGCATATGATGAATCTTTTTGAAAATGCATCTCCAAAAAAAGTTGTGCTTTGCTTGTGACTAAGGTGCCAGACTTCAAAAAATTTCAAGGAATATAAAAGAAGGGAGTGATTCTTTAATTGGTCACCTTGTGCCGCTACAATTCTTTTTCTCCATACGAGATGGTATACCTATTATGCAGTACAAGTTACGGCCATCAGAGCAGGAGTGGTTACCTTAATGCTCTTCAAAAGTGGAGAGATGGAAAGCCACTTCTCCCAGAAGGACAACAGACCCTATTCCATTGAGTGCCCAGCTTAAAGAACAAGAGGTTATTATTGATGGCATCAAAAAATATGTGGCATGGGTTCAAAAATCGATGCCAAAGAATTCTGATAAGGCAACTGGTTACTCAGAACTATATAAGCATGTGATCGACTATTGAGAGACTGTTGTTCAAGAGTTAGAAGGGCCTACTGTCACAAGTACAGAATTGCAACACCCTTTTTGGCCTAAAACAAGGTGGCGAGAGGAGATTGAAATGACATCACTAAGCACAGATGACATAGAAGTTAGTAGTGATGTGAAAGTGCAAACCCCACACTTTGTTGGATAAAGAAACCAAAAACCTAAAGCATACTTTGATTGCTGCCAAGATCTTCAAAAACTAATTATGGTTCTCATTACTCCAGATGCGTCATATAATTCTATTTTGATGGGTCAAATTATCGACACACCTGAAGTAATCAAAAAAATAATATTGTTAAGGTTGCATGGTTCAAACCACAAAAAAGGCGACACGAGAAGGAGAGTAAAAGATATAATGATGCCTAAAGAAAACATGGTCTTCGAATCAAAAAGACCCAGCATGTTTTATAAATGTTAAATTCATTCGATATGGGTGGATGTCAAGAAGCGTTGATAAAGTCACGATTAACAAAACTGCAAAGAATGTATGTTTTTTGAAGCTTAAAGCAATTACAAAATTATAAAATATCATATATTTAATATTCATAATTATTATAAACTCTTTAATAATAATACCAAATTGTTTACTCAACTATATAAATTTAAAAAACGATATGGAAGATTGACTATATTATTATAAGATTTTGTATATTATATATATTATTACTACTACAAATTTTTAATTAATAATGTTATATTTAAATATTAATATTTTAATAACAACATCAATATTTATATAATGTACCTCTTATGCTCTTCCTTAATTGTTATATTAGGCAATATATTATATAATTTAATACTTTCTACTTTTATAATGTTATTAATTTTTGTTCAATGAATGTTATAATTTATTAAAGGGTCGAATACAAAATAGATTATTTTAAATAATATTCTATTTAATATTAGAAAATGCTAATTAAATAGTTAAAATTGCTAATTATTAGAAAATGGGACTATAGTCATGCCCATTTTAGTTACCAACTTGCATGTATTACTGGTTGTGCTAGTTTAACAACTTATGTAATGTCAAACACTCTTACTAATTTGCTAATGGACTTTAACCTTTTTTTCCCTTGTTAATGTTGATGTCACTAGTGTTTTCCTAAGTGTAATGTACTCCTAAAGTGTGTCCATCTCATCATTGTCACCCTTTACACTCTGATGAGGTCATCAGAGTTTACAAAGTGACAATGATGAGATTATACTATGTCAACAATGATTTTGAATCATTATCAAATTAGTATGTTTAACATTGCACAAGTTGCACACTATGTTCTATGTATACATCAATAAAGTGTCTTCTCATGTGGGTTTCTTATGGGTTTATGAACCTTCTAAACTATTCCAATATGTCACGTAAGTCAAAATATATTAAAATTTATTAACTTCATATATTGATATTAAAAATAATAATATCATAAGTGTTGTGATGAATTCTACTTATAAATCACCTAACATATTAAACTACATAATATACAAGAATATTAATACATAAAAGTTTATTTTTAAACCTATCAAAACATTATGTTACATTCATGAGGTCAACTTAAGGACTTTATAGCTACTAAATCGGGAACTGAGTTTAGGTTTAACAAATCCAATAGGTTTAAAAACCCTAGATCCTAAGAAACAAGCTATTTATAATCAAATATATAATAATTAATTTTAATTAATCAATTCTATTGGAAATGATTAGAAATGTTTAATATTAGAACTTTAGAATTATATAATTAATTCTAGCTATAATTAGGCCATCTTAATAATTTCGGATCCACGTGCATAGCATAATACATCCACAACATCATGTTTAACATAATACAATACACACACACATATATATACAATACATTAATGTTGCAAATCACCAAAGGCGTATGTGCCAAGACATGTTCATCCTCTTGCCGTGGTAAATGCAAAACTTTCCACTTCTTCATTTTAGTGGCCAGGCCATGGCATAAATTCTTAGTGACTTTTGCTTACTTATGTGGGTGAGCACTTGGAAGTTTTATTGAATGATTCACCATGTTATCGGATCCTATATAATGCAGACAATTGTTAAACTCTGAGCAATTAAATGATAAATAAGAATTCATCACTATGGCTTTGGACAACTTAAGTTAAAAAAAACATAAGATATTTATAAATAATGAAGTATATATTTAATTGAATAGTTTAGATTTGATTGGCAATATATGTATTTCATGAACAAATTTTCACTTTAACTTTTTAATATACATAATAATGAATAACTATGTGTATAACTTCTAATTAAAAATTGATAGTAAATCATTTTAAATAGAAAATATGAAAATATGAACTTGAATTATTTATAAAGCCGTCGGAACCATTTTCCCACGCATGCCTAGCTATCTAAGTATATATAAGAGATATTAGGGTTCATAAGACCATTACACCTCTTTTCCGCGCTTGCCTACATCGTATAATTCTTGTAGTAAAGAAAGAAGATACATATACAATGGACATGTTGGGGGACTTTGCCTTTGATATGGAGGAGCTCATGTCAAGAAACGATTCAATCTTCTTAGAGGAAGAAGAGACAATCTTCGCATTGGATATTGATAAGCTCTTGGTATGCTTTTAAATATATATACTTGGTACTAACTAAATCATTAAAATATTTGTCAATACAGTAGCTATTAATGTAAGTTTAGAGAATATGTTAGTGCATCTAGTATTGTTATGGAAAGGGAAATTCTCTTGTATTTATACAAGGTGAAAAAAGTTTCATGTATCATGAAATGGAGGATTACATATATAGATTTCTATTTGGGATAGATATTTTCTAAATCCATTTACTACTTACATAGATGTGAATGTAGATATGAGAGGGAGAGCTCTTCGTAATACTTGTATCTAGGGAAATTGAACTTTTTTTTCTTAATTTCAACTTTTATGGACAGGATCCCAAGAAATAACTCCAACGGTGGCTTCACAAATGAATCCTGAAGGCACATATGCAAGTGATCCATCCACTACTGAGGTTGGAACATATCCATTTAAAGTATAAATTATATATCTAAAGTATGTTATAAAATACCTTTCATTTAATATATAGCTGAGGTATAAGAATCAGTTCAGAATAATACAGCATCTCTTATAAAAATAATTTATTAAACAGGGACAAAAATCTGTACAAAAAGCATTGAATGAGCACACAATGCAGGCGTCCACTTCAAAGGTAGAAAAACATTAATGTATATAATGTCAAAGCTTTAGTTTGAATTTATATTTTTGTTCTTTAAATTTAAAAAGTCTTATAAATAATGTTTATTCATTTAGCAGGGACAAGGAGGTTCTCAACTGCCATTGAGGAGAATGCATCCGTTTACAAGGTAGAAAATATTAACGAGGATATAAGAATATTATTAGTAGCAATGCACAATTAAATTTATGTATGAATACTTAAATCATTTATCTCTTAAATTTATCGAGTGGCTGAATATATTAACTCACCAAAGAAAAATATAGCTTCCCATAATCACTAAGTTAAAAGCTTTGATAAGCTGTATAAATAATAAATTAATCTATCAGCAATAATTAAAGAAAATTCATAATTTTTCTGTAGGACAAGGAAAATAGTTAAGCATGACAACAATGTCTTTATGGTGTTTAGCATGGTTAGCTAAAGAAATCCTATATAAATTTGCATTTAATAATCGTACTTCAGCATTACCCATGATATATAATTTTACCTCACTATATGATATAGAGAACATATTTGCATGTGTTGCTGCACATTCAAGAGTAATGCTTAATAGACAATTGCATATTTCTATCCTTAGGCAAAAGAAGTTCCAACACATCATATCGAGCAACCATCTCCTCAAATGGCCAATACCATGCAATTGTCCACTGCTAAGGTAAAAATTATAACATATTTAGTATTAAGAAAAAGATTTATATCATATAACACCGTTAATTTTTAATTTTTATGAAATTAATATACATTACTATTATACAACATTAAATGGTTGTATTAACTATTATAAAAATCAAAGTATGTAATAATAGTTGCATATAAATAACTATCTTCTATGGACTCACATGCATTGCCCTTAAATCATGCAGTTAGTGATAATTCTTTGAATTCTAAAATTATTAGATCTACATGTTAATTATGCTTTTTGTCTTAAAGAATTATATGTACAGTTTTGATATGTAAGGAAGGGTGCCCTTAACTTTCTAATAGAAATAAATATTAATAATTTAATTATAATATATCATATATTAAGTAGTTAAATTATAACTAAATAATATAAAATAATTGTGTTAAAAGTTTCTAATAGTTAGATTTATGATATAATTAATTATTTTTACTGATAATCATTTTGCATGATATTTTAGATTGGAGAGGGTCGGAGATCTAGGGAAGAATACTTGAGGAGGTACCGGGAAAACGTGCAACAAGGATATATGGAAAACGAGTCATATGTGCACACCGGAGAGACATTACAAATAGGTAAAATTCAGCTTTAGTCTTACTTTATTTATATTAAGACATTCTTGACTTCTTTGTTATTTTATTAGAATGAAGCGAAACGAGCATGGACAATTTGTTAAAACCTATGAGGATCCTGAGCATCCACCACCACCACCACAGTACATTTTCCAAATTAATTATTGCTTACTTTTAAATAATAATTATATTGATTATATTATTGGCTTGATTATATAATTGTTGTTTTGATGCAGATGTGCTTGTGGAGCTATTACTTCACCAAAATGGAGAAGCGGTCCAGATGGACCTAAAACAATCTGCAATAAATGTTATCTAATGCAGAAGCGAAGGTAATTATTATATTGTTTCTAAAAATACATGTCTTACACACATACTATACGAGTTTACAGAGGGAACACAAGCTGCAGTGAAATGGAACACATTGGCATCTGACATATTTTCGCAAGTTATTATAGTTGTGGCTTTCCTTTTCTATAATTTTATTCTATCATAATATGCATGGCTATGTTCTTTGGTGTTTTTTTGTTGGGAATCCAGTACATATTTAGGAATTTAAGTTTGTTGCCAAATGGCCTTGCTAAGCTTAGGTTGGCATGCTAGAATTACTAACTCATCACTAAAGCATATTATTATGGGTCAATGAGCCTTGTGAATGATTCAAATTTGCCACAAGTAAAGAAAAATACTAATATATATTAATCTTTGGCTATTATTACATATGCAATTTCAAATTTAAGAAAAAGAGTGTATTTCTCTATTTTCAAGTTATATGTTACATGACTTAAGTTAAAATATTATATTTTAATTTAGTCACATTTAGTTCTTAAATTAAATTTATAAATTATAAATTTAAATATTCTAATTCTAATTTTAAAATTAACAGTGAGATTTTTCATGTTTAAAATTAAAATTTATAAACTTACATTAACACGCTGTCATGAATCCTGTGTTGATGTATTATAATAAACCGTGTGGACGTCGCTGTGGTATTATTGTTAACGTCACTGTTATGCACGCTTTTAACTTAATTTAATTTTCCCTAATAAATTATGGTATCTTATAAACATAAAAACATATTTAACCTACAGAATATAAAGATTACATGTAATGGGAGGCTCACATGCCTTTATATGAACACGGAAGGACAATCCGGGAAGGGTATATATCCATAGGACAAACATGTGGATCTGTACAATCTTATATAGCGATCTACACACGCAGATTCTACGTCACGTCGTACGCAGGGTTATAAATCATTTCCAATAGAATTGATTAATTAAATTAATTATTCATATTTGATTATGTTCCTTAGGTTTTAGTCTAGGATTTGGGTTTTTTTAAAATATATTGGATTTGTTAAGCCTAAATTCATTTTCCGATTTGGTACCTAGAAAGTCTAGTGAATTTAACATAATGTTTTCATAGGTTTAAAAATAAACATTTATGTATTAATATTCTTGAAAATATCTTTATATTATGTAGTACCATGTTTATATAAAGAAATTAAGAAAAATCAATACACTGCTGAATTAATCATGACATTGCAACATAGTGAATTTGTTATAACATTTACGATATTATTTATTTTAATATGAAATATATTAAGTTAAGAAATTTTAATATATTTTTACTTATGTGACATATTGGAATGGTTCAGAGGGTTCATAAATACGTAATAGACCCAATTTATATGTGCATTTGTGATGTATATCGTGTATATGCTGAACTAATGTAATTAATTTGGGCTGTTATGTAATTAGCTTTTTATATATATATTTATTTCCCTTCCTATTGAATTGAGTACCATACAATATTAATGTCAGTAATGAAGTATATTAGTATATCATAATTTAGTATACACCCTAAGAATGAGGATGGAAACTAAAATAAAAGACTGTTTGAGTATAAAGAAAGTGAAACTAACATTTAGTTTCAATATTCTTAATAGTATATAGGATTTTTATTTCATGTTTACACATGAAGGTGTTCATTAGGGATCTTAGTGGATAATATTCCATAAGATGCACAAGTACACATACTGGCATAACTATGTCGTACTAGTACTTACATATTTGTATTGTGAGTTGTATTGTACACAACTAGAAAAACCCTAATGTATACATAGGTTGCCTCTAAGCTAAGTTTTAAGTTGCTTTTGTCAAATATAAGATAAAATAAATATTTATATATTCTTGAAGAATCTTTATATTTTGTATCTTAAATGTGTTTGTGGTTTATATATTTAATAAGATACCATAATAAACTGAGTATCGAGGAAAAATCGAATTAGGTTAAAGGCATGCTTAACAGTGATGGCAACATTAATAACATAACGACGTACACATGGTTCATTATAATACATCAACACAGGATTCATGGCAGCATTTTAAATATAAATTTACAAATTTTAATTTTAAACATGAAAATCTCATTGTTAATTTTAAAATTAAAATTAGAATTTAAATTTATAATTTATAAATTTAACTTAAAAATTAATAATGTAATTGAATTTGAAATATAATATTTTAACTTAATCCATGTAACATATAGTTTGAAAATAGAGAGATACACTCTTTTTCTTAAGTTTAAAATTACATATGTAATAATAGCTATAGGATTAGTATATATTAGCATTTTTGGTTACTTATGGCAAATATAACTCATTAACCCATAATTCATAAGCCTGTAACAAAAGAACATAACCATGCATATTGTGATACGGTACAAATATAGAAAAGAAAAGCCACAACTATAATTAAATTATAAAAAATGAAATGTTTAATATTAGAACTTTAAAATTATATAATTAATTTTACTATAATTAGGTCATCTTAATAATTAAGGTCCTATTAACATCATAAGTGGCACAAACATCTAATCCTCACGCGCACAGCATAATGCATCCACAACATCATGTTCAACGTAATACAATCCACACACAATGCATATAATATATATACAACAAATTAATGTTGCAAATCACGAAGGGTGTATGTGCCAGGTTCAGCCTCTTGCCCACACGAAGAACGGCCAGGCCATGACATAAATTCATAGTGACTTTTGCTTATTTATGTGGGTGACCACTTGGAAGTTTTATTGAATGATTCACCATGTATAGAGCCATACAAGAGATATTAGAGCAACTCACTTTGTGTCTTATATTTCTTCCTTTACAATCATTTAACACAAGATTGGCTCGATGTACTGAATAAAATTGAAGTTAATAAACATGAACTTCGATATTTATATATTAACATAAAAGTATATTATTTCCTCTAAGATTAATCGTTCATTTCCACATGTAATTTCATATTCATCTCAAATATCTATCTAATTGATTTTTGGTTGACAGATTTGGCTTTTCTTAAAATTGCTTGTTGAGACATAACCCTCCATATAGAGGTTTACCATTCACAAGTTCGCTATAGAGATTTACCATCCACAAAATGGTTCATTATCACTACGTGAATATGCAAGCTCTATTTAAAATTAAAAATATAGGATCTTTCCTCCCTCGAGCACATCTCATCACCTATCTATCTATAAATATAATAAAGGTAAAATAAAGGTTTACCTGGGCAACCTATTATTGAAATTTTTATATATATATATATATATAAATATAAATAAGATATATTCTGTATGATGCTTATAATGCTTCTTATCACTTTATAATTAACTCAGGCCCATATATTATAAACATGTATGTATGAATTGCTGATTTGACCAAGTTTAACATGAACAATTGACAATTGCTATGTTGAAAGGTCTGTACGGTTGTATAAAGAGAGAGACAGAGAATGTGTGTGTGTGTTTTAAATATTGCATATAAGAAGTGCATTCTCTTAGCCACACGTATATGTTTAAAGTTATAAGCTCTCCTCAGGCAAATTTTTATTATTTAAATTAGCTTCGAAGTGACGCGGCAATATGAAATACGTATCCTATACAACATATCTTATACGATACCAGCTTATATATTATATGAAATCCATTAAAAATATATCCGTAGCATATACTCAACTCTCTGTCACACACACAACATGAGTTATTAACATCTTTACCCTTGGATGAGAAGAAACGCACTTCTCTGAGTGGGAGCAGCATGCAAATTATAAAAGCGAGTATATATATATATATATATGTGTGTGTGTGTGTGTGTGTGTGTGTACACTTGTATACTTGTATATTTTGAGAAACCCTAACAGAAAACTTATTTATTACATGATAAACAGTTAATTTCCTTAGTTACTTGCTGCAGCAGTTTGTTGAGCCTGCCTATCACACTCGTGAACGATCAAAAACAAGGCTGACATGAAGGCATAGTCTACACCGGGAGAGACCGTTATATGATAACCTGAACTGCATGAGCAGCACGCTGCATTTGGCTTCATCTAGTGCAATTAAATATGGATTATATAAATATATTTTACTAAAGATTTCTCGTGTGTATATTACCTGGGCAACCATGGTTTCACCATGGTAAATTTTGATACTTCTATGGAAGCTCTTCCTTTTAACTTTATAATGAGGCATGTCTTCATTATCTGGATTATCACCCAAGAAAACGTGTAGCGACATGGCTATTTGAACACCTTAGACTTCTTCACAGTGAATAAAGCCTTAGAAATGTCCAATTTCTTTCCTACATAACCATGCCATATGTTACGAAATGAGAAAGCCTGAGAAAGCCATAATCAGAGTAGATTTATTATATATATACAAGCCATAATCAGAGTAGATTTATTATATATATACACGCACAGATATTGCAGAACTGTGTATATATAATACAACTACATATATATATACCTTTGATGCAGACTCATAACTGGTATATTGTCATCGTTTGTAATAAGAACATCAATGGAACTAAACATGGGCCTTAACCTTGAAAATGACACTGCCATTGATATCCTTGATCTTGTCACTGCTCCAACACATCTCTTTGTAGAAGAGATGCACTTCTTCATTGGGATTGCAATATGCACCATTCACTATTGCCATGTGCTGACAGATTTTGTCGATAAAGGCAATTTAAATATTATAAATTATGTAAGCGCGGTAGTCAAACACCTTAACGTACTGTGCATAAGAAACTTGTATCTAAAGATATGTAGAATTGGTCAGCTTAGCAACTAAGAGACGTAATATCAAATTTAAAAGAAGCCTGACGCTACTAAAACGTATTAATATATATAGTATATGTACCGTATTGAAGGAATGCGTAGAGTCAAATCCTAGCCATTAGATCAATAATTTGGCGGATCGACGGTAAATATACGATGAATCGATGGTGAATTTAAATTTAAAAATGAAAAATTGAAGTAAAAACTTATCAATTAAAAATTCAATCGATAAAAAGAAATCTGATATAAATATATAAATGTATATTAAATATAATTAAACTGCTAACGGCCGTTCGAAGTTTGGTGAAAAGAAATTCTAATTTTGAATGCCTTACTATAATAAGTTTTATAAGTACGTAGGTATATAAAACAATAAAATAAAAATTTCACCAAATTACGAGCAGACCGTTTGCAATTTACTTATATTTAATTTATATATTTATAAAGTTACATATTAGTATAATTTATATATTTGTATATATAATTATAAAGGTATATATTTATATTTTATATGTTTATACTATAATATAATTATCGGTATATAGGTGTATCAAAAAGTAAATTTTCTTTCACCAAACTGCGGGCGGCCCACTCACACTTAGTTTAATTATATTTAATTTATATTTATATTTATATAATTAATTTATTTATAATGAATTATATAGTATATAAGTATAATTTTAGGTACGAATTATAGGTATGAATTATATAGTATATAGGTAATAATTTTATGTAAAATTTCAGATTGTGAACATGCAGCTTGCCTTTTAGTTATATTTTAATTACATATTTATATAGGTATATATTTATAGAATTTATATATTTATAATGATATATATTATTGTATAAGTTTATATTTATATAATTTATAAATATATATTGTAGAACCGGAGCATTCACACCCATGGATTGTATACCTCTTGATGAGCAAGAGGAGATGGCCGAGTTGAAGATATGAGCAATCCCATATAAGAAGTGTATTCTCTATATATGTTTAATGTAACTCAGATCTACTCTTCAATAACATATAATTGTATAATTGTTACTTTAATGCTTACGTGGAAGCTTTCCTCAGGCAAATTTCTATTATTTGAAGCTCTGAAGTGACTTGGTAATTTGAATATAACATGTCTCATTTGCGTATTATGATATCGTAATTATTATCTGAAATCCATTTAATTATATCAGTAGCATATACTCAACTCTCTCTCACACACACAACATGATTTATTAACATCTGTAGCCTATATATATATATATATATATATATATATATATATATATAGAGACACACACACACTTGTATACTTGTATAATAGAAAATTTATTACTGCCTATCACACTCGTAAACAAATGCATAGTCTACACCATGAGTGTTACAAGTGTTACAACTGGACGTTGGGTTATGGTCTTGGTCAAAGGTTGATCATGAATGATCTCATGATTAAGCTAATCATGTTTTAGAGAGGCCTTAATTAGGAAGACCTTAATTTTGGAGAGCAACAGTAGCATTTGGGAGTGGAGTTTAACTTGTTGTAGTTCGAGGGTAAACTAGTGTGTTCTAAGGTTGGGTGGTGAGTTAGACAGCATTTAGGTACAATGTCTTAGAAGTGTAATAGTTTGGTATCATAGCCAAGGTTTTAGATAACCTTGCTTTAATGTGTTGAGTAAATATCATGTTGGATTATGTACATAATTCAAAACATTGGTGGGAGATTTGTGGAGCTAATAGAATGCACTGTGTGGGATCAAGTAGCTCTCACAAAGGAATTACAAACCCTCTTCCGTAGGTAAGTGGATTACGATACTAAGTACCAAGAGAAGTTTGGGAGGATTAGAGACAAGTAGTTCTCACAAAGGAATTACCGTAGGCAAGTGGATTACGATACTGAGTACCAAGAGAAGTTCGAGAGGATTGGAGACAGTCTCTATGCTTTAAGAGATGAGCTAGGAGAGATTAAAGAGCTCCTCAAGCGTGGGAGGAGTTTGGAGCGAAATCCAGATGGAACACAACTCTCCAGGAGCAGTAATTATTATCATATGAGTAGAGCCGAGCGATAGTTCTTTGAGAAGAAGCCTCTTTTTGAGTTTGATGGCTATGACACAACAGATTAACACATCTTATGGTTGAGCAAAATGGACAAACTGCTAAGGATTACTCATCAGAATAATGAGAGCAAGCTCTTAGCTACATCCTTGGCATTAAAAGAGAGGTAGACTCATGGTGAATCATGTGAAGAAGTCTTTGATTACCTAGATTCACTTCATGGATGCTTTCAAGGAATATGCGCCTACATACAACGTACATGATGCTTGTCTCAAGCTTAGAGATGTTAAGTAAGGGAATCTTTCACTTGGAAACTATATTAATAAGATAAGAGTATTGATCGCTTGCGACTCTGAGATGTCATTCACTTTCCAATGTGACTACTTCATTAATGGACTCAAGAGTGCCCAATTGGTGAATGCATTGGAGAGTCGAAAGATGAAGTAGTGAAGGAGGCGCATGTGGCTGCTACGCAACTGGAAAGGAGTGCATTGGTAGCTGAAAAGTGAAAGGACACAAGTGTGTGCCATAGGTGGACATGAGTGTTTTGCTAAGTAAACTCCCTAAGATTAGGTTTGGACAACTCATATCAAACATTTCCTGACGCTTTTCTTTCTCGTGATTTTGAATTTTATAAAATGAAGAAAAGTAATCGGGCTCAAGAAGTTCTGGGATCAATGGCAATGAGTACCGATTCCGAATGGTGACTTAATTCAAACCCCTATTGTACGACATACATATGTGTGTTGTATATACATGTAGTGCATGTGTTTTATAATATTAATAAACATATTTAATAAAGAGGTTGTTCTCCTGGATGAGGGTGATTCCTCAAGGGGTAAGTGACGTGCCTTAACTTTGTCATGGGGACATTCCAAAGCTGGCCCGGAAGGAGAGCGCGGGGGGGGGGGGCTAGGGCGCACAAGCAATTACAACGAAGGGAGACCTCTAAGAGTGAGGAGTCTTAAACCAAATTCCAGAAGAGGTATGACAATGATGTTAAGAGTTCCAAGCATCATGGAGGTAGTAAGAAGTACCAGAAGGACAAAGACCGCAAGGGAGCTGGTCAAAGTCTTAGCAATCATGGATGCTTTAAGTGTAATGAACTAAATCATTACATCAAAGATTGTCATATCTTCAAAGCTAGGAATGCCATGAATGAGAAGCATGTGAAGGAGATTGGACGAGAGGAAGCGACTTCGAAGGATCATAAAACTCCAAGCTCCAAGGTGTTGTCTATGGTAGTTAGAGAGCTAAGTTGTGTGCTTGGGAACATTACTGCAATTGTCTCTTAGGCTAATCTTGACAATCTGATTTGTTTTGAAGGAACGGTCAACAAAGTTCCGGTGTTAGTTTTGTTTGATCCTGGTAGTAGTGATGAGTTCATCTCTTCGGCACTAATGGAGAGATTGAACTTGCCAACTAAGAGGACTGATCCATACACGATAGAAGGAGCTGCTACCTCATCACAAGAGCAAAGTACTTGTGTAGAGCTTAAATTAAAAGTTAGAGATGTGTCCTTCAAGGAGCAATGGAGTTAAGGCATTATGATATCATCCTTGGGATGACTTGGATGGAGAAATATAACTCATGGCCTAATCAAACTAAAAAGAAAGTAGAGGTGACTCTGAGTGGAAAGAGCCATGTCCTCAAAAGAATTGGTTATGTGACTACTTCTAAGCTTATATTGGCTACTGCTTTAAGGAATTCAATGTGTGTTTCAAGGTCATCGGGTGATGAATTTTATTATGTCCACTTCAAGGAAGTTAATGCTACCAATGTGAAGGACATGTTGACCACTGGGTCATTGTTCACTGGTCAACGGTCAACGGTCAACGGTTTGACCAAGGGAAAAATATATCCTTGAACTCCCCCAACACCTCTTGAACAAGAGTTCCAGAGGTGTTGGGGGAGTTCAAGGATATATTTCCCTCTCATCTGCCTGTAGGAGTGCCACTGTCAAGCCATGATCCAGGAACCAAGAAGAGAGCAGGATTCCAAGAACAAGGAGGCTTGACTCAGGAACAGGATAGAGAGTAGGACATGAACTAGAAACTCAGGAGCAAGACTGGAACCGGATAGGATTCGGGAGAGACAGGAACAGGATAGGATCCGGGAGCCAAACAAGAAGGCGTAGGACAGGATCAGGAACAAGACAAGGAAGAACAAGAAGCAAAAGCAAGACAAGAACAAGATAAGACAAGATTAATCGTAGTAAGACTAGTGTTGATTGTAACTGATTGTACAACAATTAGGTTGGAGCTTTTATGCTCACAACTCCAAGCTAATCTGGTCATGAGTCTAATCTAGTCATGAGCTAAGAATAGTGACCCTTATCCTCTAGGCATATCCTGTAGCATATCCTATAGGCATATCCTGTAAGAATATCCTGTAGGTATATCCTATAAGAATATCCTGCAGGCATATCCTGTAGGTATATCCTGTAACCCGTATCCTGTATCCTATATCCTGTATCCGAAATCCTACATCCTGTATCCTGTATCCAGAATCCAGAATCCTATATCGGGTTGTGACAGCACCTCCTCCCTAAGGACGAGTTCCACGAGTCTTGGGACCTGGTTTAGCAGGATAATGCCGATGGAAAGTAGCAACTTTGGAAGAAGCATGGAGTAAGTTGGATGCAGGTTCCCAAGTGCGATCAATAGGCAAATAACCTTTCCAATCCACCAAGTATTGAAGTTGGCAGCGATGAAGACAAGAATCAAGGATGGCTGCAACTTCGTACTCAGGTTCACCAGCAATGACCACAGGAGAGGGAGGAGAAGAAGCACGACTAGGAAGAGAAGAAGGATGATACGGCTCCAACAAGGAGGTGTGAAACACAGGATGAAGTTTCACCATAGATGGTAAATCGAGTCAAAAAGCTACAGGATTAACCTTCGCCACAATCCTGTAAGGGCCCAATCGTTGAAAATCCAACTTAGAAGAAGGCCTATTGGTGCGAATATGTCGACGAAGAAGCCACATGAGATCACCAATCTTGTATGCAGGTGCCGGCTGACGGTGAGCATCAGCATGATGCTTGTATCGTTCTTGTGCCTGCTGAAAATGAACCCGGAGATCATCCTGTACATGACGAAGATGCTGGAGACGATCCTGTACTGCAGGAGCGGAAGAAGGAGAAGCAGGAGGAGCAAAGTCAAAACGTGGATGGTGACCTGTAAGAGCAAAGAAAGATGTCTGGCCTGTAGATGCGTGAACAGAGTTGTTGTAAGCAAACTCCGCCATTGGAAGAAGGTCCAACCAGTTGTCTTGTTAGTAACTGATGAAGCAACGAAGATACTGTTCCAAGGTCTGAATTGTGCGTTCTGACTGCTCATCATTTTGCGGATGATATCCTGAAGAAAGATCCGCTTTAACCTGTAGACTCCGAAGAAGCTCTCGCCAAAACTTGGACATGAATTGTGGACCTCGATCGAAAACAATGCTCTCAGAAAGACCATGATGTCGGAACACTTCACGGATCACCAACTCAGCAGTTGTTTGTCCTGTAGCCGTCTTGTTGCAGGGTAGGAAATGAGCCTGTTTGGTGAAACAGTCAACCACCATAAGAACTGCATCGAATCCACGAGAAGGAGGAAGATCTAGTTCTTTCTCCGGCAAGGGTTTCTTTATTTCTTTATTTTTCACTCTTCAGATTTTCTTTTTTCTTCTTAGTGATCAGCTTAGGAGCGACATTAAATTGGGTGCGCTATTGTTTATAGGAAAGCACGGCGCCTTCAGTGTTTTACAAGTAAGTATTATAAACAAATTTAAATATATTTATAAAGATTCACTCTCTTACATTCTCTCTTAAATTTTAGAATTTAGGGATTTATGAATGCATTAGGATTATAATATATTCTGTTAGGGATTTATCCCATTTAAATATACTTCTAACTTAATATTCTCGGTTAGCCGGGACGGTGAGATTAATCCGGCCATTTTTTTTCGCCTCTTCGAAGAGGTGGCGGGATCTCTTTGATAGCTATGGCAGAATTAGTCCGGGCAATGCTTCTCCGCCTCTTAAAAAGAGCGGCGGGATTAATCCCGCGATAACTCTCTTAACTGATAAAAAGTTACTTGAATTTATTAAAAAGAGTTATCTATGGGATTAATCTCGCCAACCATTTTAGGAGGTAGAGAAGGGGTGGCGGGATTAATCTCGCCACCACTTCCCTATTTTAAATATTTGTGGGCAGGATTTATCCCGAGATCTTTTTGAAATCATAACTTCGGAGAGAGTTGTGGGTGGGATTAATCCCGCCTCCTATTCCCCATCGTCAGAGTTGTGGGCAGGATTAATCCCGCCCCCTCTTCCTCGTCGGAGGGATTTGCGGCGGGATTAATCCTGCTGCCTCTCTTCGACGAGGAAGATTCGGCGGCGGGATTAATCCCACTGGTACTCCTCGTCGGAAGGAGTCCACATCAGCATTAATCCCGCCGGTACTTCCTCGTCGGAGGGAGTCCACGGCGGGATTAATCCCGCCGCCTCTTCGACGAGGAAGATCCGGGCGGGATTAATCCCGCTGCTTCTTCCTCGTCGGAGGGAGTCTGCAGCGATTAATCCCGCCGCCTCTTCGACGAGGAAGATTCGGTGGCGGGATTAATCCCGCCGATTCTTCCTCACGGGAGGGAATCGGCGGCGGGATTAATCCCGCCAAGCCTCTCCGATGGGGTAGAGTCGACAGGGGATTAATCCCGTCGACTCTCTCCGAAGGGGTAGCTTCGTCGGCGGGATTAATCCCACGGCTCACTCCAAAGGGGTACAGTCGGCGGTGGGATTAATCGCCCATCATTCCTCGTCGGAGGGAGTCGTGGACGGGATTAATCCCCCATCAGTTGTATTAATAAAGCATAAATATTATCTCTATACATAATTATGTATTATTACACATGCATATTATTAAGCAACCGCAGTTCTGATTTCTTAAAAATATTGCATAAATAATATCATAAATAATACAATTATTTATGTGCAGGACAATATTTTAATACTAGAGATAAAGTATGTCTTCTTCGGAACAACGAGATAGTTGGCACTGGAACTGTGGAAGTTCGAGATGATAATGCATCATGTCACAATATTGCCCAAGGATCTTGTGTGTACGTATGGGTGAACACCATTTTCAAGCATGTTGAGGTTTCGGGAATGGAATTTAGGAGGGTTCTCCTGTATTGTGGAATTTGGATGAAGTCAAGGCTGACACAGAATATACAGAGTCACAAACAAACAGTAGCACGAGTTTTCCAGATGATGGCTTCCTGCTGTGATGGATGAGGTGATTCTCTTTCTTCATGAGATTGAGGTTGGGAGAGGCATCATCACAGTTATAAATCCAATGGAAGCAGTGTCAGAAGAGAAACTAGGGTCCACTTCGTGGGTGTAGTTGTGACAGAGGTTTCACCTAATGGCACATTGCATCCTGGATCCTCGTGAGGTGGCAACATTGAATTAAGACGGCAAGATGGTTCAACATATTTGGGTTGGATTTCAATAATAACAACCTGGAAGAACAATCATATTTGAAGAGGTTCCTTGCATTGGTCCTATTGTAAGAAAAAGGCGATTCATGGGTTGCAGATTTCCCCTACAAGTTTCAGCAAGAGGGTGAAGATGGATCTACATCTTCCGAAAGTGTTACGAGCATTTCCACGATTGACTGTTGCAAGAAGAAGTGTTGTCAGATGGCAGACCGGAATGAAATTACCCAATGTAGACATGTCTTTTGCACGCTCACCCAAAAGCAAAGGCATGAGTTTGTATATGCTGCACTAACTGGGTGTATTGATGGAATGGCCTCGGACATAGGTTATCAGAGTACATCCATGGTATTTAATAAGGTGGCCATCTGCTTCAAAGCTTGGTACAGTATATACGGGATCCCAAAGACCACGTTCTACCGTCGAGGGATGAGTGGCTAGATGGAGCGAACCTCAGTATATGGGAACACTCGCTTGGTCAAAACCCGCTCTCACATTATGGCAACCATAGAGATACTCAAGGCTTTTGTGGAAGCAAATGCAGACAGGATGCCTCACAAATGCCGAACCACAAATGCAGGGGTCAGGGAAAATCTCAAGGTTTTGCCTTTGATCTACACTCAATTGAAGCTGTGTGAACATGTGAACAAGTGCCTCAGCTTATGGGGTTGTAAGCAATCTACACTGTACCTTCAACAACATATGGAATACTCATTTTAAGGATGTGGAGATTGCAAAACACTCTAGCTTTTCCAAGTGTGACACTTGTACATCATTAAGCTGCAGAGGCTTGTGCAAAAACCTTGGTGGAGATCACTACCATTCAAAAAAAGATGGAGGCCACATGATTGCACAACAAACTTGCCGGTCTCAGTACTATGCACACCGCATGCTTTTGTGTCACGCCCATTAGAGTACCTGTGCTTGATCCATGACAAGATGGATCATTCAAAGACCAGCATTCCAAAGCTCATTACAACACCAAAGTGCCTTGGAAATGTCATGAAACTTCCGATTTCATTGATAGGTGTGCTAACACATGGACACGGTTGTGAGTCATATGGACACTTTTCACTTCCACATTGGTCTAGCGACTCCAATTTCACTATTGGGTCGTTGGCCATGTGTTTCAGAAACCTTGAAGCCCACTCACAGACACGTCCTATCAATGATCTCAAAGTGAAGAAACAACACCTTCAACCTTTACATAATGCTCTCATGAACACGTTGCACTTGAGGCTACTTGGGAATATGAGAGGCATTGTCAGCAGCTGCACAAAGATGGCCCTGTTGAGAGTTCAGGTTCAGTGGAGGGATCTAGCTCAAATAGTGTACATGTG